>CM075960.1:1416454-1481454 GCA_038048745.1 Coluber constrictor foxii
AACATCATCAGTGCTTGGAGGAGGGAGGAGGAGGAGGAAAACTATAGGGTCCTTGGTGGTCTCTGAGTTTGGGAGTTTTCTTGCAGATGATGCATGACCCAATTAGGTAATATCATCAGTGCTAGAAGGGAGGGGGGAAGGAGGAGAGGAGGTCCTTGGTGCTCTGAGCTTGGCTGTTTTCTAGCAGACATCTCATAACCCAACTAGGCAACATCATCAGTGCTAGAAGGGAGGAGAAAGAGGGGGAGGAAGGAGCGCTGTGGGATCCTTGCTGTCCTCTGAGCTGGGTGGTTTTCTTGTAGATGTTTCTTTACCAAACTAGGTAATATAATCAGTGCTCCGAGGGAGTGGGTTTTGCAGAGTTGAGGAGGACGAAGAGGAAGAGGAGGAAGTGGAGGAGGGGGAGGAAGATGACTATGAGATTCTGGGGGCTCTCTGAGCTTGGGGGTTTCCTGCAGACAAGGGAACATCATCTGTGCTAGAAGGGAGGAGGAAGAGGAGGAGGAGGAGGAGGAGGAGAGGAAGGCTTAAAGGACTCACCGTGACAAGCAGAATGTAGTTTTCCAGAAGTCAAAAGAGCTTCAAATTCTCCAGCCTATTTGGCTGGCCTGCTCCCCGAATAATCCAGAAACATTTTATTGTTTTCGTTTATCCTTCCCTCGACTTTCCCCAAGGACGGAGACACAACAGGTTGACAGCAAGACCCCCAAAAACTGACATTTACCATTTGTGTTTTGATTTTATTTAAAACAGCTCGTACTTGAAGGACCCCCTGGAGGTTATGTTCACACAACATGTTTGGCCAGGTGAGGCAAATGTTTTTAGACAATACGGTGTTTACTTTTGGCTCAGGGCTTTGAATGTAATACGATCCCACCGGATTTTTTTTTTTTTTAGCGGATTTGTTCGTTATTTATTTATTTTATTAAATTTATATACCGCCCTACTCCCGAAGGACTCAGGGCGGTGAACAGCCACAAGATAAAAATACATAATACAAACGTTAAAAAAAAAAAACCCTTTTAAAATGCATTAAACATTTTGGCCTGAGACAAATTTATAAGACAAAATTTTAAAATGACAATTGAAAAGGGAAAGTTAAACCAGACCAGCCTGCTGGAATAGAAATGTTTTGAGGGCGCGGCGGAAAGCGTGCAAATCTAAGATCCTCCGTCCCTCCGGGGGGAGCTCGTTCCAGATGGTAGGTGCCCCCACAGAGAAGGCTTGTAGTGCCCCCATTTATTTATATGATATCGGATTTATTTGCTGCCCGTCTGCCGGTTCCGTGAACTCTTGGAGGCTTGCATCGAGATAAAACAAGTATACGACCATGATAAAAACAGATTAAAATGACAAAAATTCAAACAAACTTAAAAGCAAGGCTTTGGAAGGAAAAGGTGTTCCATTTTCTGTTAGCGCACTAAACCACAAATCCCAGAAATAATGGGAATAATTCAATAAACCTGGTTAAGTAGATGGTGTGTAAACAACCAGGGAAGCTGTGTTTTTTTTTTTTAAAAATGGTGCACAGAGCTATGTCAACCTTTGTCCATGAGTTGGGTGGATATTTTGATTTTTTTTTGCAGGACGCCTGGCTCAAAGAGTATGCTGAGGAGCATGGAAGTTCTACAGTAGTTGTACCTCGGGATTTTGAAAGTCTCCATAAAAAATTAAAGTAAAGGGAAGTGATGTGAAGTAAAGTAAAAAGTAAAGTAAAGTAAAGTAAAAAATGAAGTGAAGTGAAGTCAAGTCAAGTCAAGTAAAAAGGGAAGTGAAGTGAAGTGAAGTAAGTGAAGTCAAATCAAGTAAAAAGTGAAGTGAAGTGAAGTAAGTCAAGTCAAGTCGTCAAGTCAAGTAAAAAGTGAAGTAAGTGAAGTGAAATGAAGTGAAGTAAGTGAAGTCAAGTCAAGTGAAGTCAAGTAAAAAGTGAAGTGAAGTAAGTGAAGTGAAGTGAAGTAAGTCCAGTCAAGTCGTCAAGTCAAGTAAAAAGTGAAGTGAAGTAAGTGAAGTGAAGTGAAGCCAAGTCAAGTAAAAAGTGAAGTGAAGTGAAGTGAAGTCAAATGAAGTAAGTGAAGTCAAGTCAAGTCAAGTCAAGTAAAAAGTGAAGTGAAGTAAGTGAAGTGAAGTAAGTGAAGGCAAGACAAGGCAAGGCAAGGCAAGTAAGGTCAAGTAAAAAGTGAAGTGAAGTGAGGTCAATGAAGTAAGGGAAGTCAAGTCAAGTCAAAAGTGAAGTGAAGTGAAGTAAGGGAAGTCAAGTCACGTCAAATCAAGTCAAGTAAAAAGTGAAGTGAAGTGAAGTGAAGTAAGTCAAGTCAAGTCATCAAGTCAAGTAAAAAGTGAAGTGAAGTAAGTGAAGTGAAATGAAGTGAAGTAAGTGAAGTGAAGTGAAGTGAAGTCAAGTCAAGTCAAGTCAAGTAAAAAGTGAAGTGAAGTGAAGTCAAATGAAGTAAGTGAAGTCAAGTCAAGTAAAAAGTGAAGTGAAGTGAAGTGAAGTGAAGTAAGTCAAGTCAAGTCGTCAAGTCAAGTAAAAAGTGAAGTGAAGTGAAGTGAAGTGAAGTAAGTCAAGTCAAGTCGTCAAGTCAAGTAAAAAGTGAAGTGAAGTAAGTCAAGTGAAGTGAAGCCAAGTCAAGTAAAAAGTGAAGTGAAGTGAAGTCAAATGAAGTAAGTGAAGTCAAGTCAAGTAAAAAGTGAAGTGAAGTAAGTGAAGTGAAGTAAGGCAAGGCAAGGCAAGGCAAGGCAAGGCAAGTAAGGTCAAGTAAAAAGTGAAGTGAAGTGAAGTGAAGTGAAGTGAAGTAAGTCAAGTCAAGTCAAGTCAAGTAAAAAGTGAAGTGAAGTAAGTCAAGTCAAGTCAAGTCAAAAGTGAAGTGAAGTAAGTGAAGTGAAATGAAGTGGAGTGGAGTAAGTGAAGTGAAGTGAAGTGAAGTAAGTCAAGTCAAGTCAAGTCAAGTCAAGTCAAGTCAAGTCAAGTCTAATTTTCCAAGATTCTGGGCATGTGGTTTTTCTCAAATTAGTGCCATTTTTTTTTATCCTGATGACCTGACATAGCTGCCAGTCAGTGCCAATCAGTGTGGTTGGCAGAAAGCACCATCTGAGGCTTGAAAAAATTTGGGAGGAAGAGGAAGGCTTGCCTTGTCAAAGAGCTTAGAGAGCACAATGGACCCCACACTCCTCGTCTCTGCAAAACCCACTCCCTTGTAGTACTGATGAGATTACCTAGTTGGGTCATGAAATATCTGTAAAAAAACCCCCACCAACAGTGTTTGGTTTCAAAATTTTTTTACTACCGGTTCTGTGGATGTGGTTTCAATGTGGTGTGGCACATTTTTTCGGGCCGAAGAGGTTGTAGAAAAAATGCTTTTAATAGTAAAAAAAAGCCTCTGATGATCGCGCGGCTCAGCTGGACATGTGTGGGGGGAGGTGCAGGGATTTTTGCTACCCGTTCTCCGAACCACCTGCTGCCATCGCTACCGGATCGGGCGATCCGCTCCGAACCGGGAGCATTTCACCCCTGACTTATTGCCCAAAGCATCAGAAGGCAGGACAAGAAGCAATGGATGGAAACGAATCAAGGAGAGAAGCAACCTGGAACTAAGGAGAAATTTCCTGACCGTGAGGACAATTAATCAGTGGAACAACTGGCCACCAGAAGTTGTGGCTTCTCCAACATTGGAGGTTTTTAAGAAGAGTGCCAGCTTTGAAAGCCATATTAGTCCCGGCAGCTTCCACGTTGCCACCGTCTCCTGTGTGGGAAAGTAGGAGGGGGATTCGATAGAGGATTTTGTTAGACAAAATAGCATTCTTCCTTTCGGTCAAGGCCAGGACGAGCGTGCATCTGGAGAAGGAGTGGTTGGACTGATGCCTCGAGATGGGACGGATGGTGACTGGAGCATGTGATGGACTGAGGATTGAGGGGATAGTTTTGGGGGTTTTTGATTTACTGAGGGGAAAACCCAGAACTCTCAAAAGAGCCTCAGATTGCTCGACGGGCTAGATAGCCTGTTATTAACACCCAGCTGTCTGCAATTTTGTGAGTTCGAGGCTCAAGGCTGACTCAGCCTTCCATCCTTTCTAAGGTAGGTCAATTGAGGAGCCAGTTTGTGGGGGCAATAAGCTGACTGTATAAATATACAAAAGTATGAAGGCTATTGCTTAATGCATTGTAAGCCGCCCTGAGTCACCGGAGAAGGGCGGCATATAAATCCAATTTTAGAAAGAAAGAAAGAAAGAAGAAAGAAAGAAAGAAGAGAAAGAAAGAAAGAAAGAAAGAAAGAAAGAAAGAAAGAAAAAGAAAGAAAGAAAGAAAGAAGAACATTCAGCTGCCTGCAATTACTGCATGTCCAAATCTCACCAGGCTCAAGGTTGACTCAGCCTTCCATCCTTTCTAAGATAGGTCAATTGAGGACCCAGTTTGTGGGGGCAGTAAGCTGACTTTGTATAAAATATACAAAAGTAGGAAGGCTATTGCTTAACGCATTGCAAGCCGCCCTGAGTCTCCGGGAGAAGGGCGGCATATAAATCCAATTAAAAAAAAGAAGAAAGAAAGAAAGAGGAAGGAAGGAAGGAAGAAAAGAAGGAAAGAAAGAAAGAAAGAAAGAAAGAAAGAAAGAAAGAAAGAAAGAAGAAGAAAGAAAGAAAGAAAGAAGAAAGAAAGAAGAACATTCAGCTGCCTGCAATTACTGTAAGTTCGAATCTCCCCAGGCTCAAGGTTGACTCAGCCTTCCATCCTTTCTAAGGTAGGTAAAATGAGGACCCGGATTGTGGGGGCAATAAGCTGACTTTGTATAAATATACAAAAGTATGAAGGCTATTGCTTAACGCATTGTAAGCCGCCCTGAGTCTCCGGAGAAGGGCGGCATATAAATCAAATTTAAAAAAAAAAGATGTGCCAGTATACCTACTCAATTGAAAAAAAAACTTTGAGGAAATGCTTGCTTCAGAGTTTTTAATTGGAGAGTGGTTGCTGTCAAAGAAACTGGGCAACTCTTTGTCGGAAATTTATTTATTTATTTTATTTTATTTTATTTGGCTTCTATGCTGCCCTATCTCCAACGGACTCAGGGCGGCTCACAATAGTAAAATTCACACAGCAGTCTTTTGGTGGGGCAGTACTGGAAGAAGGAAGATCTACCATCTATTGAAGAATGGACATTAAAAGTAGTAAATTTAGCCGAGAGGGTGAAAATTTCAGCATATCTAAAAGATCATTCCAATGATAAATTTATGTTGGAATGGGAAAGGTGGATAGAGTATATTCAAGGCAAATATCGGACTAAAAAATTACAAATAGCTTATGAATAAAGAATGAATAAAGAGAGTTTATAAAGTACTTAAAGTTAGGTTAGTAAAAGGGAGTTAAAAGTTCAAGGAGGTGATAAGAGACTATAGATTATTAGTTTAGGATTGTTAAATGTTGTACACTGTATTTTGCTCTGGGAAGTGGGGGATGGGTGGGTGGGTTGGGGAGGGGAAGGTGGGAAGGGGTGGAAGGGAGGGGGAAGGGGAGCCTGAGTAGCGTAGGGGGCTAATGCCTCCTACAAAGGCAGCATTTAAGATCCAGCTGCCTGCAATTACTTGCGAGTTCAATCCCAGCCAGGCTCAAGGTCGACTCAGCCTTCCATCCTTTCTAAGGTAGGTCAATTGAGGACCCAGTTTGCTGGGGCAATAAGCTGACTTTGTATAAATATACAAAAGTATGAAGGCTATTGCTTAACGCATTGTAAGCCGCCCTGAGTCTCCGGAGAAGGGCGGCATATAAATCAATTTTTAAAAAAAGGGAGAAATGTATGTAAAATTTTTCTTAAAATTTTCAATAAAAAAATAAAACAAAATAAAATTCACACAGCCAATAATACACAGTTAAAATCTGATCAGACCCACTAAAATTTAAAAACCCATAAAAACCCCATCAGTCCAGGTCGGGGAACTTGAATAATCAAGTTTTTAATTCGCGGCGGAAGGTGCGAAGGTCAGGAGCCAACTGGAGCTCCAAGGGGAGTCGATTCCAGAGGGAGGGCGCGCCCACAGAGAAGACTCTACCCCTGGGGGCTGCCAGCCGACACTGTCTAGCCAACGGTACTCTGAGCAGGTCCTCTCTATGGGCGCGGACCCGGCGATTGGGTGTCGTTGCTTGCTGTAGGTAGTCCACCAAATATCCTGGGCCTAAGCCATGTAGGGCTTTATAAGTCATCACCAGCACCTTGAATCTCACCCGGAGGGCAACCGGCAACCAATACAAGTCACACAGGAGAGGTGTAACATGGGAGTATCGGGAAATGGTATAGGATTTCCTGCCTGAACAGGGGTTGGACTAGATGACCTCAAAGGTCCCTTCCAACTCTGTAATTCTGTTAAAAGTCCAAATAAAAGCGCAGGGAACCTGATAACAAGCTTCTCCTGCTCTCTCTGAAAGTTCACTTGCTATTCTCCTTCCTCCTCCGTTCTTCTTCCAAATCCCAGAAGGGGACAGGGTGTGAAATCTACAGCTAGGGGTGAACGGCAAGGTTAATTTCCAACGGCAGCTTCCCTCGGAAAACAATAGGACAATGTGTTGCCTACGTAAACCAGAGCAAAAGAGGGGAAGTTGTAAGATCTGCCTGCAGGGCTGGTGAAATGAAACCCGGAGAAAGGCCCCCGCTTTGCAGGGACAATTAGTGGCCGACTTGGCCGCGGTCCTGCTCGAGCTGTCCAGGGAAGTCCCTGGGGCCCACTCCGGCTGGGCTTGAAGGTCACCTGGCCCGCATCTCTTCAAAACAGCTTCTACCTTTGGGCCCAAGGAGACGAAAACAAGGGGAAACTCATCTGCGTGGCCACCCCCAGGCCTTGCAAGATGAGATGACTCTCCTCCCTTCCGGGATGGATGGAGGCCTTTCGGCCATGTGCCGAATGCGGAAAAGCCAAGACGGGGAGAGGAGAGGATAGAGAGCCAGGATGTGCACTTGAGTTCATTGAGTGAACGGATTCTTAACTTAATTCAGTTTAGGGGGTTTGTGAATTCCTTCCTTCCTTCCTTCCTTCCTTCCTTCCTTCCTTCCTTCCTTCCCCCTCCTCCTTGTGCTCTTCTTCTTCTTCTTCTTCTTCTTCTTCTTCTTCTCCTCCTCCTCCTCCTCCTCCTCCTCCTCCTCCACCTCATTCTTTCTTTTCCTTCCTTCCTACCTACCTTCCTTCCTTCTCCTCCTCCTCCTTGTGCTCTTCTTCTTCTTCTTCTTCTTCCTTCTCCTCCTCCTCCTTCTTCTCCTCCTCCACCTTCACCTCCTCCACCCCTTCCTTCCTTCCTTCCTTCCTTCCTTCCTTCCCTTCCTTCCTTCCTTCCTTCCTTCCTTCCTTCCTGTCTGCCTCCTCCTCCTTCTCCTCCTCCTCCTTCTCCTCCTCCTCCTCCTCCACCTCATTTCTTTTCTTCCTTCCTTCCTTCCTTCCTTCCTTCCTTCCTTCCTTCCTTCCTTCCTTCCTTCCTTCCTTCTTCCTTCCTTCTCCTCCTCCTCCTTGTGCTCTTCTTCTTTTTCTTCTTCTCCTCCTCCTCCTCCTCCTGCTCCCTCCTCCATCTCCTCCACCTCATCCTTCCTTCCTTCCTTCCTTCCTTCCTTCTTTCCTTCCTTCCTTCCTTCCTTCCTTCCTTCCTTCCTTCCTTCCTTCCTTCCTGTCTGCCGCCTTCTTCTTCTTCTTCTTCTTCTTCTTCTCCTCCTCCTCCTCCTCCTCCTCCTCCTCCTCCTCCTCCTCCTCCTCCTCCTCCTCCTCCATCACCACCAACACAACCTCATTCTGGATCTGCACACTTTCTGCCGTGCCCTTAAAACATTCTTATTTAAACAGGCGGGCCTGGCCTAATCTTCCCTTTTTAAACTGTTTCGAATCTATCCTAAATTGGGTGTTTTAAATTATTGGGCCAAAATATTTATTATATTCTAAATGTTTTTTTTAAATATTGTATTATATGCACTTCATCTGACTGTTCACCGCCCTGAGTCCTTTGGAGTAGGGCGGTATATAAATTTAATAAAAATAAAATAAATAAATAAATTCTTTATTTCCCTTCCATCCTTCCTTCCTCTCTTCCTTCCTTCCTCCCTTCCTTCCTTCCTTTTTTTAATTTGATTTATATGCCGCCCTTCTCCGGAGACTCAGGGCATCTTACAATGCGTTAAACAATAGCCTTCATACTTTTGTACATTTATACAAAGTCAGCTTATTGCCCCCGCAAACGGGGTCCTCAATTGACCCACCTTAGAAAGGATGGAAGGCTGAGTCAACCTTGAGCCTGGTGAGATTTGAATTTACAGTAATTGCAGACAGCTGGAGTTAAATTACAATGCATTAGTCTGCTGAGCTATCCAGGCTCCTTCTTCCCCTCCTCCTCCTCATTCTCCTCCTTCCTCTTTCTTTCTTTCTTTCTTCTTCTTTCTTTCTTTCTTTCTTTCTTTCTTTCTTTCTTTCTTTCTTTCTTTCTTTCTTTCTTTTCTTTCTTTCTTCTTTCTTCTTCTTTCTTCTTCCTTCTTTCTTCTTTCCTTTCTTTCCTTCTTTCTCTATTTCTCTCTTTCTCTCCTTTCTTCTTCTTTCTTCTCTCTTCCTTCCTTCCTCTCTTCTCCTTCTCTCCTTCTCTTCTCTCCCCCTCTGCCTCACATCTCTCCTCTCCCTCACTTCCCCTTCCCCTCCCTCCCTCCCTCCCTCCCATTGAATCCAATAGCTATTTATCCAAGGAAACATCAGTAGCAGCTACATATATCAGACAAACACACCAACAATAAGTACGAAAATAATAACTGCTATAAGAATTCCAACGGGGTCTTCCATGTTTTCTGAAAGGTGTCTACTTAAGTGGGGGCCGTCGAGTCCCAAAATGGACTGCCTGTTTCATGGACCCCGGGCTCTCGTATGTTCTGCTGGGAACTGAAAAACAGAGGCGAGAAAATGTATCTCCAGGAATTCAGCAGGAATTCAGCATCCAAGGGGTAGAAGGGGAACTCACCAAATTTGCAGATGACACCCAAACCGGAGGGAATTGCAAGCACTTTGGAAGATAGACCGAAGAATCAGAAGGATCTTGGCAGACTTGAACATGGAGCCTTTCTACCAAAAAGAGAAGCCACCTGAAATTAAGGATAAATTTCCTAACAGCGAGGACAATTAAATCAGTGGAACGGGTTGCCTCAGTGGTGAAATCCAATTTTTTCTTACTACCGGTTCTGTGGGCGGGGCTTGGTGGGCATGGCAGGGGAAGGATTCTGCAAAATCCCCATTCCCTTCCCCACTCCTGGGGAAAGAATATAGCAAAATCTCCATTCCCACCCCACTCCAGGGGAAGGATACTGCAAAATCCCCATTCCCACCCCACTTCAGGGGAAGGATACTGCAAATTCTATTCTATTCTATTCTATTCTATTCTATTCTATTCTATTCTATTCTATTCTATTCTAGTCTAGTCTAGTCTAGTCTAGTCTAGTCTAGTCTATTCCATTCCATTCCATTCCATTCCATTCTGCATTCTATTCTATTCTATTCTATTCTATTCTATTCTATTCTATTCTATTCTATTCTATTCTATTCTATTCTATTCTATTCTATTCATTTATTGATTCAATTTATATGCTGCCCTTCTCTGGACACTCAGGGCGGCTTACAATGCATTAACCAATAGCCTTCTACTTTTGTATATATCTGCTTAGTAGGGCTTTCGGCCCTCCCTAAGCGGTGTTCTTTTTTTTATATACAAAATCAGCTTATTGCCCCCACTATCCGGGTCCTCATTTTACCCACCTCGGAAGGATGGAAGGCTGAGTCAACCTTGAGCCTAGTGAGATTCGAACTTGCAGTAATTGCAGGCAGCTGGTGCTACTTAACAGCACTTTAGTCTGCTGCGCCACCAAGGCTCAGTTTTTCTATTCTATTCTATTCTATTCTATTCTATTCTATTCTATTCTATTCTATTCTATTCTATTCTATTCTATTCTATTCTATTCTATTCCATTCCATTCCATTCCATTCCATTCCATTCCATTCCATTCCATTCTATTCTGAAATTCGGTGTAGAGAAAAGTGAGGTTCTACATTTAGGCAAGAAAAAAAAGTGAGGTTCTACATTTAGGTAAGAGCCGAGGTGGCGCAGTGGTTAGAGTGCTGTACTGCAGCTACTTCAGCTGACTGCTAGTTCAGCAGATCAGCGGATCAAATCTCCCCGGCTCAAGGTTGACTCAGCCTTCCATCCTTCCGAGGTGGGTAAAATGAGGACCCAGATTGTTGGGGGGCAATAGGCTATTTAGTATACTGTCTTTGGTGCAAGCTGCCCAGAGTCCTCAGAGAGTGGGGGGCATAGAAATATGATTAATAAATAATAATTAATAATAAAAATTAATAATAGGGAAGAAAAACCAAAAAGCACAGATGTAGTATAGCTCAATGGCAGTAACTGTGAGAGGGATCTGGGAGTCCTGGTGGACAATCACATAAATATGAGCCAGCCGTTGCTCAGCAGCTGCTTCAAAAAAAAGCCAACACAATCCTAAACTGCATTAACAGAGGAAGAGAATCAAGATCACACGAAGTGTTAGTACTGTTTTAAACTCCACACTTCTGGTCCCCAGTTTACACAAAAGATGTTGAGAGACCCTGGAAGGTGGGGCAGAAAAGATGAAACACGGATGATCGGGAGTCTGGAGGCTTAACAATTGAGGGAAGTGGGTGATGGCTAACCCAGTGATGGCTAACTTTTTTGCCATCGCGTACCAAAAGGCGGGGGGAGAGTGGGGGGGTCGCGGGTGCGGGTGCCCATATCCATAATTCAATGCGCACGTGACCCCCCCTCACACTTCCCCCCAGTTTTTGGCACGCGATAGTACAGTGGGCCCATTTTCCCTCCTCCCCAGGCTCCAGAGGCTTTCTAGGAGCCTGGGGAGGGCAAAAAAAAAAAGCCTTCCCTATCCCCCGGAGGCCTTCTGGAGGCCAGAAACAGCCAGTTTCCCGACTTCTGGTGGGATTGGAAGGCCTGAAAATCAGTTGGCCGGTGCATGCATGCGAGCTGGAGCTGACCTAGGGCAAACACTTGCGTGCCCACCAATATGCTGTATTTTCCTGCGTATAAGACTACTTTCTAACACACAAAAATCTTCTCAAAAGGTCGGGGGCCGTCTTATACGCCGGGTCTCATTCTCCTGTAACCAGGCAGACCAACCCATAAGGGCTCTGACGAGCCTTAAATGGCTCTGAGGAGGGTCGTCTTATACGCCCCAGTCGTCTTATACGCCGGAAAATACGGTAGCTCCGCATGCCACGGGTGCCAAGGTTCACCCATCACGAGTCTAGCCTAACGAAGAGAAGGAATAGAGGGAGATGATAGCTGTTCAATATTGGAGGAGCTGCCACAGAGAAGAGCATCTGAGGCCAGGACAAACAGGGATGGCTGGAAGCTTGTCAAAGAGAGATCCAACTAGAGGTGGATCTCAGCAGGTTCTGACCAGTTCTGGAGAACCAATAGCGGAAATTTTGAGTAGTTCGGAGAACCGGTAGTAAAAATTCAGTCTGGCTCCGCCCCCATCTATTCTCTTCCTCCCGAGTCCCAGCTGATCGGGAGGAAATGGGGATTTTGCAATAACCTTCCTCTGGATTGGGGAGGGGAATGGAGATTTTACAGTATCCTTCCCCTGCCACGCCCACCAAGCCACACCCACCAAGCAATGCCATGCCCACCAAGCCATACGCAAAGATCCGGGAGTAAAAATTCTGACTGGCCCTACCCACATCGATTCTCTGCCTCCTGAGTCCCAGCTGATCGGGAGGAAATGGGGATTTTGCAGTAACTTTCCCCTGGATTGGGGAGGGAATGGAGATTTTACAGTATCCTTCTTTTTTCAAATAAACTTTATTGAATGTATACAAAGCATATAAAATATCGTTACTATTTACATCGAAGGTGCGGTGTTTTTGCCTATATACAATTATCAAAATTGGTGTCTCTTTGATTACTACAATACCTTGATTCTTACAGTACAACCACCTTTAAACTCCTTTTTTCATTTTTTCATTCGTCCATTTATACCGTCTTTCCCAGACAGAATAATAAGCTGAATTTTCATCCTCTTTAATTTCGTGAATGTGTGTTTGCTCATTTCTGCGCAATCCAATATTCTCTTAATTATATGTTTTTTATATAATGATATGATTTTACAATATCCTTGCCATGCCACACCCACCAAGCCACGCCCACAGAACCGGTAGTAAAAAAATTTGAAACTCACCATTGGGTGGGAGATTTCGCCCACTGACCTGGACGTCATCATAGGTGATCTGCGCATGCAGAAGAGTGCGTTGTGGGCGCGATGTGAACTGGTAGTAAATGTAAGTAGAGCCCACTGTATTACTAAGGCTTTATAAAGTGGTATTAATACTTCACGTGATTTGAATCTCTCCAGATCGTGGTTATTCCCAAGCAGCTTTTTTCCAGAGACAACTGGACTGCTTTTATTTTTCCTTGAAGGCGAACCGAAGAAGCTTCTGGGATGAGAAGCAAAACCTCTTCAAGGCCAAACAAAGACAGTCCTTGAAAAAAAGCCCCCTTTGGGACCCCGGTGTTGGAGAACCCAGAACTTCTGGAGGCAAGCCGTTCCACCGATTAATTGTTCTCACTGTCGGGAAGTTTCTCCCTTCGTTCTCAGGTCGCTTCTCTCCTTGATTGAAGAAAATACGACTTCAGCAACAGAGTGGTCAATGCCTGGAATGCACTACCCGACTCTGTGGTTTCTTCCCCCAAACCCCCCAAAACTTTCACCTTAAACTGTCTACTGTTGACCTCACCCCATTCCTAAGAGGTCTGTAAGGGGCGTGCATAAGCGCCACCAGTGTGCCTACCGTCCCTGTCCTAATATTCCTCTTTACTTACTCTTTTCATGTATTCAAATTATGTTTATAATTTTTACCTGTTATATATCAGTGATGGCTAACCTTTTTGCCACCGCGTGCCAGGAGCGCGGGGGGGGGGGGTTATGTGTGTGCGTGGCCACACCCATAATTCTATGCCCCCTGCCTCCGTGCATGCATGCACAACCCTCCCCTGCTTCCCCCCCCCCCACTCCTGGCATGCAATGGCACGGTAGACACCCGTTTTTTGCTTTCCCCAGCCTCCAGAGCCTTTCTAGGAGTCTGGGGAGGGCGAAAATGGCCTTCCCCCACCCCTCCCGGAGGTCCTCTGGAGGCCGGAAACAGCCCATTTGCCAACTTCTGAGTTGTTATTATTATTATTATTATTATTATTATTATTATTATTATTATTATTATTTATTAGATTTATATACCGCCCTTCTCCTTGCGGACTCAGGGCGGTGAACAGCCGAATAAAAAACAGTACACAAAAGTTAAAAAATTATAAAACCCCCTATAAACTTTGGCTGAAAGTTAAAAACAATTAAATACTTAAAATACAACAACCCTACAACACTAAAAAATTTTAAAATTCAACAGGGATCAGGCTAGACCGGCAAGCTGGAAAAGATAAGTTTTTAGGCCCGATGAAAAGTCCGGAGGTCGGAAATTGTTCTCAGTTGGCAAATGGGCCATTTTTGGCCTCCGGAGGGGGAGCTGGGAGGCCGTTTTCGCCCTCCCCAGACTCCTAGAAAGGCTCTGGAGGCTGGAGAGAAAGAAAAACAGGCCTTCCCCACCACCACCCCAAGGCACTCCGGAGGCAGGGAATAGCCTGTTTCCCAGAAGGCCCGAAAATCAGCTGGCCGCCATGCATATGCACACCGGAGCTGAGCTCGCGTGCCCACCGATACAGCACGCGTGACATCACGGCTATATATGCTTGACAAAATAAACTTATGATTACGATTATGATTGGTTACTATCCATCCAACGGTTTGTTCTTGTTGTTGTTGTTGTAATTAAAAATTCTGTCGAAGAATTCTCTGCAGCTCCCAGGACCCTCCTGGTTTTCCACGTCAAACCTCTTTGCTGGAGGTGTCCAAAACAATCGCTTGATAAGGCGGGTCTATTTTTAAAGCGAGGATATAGCCAGGATTCTGACAATGGGGGGAAGGGGGCAGGGTTTCTCCTTGGGGACCACTCGGTAGCTGTAAGGGGCCGCGAGGCTTCCTCAATGACTTAGAGCCATACAATGCAAGGAAGATGGAGCTCAGAAAGACACGGACTATGCTGGCCGGAGATTATCTGCTCCTTTACCCAAAGCGGTGACCCCTGACCGGGCCAGGGAAGCAGGCGCTGCCGTCAGAGGGTGGGCGAGGCGGCTGATGAGCCAGGAAAATAAGGTGAAACCAACTCAGCTTTTCCATCGGACTCCTCCGAGGTGGGTTAAGTCGGGTTAGCCAAGAAATTTTGCTCTTTTTATTGTCTTTCGATCAACCGATGCTACGTTCGGCTCCACCAGGAAGGGCACCGGTGTCACGAGCGCTGCCTTTAGAATAAACAGACAAAACAGGAGTGGGAAGGGACCTTGGAGGTCTTCTAGTCTGACCCCTCCCCTCTACTGAAGCAGGACACGCTAGGCAGGTAGGTCCTCGACTTAACGTTGAGTTCGTTCAGTGACCGTTCGAAATTACAACGGCACTGAACAAAGGGATTTATGACTCTCTTCCACACTTACGACTACGGCCGTATCCCCGTGGTCACAGCAGGGCCCCAAATTTGGATGGATGCTTGGCAATGGACTCATATTTTATGAGAGTCGCAGCGTCTGGGCCTCACATTTTGCAACCTTCTGACGAGCAAAATCAACGGGGAAGCTCCATTCACTTAAGAAGCATGCTACTAAATGAGTCACCGCAGTGGGGGTCCTTGGTGCTCTCTGAGCTCGGTTCTTTTCTTGCAGACGTTTCATTACCAAACTAGGTAATATCATCAGTGCTAGAAGAGAGTAGGGTTTGTGGAATGATGGAGGAGGAGGAGGACGAGGAGGAGACGAGGAAGAGGAGGAGGAGGAGGACGACTGTGGTGTCCTTGGTGCTCTCTGAGCTTGGTTCTTTTCTTGCAGACGTTTCATTACCAATCTCGGTAACATCATCAGTTGCTAGCAAGGAGTTCGGGTTTGCGCGACCACTATGTAGGGGAAAAAAAACAACAACAGGCCGAAGAGATGAGGCACGATTCATGAACAACGCTTATGGTTCACCTGATGACTGCGGCTGAAAAGATTGTAAAATGGGGGCACATCTCCTTCACAATTGTCTTGCTGAACAATGGACAGGTTGCGTTCTGCTGCGGTCGTAAGTGGAGGACCGGCTGTAAGGTACACTTTCCGCCTCCAACATGGCCGAGAAGAATATTAAAATGGAATGGACACATCTGGAATAGAATAGAATAGAATAGAATAGAATAGAATAGAATAGAATAGAATATTTATTTATTTATTTATTTATTTATTTATTTATTTATTTATTTATTTATTTATTTATTTATTTATTTATTTATTTATTTATTGGTTCGATTTATATGCCGCCCTTCTCCGGAGACTCAGGGTGGCTTACAATGCGTTAAACAATAGCCGACATACTTTTGTATATACCTACTTAGTAGGGCTTCTCGGCCCCCCCTAAGCGGTGTTCTTTTTTATATACAAAGTCAGCTTATTGCTCCCACAATCCGGGTCCTCATTTTCCCTACCTCGGAAGGATGGAAGGCTAAGTCAACCTTGAGCCTGGTGAGATTCGAACTTGCAGTCATTGCAGGCAGCTGGTGCTACTTAACAGCACTTTAGTCTGCTGCGCCACCAAGGCTCTTAGGGGAGGGTGGCTAAAACATACGATGAGCGGTTGCAAGAATTGGGTAATGTCAAATCCAGGGGTGAAATCCAGCAGGTTCTGACAGGTTCTGGAAGCAGAAATTTTGAGCAGTTCGGAGAACTGGCAAATACCACCGCTGGCTGGCCCCCCCAGGGGTGGGAATGAGGATTTTGCGCTATCCTTCCCCTGGAGTGAGGGGGGGAATGGAGATTGTGCAGTATCCTTCCCCTGCCACGCCCACCAAGCCACGCCCACCAAGCCACGCCCACCAAACCGGTAGTAAAAAAAAATTGGATTTCAATTTTTGGTCGAATGTAATGAAAAGAAGGACTAGGGGGTGACAGGATAGCAACCTTCCAATAGCTCAGGGGCTACCGCAAAAAAGAGGGGGTCAACCTATTCCCCAAAGCAGGGGTCACCAACCTTTTGGACCTCGGGGAACTACTAAATTCATAATTTTAAAACCCGTGGACCACTAATATGATTTTTTAAAAAAAAGATAAATAGTATTTAGTGCAATATAAAAAAATGCAAATAATTTTTCTGCGGACCACCAAAATTTTCTCGCGGACCACCAGTGGTCCATGGATCACCAGTTGGTGACTGCTGAGAGCAGGACAAAGAAGCAACGGATGGAAACTAATCAAGGAGAGATGCAACCTAGAAATAAGGAGACACTTCCTGACAGTGAGGACAATCAATCAGAGGAATGAGTTGCCTCCAGGAGTTGTGCTTGCTTCATCACTGGAGGTTTTTAAGAAGAGATTGGATAACCATCTGTCTAAAATGATATAAGGTTCTGGGCTGCATCAACAGAGGGATAGAATCAAGATCACGTGAAGTGTTAATACCACCTTTATAATGCCTTGGTAAGGCCACACTTGGAATCCTGCATCCAGTTTTGGTCGCCACGATGTAAAAAAGATGTTGAGACTCTAGAAAGAGTGCAGAGAAGAGCAACAAAGAGGATTAGGGGACTCGAGGCTAAAACATATGAAGAAGGGTTGCAGGAATGGGGTATGTCTAGTCTGATGAAAAGAAGGACTAGGGGAGACATGATAGCAGTCTTATTTATTTTATTTATTAATTAATATACTGTATTTTCCTGCGTATAAGACTACTTTCTAACAAACAAAAATCTTCTCAAAAGTCGGGGGTCGTCTTATAAGCTGGGTCTCATTCTCCTGTAACCAGGCAGACCAGCCCATAAGGCTCTGATGAGCCTTAAATGGCTCTGAGGAGGGTCGTCTTATACGCCCAGTCGTCTTATACGCCGGAAAATACGGTAATTTATATACTGCCCTTCTCCCAAGAGACTCAAGGCGGTGTACAGCCAATTTAAAACACAGAAATATAAACTTTAAAACAACTTTAAAAGATATTAAGTATTTTGGCCCACATCAATTTAAAATAAATTCCCATTAAACATTTAAAATTTCGACAAGACAAATCGGATTAAAATATTTTTATAAAACATTAGGCTAGCCCGACTCGATGAAATAAAAACGTCTTGAGGGCCCGGCGGAAGGTGCATAAGTTGGAAATCCTCCGTATCTCAGGGGGCAGATCGTTCCAGAGGGCAGGAGCCCCCACAGAGAAGGCTCTCCCCCTGGGGGTCACCAGCCAACATTGCTTGGCCGACGGCACCCCGGAGGAGCCCCTCTCGGTGGGAGCGAGTTGGTCGGTTGGAGGCTACTGGTAGCAGCAAGCGGTCTTGTAAGTATCCAGGTCCTAAGCCATGGAGCGCTCTAAAGGTGGTAACCACTACCTTGAATTGCACCCGGAGGACCACCGGGAGCCAGGTGCAGCTCGCGCAGGGAGGGGTGTTACGTGGGAGCGCCATGATGCTCCCATAACCACCTGCGTGGCCACAATTCTGGACCAATTGGAGCCTACGGGTGCTCTTCAAGGGGAGCCCATGTAGAGACCATTACAATAGTCCAGGCGGGGAAGTGACGAGGGCATGAGTGAGTCTTCCAATATCCCAGGGGCTGCCCCAAAGAAGAGGAAATCAAGCTATTCTCCAAAGCACCAGAGGGCAGGACAAGAAGCCATGAGTGGAAACTAATGAAGGAGAGAAGCAACTTAGAACTAAGGAGAAATTTCCCCGACAGTGAGAACAATGAATCAGTGGAACAACTTGCCTCCAGAAGTTGTGAATGCTCCAACACTGGAAGTTTTTAAGAAGAGGTTGGATAACCAATTTGTCTGAAGTGGTGTAGAGTTTCCTGCCTGGGCAGGGGGTTGGACTAGAAGACCTCTGAGGTTCCTTCCAACTCTCTTATTCTGTAACGGGAAAACTTGTTCTGTAACCAGCTTTTAATCTCAGTCTGTATGGCCCAGTGCTGCCATCTAGCGGAGAGAGAGGTTAAACTTGAAAGCTCTTCTTGAAAGCTTCCAGTGTTGGATCACCCACAACTTCTGAAAGCAACTTCCGTTCCACTGATTTATTGTTCTTACTGTCAGGAAGTTTCTCCTTAGTTCTAGGTTCTTTTCTTGATTTGTTTCCACCCGTTGCTTCTTGTCCTGTTTCTGGTGCTTTGGAGAATAGCTTGATTCCCTCTTCTTTGGGGCAGCCCCTCAGATATTGGAAAACTGCTATTGTGTCTCCCTACTCCTTCTTTTCATTAGGTAAGACATACCCCAACTCCTGCAATGGTTCTTCACATGTTTTATCCTCCAGTCCCCTTATCATCTTTCTTGCTCTTCTCTGCGTTGGCTGCAGAGTGCAGAGAAGTGTGTGTTTTTCCAGCCGAAATGCTCTTTGGGTTGAGTTTGATATGCATACCGTTTATGTATTTATATCAGAGGTGGGTTTCATCAGGTTCTGACCAGTTCTGGAGAACCGGTAGCGGGAATTTTGAGTAGTTCGGAGAACTGGTAGTAAAAATTCTAACTGGCCTCACCCCCATCTATTTTCTGCCTCCCCAGTCACAGGTGATTGGGTGGAAATGGGGATTTTGCAATAACCTTCCTCTGGATTGGGGGAGGGAATGGAGATTTTACAGTATCCTTCCTCTGCCACGCCCAAGCCATGCCCACCAAACAATGCCACAACCACCAAGCCATTACCCATAGAACCGGGAGTAAAAATTCTGACTGGCCCCACCCACATCTATTCTCTGCCTCCCGAGTCCTGGCTGATCAGGAGGAAATGGGGATTTTGCAGTAATCTTCCCCTGGAGTGGGGAGGGAATGGAGATTTTACAGTATCCTTCCCCTGCCACACCCAAGCCATACCCACCAAACAATGCCACACCCACCAAGCCATTACCCATAGAACCGGGAGTAAAACTTCTGACTGGCCCCACCCACATCTATTCTCTGCCTCCCGAGTCCTGGCTGATCAGGAGGAAATGGGGATTTTGCAGTAATCTTCCCTGGAGTGGGGTGGGAAAGAAGATTTTATAGTATCCTTCCCCTGCCACGCCCACCAAGCCACACCCACAGAACCAGTAATATTTTTTTTTGAAACCCAGCACTGATTTATATATTTATTCTCCTTTATGGATATGTTTTATAACAACACAGCACTTTTTTTGTTCAATACCAGGAATTAATTCTGCATGGTGTAACTCTGCACTGCTTAACATGCGCTGTAGCGATTTATTAGCATGGGCTGAGAATGCAGCGCGGCGAAGGGGCATGGGAAGAGTTCAAATGCCCTCTAGTGGAAAATGATGATGGGGTGGTGATTGGATTTGCAAAATGCTACCCTGCTTGGTTTGTGAGTTTAGGTTTTTCTCTTTCTCTCGGTCCTAGAAGGAGGCAAACCATTCCTGAAATCTTACTCAGAAAAGTTGAAAGATTTCTCCATGCTGAGAGTGTGTGGATTGTGTTTCATTTCCACCCGTCCCACTCTTTTTAGCTTTCGTTGTTTATACAGGTCATCTTCAACGTACGGCCACCATGGAGTTCGAAATGTTTCCATGACTAAGCGAGACCGTTGTTAAGTGAAAAGCCACAGTGGCGCAATGCTTACTTAGACTGCAACTTCTGCTGCCTGCCGGCTGCCGGCAATTTGGCAGTTCAAATCTCACCAGGGTCAAGGTTGACTCAGCCTTCCGTCCTTCTGAGGTGGGTAAAACGAGGACCCAGATTGTTAGCGGCAAATATGCTGACTCTGTAAACCACTTAGAGGGGTCTGGAAAGCACCGGGAAGCGGTATATAAGTCTAAGGGCTATTGCTATCATAATGTCTGTAAAGATTCTCAGTCATCCAGTTCATGGCTGTTCCCAAAGGTGCTTTTTTTCAGGAGGTAACTGAACTTTCTTGTTTTGGTTTTCCTTGAAGAGGTTTTGCTTCTCATGCAAGAAGCTTCTTCGGCTCTGACTGGATGGTGGGGAATGGAAGGATTTATACTCCTTGTAAACGGCTGGTCGTTTGCATCATTTTAGAGCAGTGATGACTAACCTTTTTGCCATCTTGTGCCAAAAGCATGGGGAGCTTGGGGGGGAGGTGTGTCACACGTATGTGTGCCCACATCCATAATACTATGCGCCCTGCCCTCCCCCATGTCCCCCTTGCTTTTGGCACGCGATGGCACGGTGGGCCCAGTAGGCCCATTTTTCGCTCTTCCCAGGCTCCAGAGCCTTCCCTAGGAGCCTGGGGAGGGCAAAAACGGCCTTTCCCAGCCCTCCAGAGGCTGAAAACAGCACGTTTCCTGACTTCTGATGGGCCCAGAAGGCCTGAAAATCAACTGGCATGCGTGCCAGAGCTGAGCTCGCGTGTCCACCAATTCTCTATGGTACCCCGTGTCATAGGTTCGCCATGACAGTTTTAGAGAATCGTTGAGGCCACTTGGAAGTTTATCTGTCTCTTCAGGGCCACCTGAGTGGTGCAAACGGTTCCTGTAATCTACAATTTTCCCTCGGGAAATCCATTCCTACTCCTCATTCAAAGGGCGTTCATCCCAAATTGTATAGCTAAAAGTCTATGAAGATTCTCTATCGTCCAGGTTAGGTGCTTTTTCAGGAGGCAACTGGACTTTTTTTTCATTTGAAGACGTTTCGCTTCTCATCCAAGAAGCTTCTTCAGCTCTGAATGACTTATAACATTTTTCCACCTTTCTTGCCACAGCTGTTAAACGAATCACTGCGGTGGCTAAGTTAGTCACAGGGTTGTTAAGTGAATCCGACATCCGCATGGACTTGGCTTGTCAGAAGGTCGCAAAAGGGGAATCACATGACCCCGGGATACTGCAATCCCTTCATAAATACGAGTCAGTTGCCAAGCCTACAAATTTTGATCATGTGACCATGGGGATGCTGCAGCAGTCGTAAGTGTGAAACAGTCATTTTTTTCAGTGCCATTGTAATGGTCACTGAATAAATGGTTGTTAGTCAAGGTTTATAAATTTGTTTAATGAATAATTAAAATAAATAAAAAACTTCCCATAGGTTTTGGGAATCAGGCGATATATATATATATATGTGTGTGTGTGTAGGTTTTTGGTTATTTGGGTCTTCTCCCGCGTAAAATTGGAAGTGTCTTGGCGACGTTTCGACGAAGTCTCATTCGTCATCTTCAGGCTGGTGTTCTCGGCTTCGTGCTTCCAGGAGCAATGTGAGATCGCAGCTGTTTCTTCCTTTTAACTGCTAGTGGGGATGTGAGCTGATTGGGTGGGAGCTTGGCTGTGTTTTGATTGGGTGGAGGTGTGTTCTGATTGGTTAGGGGCTTGGCTGTGCTCTGATTGGATGGGGGGATGGTTGGCGCTGATTGGCTGGGGGTGTGTTCTGTTTGGGTGGGGGCTTGGTTGTGCTCGCTTTAAGTTGCAGGGGGATTTGAGCAGGTGAGTGCGTTGCTGTTGTTTGGCTTCTTGTTTGTGGCCGTGCTGGCTTTTCATGGTGGGTGTCAGTCTGCTTCATGTATGGATTGGGGAGGTTTAAAGTTGTTGTCAGTCAAGGTCTACCTGTATATAAATTTGTTTAATGAATAATTAAAACAAATAAAAAACTTCCCGTAGGTTTTGGGAATGAGGCGATATATATATATGCGTGTGTGTGTAGGTCTTTGGTTATTTGGGTTTCCTCCTAGAAGCATGAAGCATTGCTCCTAGAAGCACGAAGCCGAAAACACCAGCCTGAAGATGACGAATGAGACTTCGTCAAAACGTCGCCAAGACACTTCCAATTTTGCGCGGGAGAAAATCCGAATAACCAAAGTCCTACATACAAACACCAGCAAAAACCTCAGAAAACACACACACGCACACACATATATTATATATTAATAATAACAAAAATGCTGAATCCAATTTGAACGTCTGGCAGACCATGTGATGAACAACAACCGCAAAACTGAAGAATTGAGGAAGTTTCTTGAGTGAGAAGATGGGAAACATCTCCAAGGAAAACAAAGAAAGTCATCCCCGTCGTTCCCAGCCAGACTGTCCCGAGGCCATGAAATGAAGACTGTGGAGAGGAGAGAGGGAGGGACAGAGAAATTGAGAGAGACAGAGAGAGAAATTGGGAAAGAGAGAGACAGAGAAAGAGAGAGGGAAAGAGAAAGGGAGGGAGAGAGAGAAAGAAATTGAGAGAGAGAGAATTGAGAAAGAGAGAGACAAAGAGAGAGAGACACACACACAGGGAGAGAAATTGAGAAAGAAAGAAAAAGAGAGACAGAAAGCGAAACTGAAAAAGAAAGAAAGAAAGAGAGGGAAAGAGAAAGGGAGTGAGGGAGAGAAAGAAATAGAGGGAGAGAATTGAGAAAGAGCCTGGATAGCTCGACAGGCTAAAAGCAGACTAAAGCCTGTTATTAACATCCAGCTGTCTGCAATTACACCAGTTCGAGGCTCAAGGTTGACTCAGCCTTCCATCCTTTCTAAGGGAGGTAAACTGAGGACTCAGTTTGTGGGGTCAATAAGCTGACTTTGTATAAATATATACAAAAGTATGAAGGCTATTGCTTAACGCATTGTAAGCTGCCCTGAGTCTCCGGAGAAGGGCGGCATATAAATCAAATTTAAAAAAAAATAGAGAGAGAGAGAGACAGAGAGAGAGGGAAAGAGAAAGAGAAAGAAAGAAAGACACACACAGAGAGAAATTGAAGGAGAAAGAAAGGGAAGGAGAGAGAAAGAAAGAAGAAAGAAAGAAAGAAAGAAAGAAAGAAAGAAAGAAAGAAAGAAAGAAAGAAAGACAGAGAGGGAATGGGGCGGAGACACCCAGAGAGAGAGAGAGAAATTGAGAAAGAGAGAGGAAGAGAGAGACAAAGAAAAAGAGAGAAACTGAGAAAGAGACACAGACAGAAAGAGAAATTGAGAGGGGGGGGGGGAGAGGAGGAAAATAAACCAGGCCGTGCCTCCCAAAAAAAAAACTCCATCTCCCAGCATTCCAGCGCGGAAGGCGGAGAAAGCATAGAGCGCGAGGGCGAGAGCGGCCAAGCGAGGGAGGAAAGCGAGCCGCTTCCGCTTCCGGCCAGCCTCGCTTTGGGCCCTGCGGTGGCGGCCGAGCCTTGTGCCGCCGCCATATTGTCTGTGTGAGGCCGGTGAGGCGGGTGGACGGCGGGGCGCCCGGCGGCTGCTGAGGTAACGGCGAGGCGGGGACGCTCCGGGGGGGGGGGCCGAGCAGGGCGGGGGGGGGGACCTTTCTGCAACCCCTTTGGCGGAGGGGCGGTGATGAATGGGGGGGGGGCGCGCTTCCCCCCCCTCCACACCGCCGCTGTAGCCTCCAGGAAGGGAGGGGGGGAAAAAAAGGGGGGGGGGGTCCGTGAATGGGGGCGCTGCTCCTGCCAACCCCTCCCCCCCGCCCATTGAGGCGAGGCTCCTTTGGGGTGGGCCTTTCCTCGCCCCCCCTCCCCCATTCCTGTGCTCCTTCCCCAACCTGGCGCCCTCTAGCTGCGCTACGTTCACCCCTCCCCTCCCCCACCAGAATGGGGTGGGGGGGGTGGATGGGAGCTTGGCAGGCAGGGGCTGGGGGGGTTAATGGAGGAAGGGTCTTCTTCCCCCCCCCCTCAGAAGGGGGAGAGGGACACACCCCTGTTTGCAAGGAAGTCTGGTTGGGGGGGGCATTCTGGGGAAGGGGGGGGGAACCAAGGACCCCTCCCCAAATCAAGACACCCTCCCCATATATCTAGACTAATGGGGGAGCACGCAGGGGGACCCCCCTCCAAGAGGGAAGACCCTCAGATTCTGGGTTAAGATTCTCCCCCCCCAACCAAGACTCTCCCCCATATATCTAAACTAGTGGGGGAGCAGGCAGGGGGACCCCCCAATAGGGAAGACTCATAGATTCTGGGTTAAGATTCTCCCCCCAACCAAGACCCCCCCAAATATATTTAAACTAATGGGGGAGCACGCAGGAGAAACCCCCCCCCAGAGGAAAGACCCTCAGATTCTGGGTTAAGATTCTCTCCCCCCAGCCAAGACCCTCCCCGTATATCTAAACTAATGGCAGTGGGACCCCGCAATAGGGAAGACCCTCAGATTCTGGGTTAAGATTCTCCCCCCCCCAACCAAGACTCCACCAAATATATCTAAACTAATGGCAGGGGGACCCCCCAATAGGGAAGACCCTCAGATTGTGGGTTAAGATTCTCTCCCCCCAACCAAGACCCCCTCAAATATATTTAAATTAATGGGGGAGCAGGCAGGGGGACCCCCCAATAGGGAAGACTCAAAGATTCTGGGTTAAGATTCTCCCCCCAACCAAGACCCCCTCAAATATATTTAAATTAATGGGGGAGCAGGCAGGGGGACCCCCCAATAGGGAAGACTCAAAGATTCTGGGTTAAGATTCTCTCCCCCCAACCAAGACCCCTCCAAAATATATTTAAATTAATGGGTGAGCAAGCAGGGGGACCCTCCAATAGGGAGGACTCAAAGATTCTGGGTTAAGATTCTCCCCCCAACCAAGACCCCCCCCCCAAATATATCTAAATTAATGGGGAAGCAGGTAGGGGGATACCCCCCAATAGGCAAGACTCATAGATTCTGGGTTCCCCACCAAGAAAACCCCCACCCCATATATATAAACTAATGGAGCAGGCAAGGGAACAACACCCCTCCCCAAATAGGGAAGACACTCAGATTCTGGGTTAAGATTCTCCCCCACCAAGGACTCCCCCAAACCAAGACCCCCCCATATATCTAAACTAATAGAGCAGGCAGAGGGACACCCCTTCCCCCAAATAGGGAGGACCCTCAGATTCTGGATTGTCCACCACCAAGGACAACCCCTCCCCTAATCCAAGACCCTCTCCCCCCCATATATCTAAACATTGGTGATAGCATTAGATTCCCCCCTTCATGCTGTGTAGCATATGGAGCAGGATCTGATGCTAAGGCTACCACCAATATTTGAATCTATGGAGGGGGGGCTTGGTTTACGTGGGGGCATAGTCGTGGAGAGTCTTAATTCAAAATCTCTCTATGGGTGGGGGGGGTCCCCCTATGTGCACCCCCATTCATTCATTCATTCCTCCCTCCCTCTAGGGCTGATTCGGGAGGTGGGGGGGTCTTGGCTCCTGTTGAGATCCTGGCATCTGGCTGGAGGGGAAGGAAAAAAAAAGCTGCAACTCGTTGGCAGTGTGATATTGTCGTTGTGCGAATGGGGAGGGCGAAGGGAGGCTGCCTGGGAGGTCTGCAATGCTGCATCCTCCCAGCAATCTTTCTCGGGGTGGGGTGGGGGTGGCTGTGGGGTTATCAACTGGGTTTCGTTGGAAGGGACTGTTAAATCCCAGTTTGCATCCTGATTTATTATGACTGGGGCATCCCAACACGTGTGTCATTTTGCTTGTGTTCAGGATCTCTCTCCTGCTTTGAGGGACCTTTTTTTCCCCCGCCCCTCTTTGATCAGTTTTTATTTTCCTTCCCTGTGGTTTTCTGATAATTGAGCTGAGTGTCTGAGTGGGGCTCCAGTGTCTGGAAGCGGTAGAAATAATTATGGGTGGTTTAAATCATGCCTGTGGATCTCTTGAGTCAGAAGATCCTTGGCTTGGGAGTAGTTTCACTTGAGGTTGTTTTCCCGCTTTAAAAACTTTGTCATCCCCTCCCCGGTTAAAAGAGAATATTTGTAGCTCGGGGCTGAACTGGGAGGTTCTTGGTGCTCTCTGAACTTGCTTGTCTTCTTGTAGATGTTGCATTGCCAAACTTGGTAACATCATCAGGGTTGGAAGGGAGCGAGGTTTGTGGAAAGGAGGAGGAGGAGGAGGACAACAACAAAAGAGGACTGAGGAGTCCTTGGTTGTTTTCTAGCAGACGTTTTGTGACCCAACTAGGGAATACCTTCAGTGTTAGAAGAAGTGGAGTTTGAGGGAGGAGGAGGATTATGGGGTTGGTGCTCAATAAACTTGGGTGTTTTATTGCAGATGTTTCGTGACCCAACTAGGGAACATCTTCAGTGCTAAAAGGAAGTGAGATTGGAGGAGGAGGAGGAGGATTATGGAGTTGGTGGTCTCTGAGCTTGGTTTCGTGACCCAACTAGGGAACACCTTCAGTGCTAGAAGGGAGTGGGGTTTTGCAGAGCAGAGGATGATGATTATGGGGTCATTGGTGCTCTCTGAACATAACATTTCATGACCCAACTAGATAATATCATCATTGCTAATCTAACACTGATAATGTTATCTAGTTGGTTAATAAAACATCTATAAGAAAACCCAACTCAAAGAGCACCAAGGACCCCATAGTTTTCCTCCTCCACTCCACAAACCCCATTCCCTTATAACACTGATGATGTTACCTAGTTGGGTAATGAAACGTCTGCAAAATACAATCACCACCAGCACCAAACTCAGAGAATGCCAAGGGCTTTTTTTCTCCTTACTCCTGGTTGAATGTATTCAGGGCATCATTACTCAGGGCATTATTACTCCATCCCTCAGTCGGCAATCTTCAAGAGCCAGCTGGTGATTACTAAGCAGTCCTGTGAGTTTAAAACAGTTAAGCAAAACAGTTTGGAAACTATTCCTTGTATTTAAAACTTGTTGAGGCTTTTCCAAGCCTGTTATTATAAGTAGAAATGTTATACAGGTAGTCCAGACTCTCTCTGGCTAAGCGAAACATTGGTTCAGTGAGCATTGCCCCATTTTCTGGCCACGGTTGTTAAGTGAATCACTGCAGGGGGTTAAGTTAGCAACATGGTTGTTAAGGGAATCTGCCTTCCCCATCGACTTGGCTTGTCAGAAGGTTGCAAAACGGGATCACATGATCCCTGGACGCTACAACCGTCTTAAAATATTGCCAACCGTCTGAATCTTGATCACATGACCATGGGGATGCTGCAGCGGTCTTAAGTGTGAAAAATGGTCATAAGTCGCTTTTTTCGGCCCCATTGTAACTCCGAATGGTCACTAAACGAACTGTCGTAAGTGGAGGACTACCCGTAACGAAGATGGGGTGTTCCTGATCCTTGCAACGAGGGCGTAACATTTGCCTCTTACTTTCAATTTTACTTCCGAAGGTGCATTTTTCCTGCATTTCCCAAAGTGTGTTGTATGTATCCTCCCTCCTTAATCATTGTGGGAAAACAGTCCTAGTTGCCAGGAATCACAGTGAAACTTGGGAGAGCCACATCCCACTGTTTTCCTAACACAGGTGAGGGAGTGTGCCAAAAACATTGGTGCCAATAGTTCAGACATTGTGTAAGTTGTCCTTCCTACAGTTCTGGAAGGATATGTAGAACATGCTTATTTCTTGGATAGATTTGTTGATTTTATTATACCGTGTTTCCCTGAAAATAAGACACTGTCTTATATTTTTTTTGAACCCTGAAATAAGTGCTCGGCCTTATTGCCGTGCACTCAAAAGCCCGATTGGGTTTATTATCAGGGGAGGTCTTATTTTGGGGGAAACAGGGTAGGAATCGATCGATCTATCGATCAATCGCTATCATATATCTGTCTATTTCCATCTATCTACCTACCTACCCACCCCCGCACCTCTCTATTGTATCTTTTTCCATCCATCCATCCACCCCTCTATTGTATATCTGTCAGTCTATTCTTTCCTTTCTCCCTTCCTTCCTTCCTTCCATCCATCCAATCGTAATCATCCATCTCTATTGTATATCTGTTTATTTCCATCTAGCTATCTACTGTGTTTCCCCAAAAATAAGACCCTGTCTTATATGTTTTTGAACCCTGAAATAAGCGCTTGGCATTGCCATGTGCTCAAAAGCCCGATTGGGCTTATTATCAGGGGAGGTCTTATTTTGGGGGAAACAGGGTATATGGATAGAAAGATTAGATAGATAGAAAAATTAGACAGACAAAAGAGAGAGAGGATGGATGGATGGATGGATGGATGGATGGATGGATGGATGGATGGATGGATGGATGGATGGATGGATGGATGGATGGATGGATGGATAGATAGATAGGTAGATAGGTAGATAGATAGATAGATAGATAGATAGATAGATAGATAGATAGATATGGATGGATAATAGATGGGTAGATGGATGATGGATAGATGAAAGATAGATATTGATTGATTGATTGATTGATAGACAGACAGATAGACA
The DNA here is from genome assembly GCA_038048745.1 of Coluber constrictor foxii. Lineage (NCBI taxonomy): Eukaryota > Metazoa > Chordata > Lepidosauria > Squamata > Colubridae > Coluber > Coluber constrictor. Next base: position 1,444,630 of record CM075960.1, read on the forward strand.
GATAGATACCATGTTTCCCCAAAAATCAAACCCTGTCTTATATTTTTTTGAACCCTGAAATAAGCACTTGGCCTTATTGCCATGCGCTCAAAAGCCCGATTGGGCTTATTATCAGGGGAGGTCTTATTTTGGGGGAAACAGAGTATTAATTTATTTTTTTAATAAAAAAAATAAAGAACCAAATGGATTTAACGAAAAACACAAATTGAGCTTAATGGACAAAGAAGAACTAGCGTAGAAAATTAAAAGAGTTAAACAAAGCTTTTTTTTGAAAATGCAAACAAACCAGGAAGATGGCTGGCATATATTCAATAAATAAATAAATAAATATAAATTAAAAAAGGGGGGAAAAAGAAATATGAATTTATTATATGACTTCTTTTATTAGTTTTATTGTTTTTATATGAGGTTTTATATTCTGTAAGTTGCCTTGAATCGGTTACCATGTGCAAATAGGCGGCAATATAAATTCTTTTAAACAAACAAATAAATAAATATTAGTAGAGAAATAACAGTGATAAATATAGGTAGTGCTGAACCTAGGACCACAACTGAGCCCAAAATTTGTGGCTAAGCGAGACAGTTGTTACATGAGTCTTGCTCCATTTTACGACCTCTTCTGCCACAGTTGTTAAGTGAATCGCCACAGGTGTTAAGTTAGTCACACGGTTGTTAAGTGAATCTGGCTTCCCCATTGTCTTTGATTGTCGGAAGGTCGCAAAAAGGAGATCACATAACCTTGGGACGCTGCAACCGTCATAAGTACGAGTCAGTTGGCAAGTATCTGAATTGTGATCATGGAGATGCTACAACGGTCGTACGTGTGAAAAATAATCATAAGTTGCTTTTTAAAGTGTCATTGTAGCTTTGGTCACTAAGGGAACTGCTGTAAGTTGAGGACTACCTGTACAGGTAGTCCTGGACTTACAACCACAACTGAATCCAACATTTCTTTGGTTAAATGAAACTGTTGTTAAGTGAACTCTGTCTCATTTTAGGGCATTCTTCGATTCTATGTAACCGGTAGGGAAAGGGAAGAATTTACAGATAGTCCTCGAATTATGACCACAATTGAGCCCAACATTTCTGCTGCTAAGCGAGGCATTTATTAAGTGAGTTTTGCCCCCATTTTATGACCTTTCTTACCACCGTTGTTAAGTGAATCTCTGCAGTTGTCGCCTGGTTGTTAAATCAATCCGGCTTCTCCCATAGGCTTGCCAGAAAGTCTCAAAAGCTAATGGCGTGACCCCAGGATACAGTCGCTGTCATAAATATGAGTCAATTGCCAAGTGCCCCATATTTCGATCACGCGCCCATGAAGATGCCGCCACAGTCATAAGTGTGAAAAACGGTCATAAGTCACTTTTTTCAGTGCACTTGTAACTTCGAAGTGTAAATTGAAGACTACCTGTATGAGGAACTGCCATATGTTTTGTGCTACTCAGATTTCTGAGGCGGGAGATTATAGAACCACAGAATCCCAGAGCTGGAAGGGACCTTGGAGGTCATCTAGCCCAACCCCCCGGACCAAGACAGGAGTCCTCATATCATCTCAGCCAAATGGTTGTCCAATCTTTTCTTGAAGCCTGGATAGCTCAACAGACTAAAAAGCCTGTTATTAACATTCAGCTGTCTGCAATTATTGCAAGTTCGAATTCCACCAGGCTCAAGGTTGACTCAGCCTTCCATCCTTTCTAAGGTGGGTAAATTGAGGAGCCAGTTTGTGGGGGCAATAAGCTGACTTTGTATAAATATACAAAAGTATGAAGGCGATTGCTTAACGCATTGTAAGCCGCCCTGAGTCTCCGGAGACACCCCCCCCCTTTTTTAAGTTTAAAGTTTTACGGGTTTTAAATTTTAATTGCCTATTGGGTTTTTTAAATTTATTGGGCCAAAATTATTTAATTCCTTTTATTAATATTTTAAATTTTGTATTGGAGTGCTTTTTATTCTTGGCTGTACACTGCCTTGAGTCCACTAGGAGAAGGGCGGTTTATAAATTTAATAAATAAATAAATAAATAAATAAAATCTAATTAAAAGAAAAAAAAAACAAACCTCCCATGATAGAGCACCAAGAAGGCAAGCAGTCCCATAGATTAATTGTTCTATAATTTTTTATCTTACAATTCAGTATATTCTTGATGCTTTTCCTCCCTGTTTGTTTATAGGTATGGCTTCCAGGTCTCCATCAATACTGTGGAGAGAATGGTTCCCTCTCATACAGATAGCCCTCAACTTACGACCTCAGTTGAGCCCAACTAAGTGAGAAATGTATTAAGTGAGTTTTGCCCCATTTTACGACTTTTTCTTTGCCACCGTTGTTAAGCGAACCACTGCCATTGTTAAGTGAATCTGATTTTCCCCTGGCCAGAAGGTCTCAAAAGGGGATCACGTGACCCCCTCCCCTCCCCCCTGGGACACTGCCACCGTCGTAAATGCGAATCCGTTATCAAGCATCCGAATGTGAATCACGTGGCCAGGGGGATGTTGCGACGGTCGTAAGTGTGAAAAACGGTCACCAGTCACTTTTTTCAGTGCCGTCGTAACTTTGAACGGTTACTAAATGAACTGTTGTAAGTGGAGGACTGACTGACTCCCTCTATGAAGTTTTTGGTAAACATCTGATCTTACTGTCTCGGGAGGCTTAAAATGATATGGATCTAAAGGCCCCACATTTAGCTGAATGTAGAAGTGTCTGTTTGAGTGGCATAAGGAATCTCATTTTTTCCTCCTGTCTGTTTGATCATGGACTTTATACCGCGGCGAAAAGCTGTAAAATCGTGAATCAGCTGGAAAACCTGTTTTACTTGCACGCAAAGGCATGTTGAATTGGCGAGTCCAAATTTGGTTGAGGAACTCAAAAAGAGTAGATTTGTTCATGGAATTCTATGGATGGTTTGCGATTTTGTTCATTCTTTGTGGTAGGAAAAAGCAAAATCACTGTCCTCTTTTCTTTTATTTATTTAGAAAATCCATATCGCTGCCGACTCGCACACGGCGACTCGAGGCGGCTTCCAGGGATATAAAAACAGCACGTAAAAGAAATTAAACTAATAACACCCCTCCCTCCCCCCATTATTAATGAAGTAATCGTTCTCGACTCCCAACCACAAATGAGCCTAAGTTGTTGGTGAAATCTTTGAGCCTAAGCCAAAGTTGTCAAGTGACTTTTTACCCTCTGTGAGGGAGACGGACGGTTTAAAAACCTGACCGATAGATAAATAGATTTTACAAAAGCACTATTGTATTCTAGAAACCTTCAAACTCAGACAAACAGGGAGAGAACTGAGACCTTCCGTGGGCTTATTTTCAAAGTAATCATAAACCTTAATCTGTGCAGCCGAGCAAAGGAAAGTGTGAATAACAGGTAAATTCAGCTTCTTAATGTTATTTGTGGAGAAGGTTAGCTCCCAAGCAGTTCTATTTTGTTGCCGTCGGGAAGCCGACAGGTAGTCCTCGACCTACGACCACAATCGAGCCCTACGTTTCTGTCGCTAAGCCAGACAATTGTTTAAGTGAACTTTGCCCCCTTTTGCAACCTGCCTTGCCAAAATTGTGAAATGAAACGCTGCAGTGGATATAAGTTAGTAACCCGGTTGTTAAGCGACTTTGGCTTCCCCGTTGTCAAAAGGTTGCAAAAGGGGGATCGATCCCATGACCTTGGGGCTCAGCAACCGTCCTCAGTACATGCCAGTTGCCAAGCGTCTGAATTTTGAAACCATGTGGCCATGGGGATGCTGCAATCAACGGCGGTGTGAAAAATAGCCATTTTCTGACTTGAACCCATTGCCCTTCCAGTGGAGTTTCCTCAAACAATCCAGCTTTACAAGGTGGACTAAATTAGTTGCACATACACCAAGTTTATTCAAACTTAACCCTTAGGAAGAACTAGGAGGGGTTTTATAACTTCTGTTAAACGCCGTTCCTGCTTTACCAGTTTTTTCCAAAAAGTTTTTCCACTCCAGCCAAGATTGGCATGGCGATGCCAACTAAATTTAAGAGCCGAGGGAGGTTGCCAATTGGGCATGTATTTTCTCTGAAAATGGCTTCTTTTCCTGAAATAACTATTATAGAATTTACTTTGTGCTGTTGACTATGTTTCTAACTCTGGTGTGTGTGTGTGTGTGTGTGTGTGTTTAAAGAACATCAAACAGGCATACTTCAGTTAAAGGAACATTTGTGCCAAAAATGGGAGTTTGGGTATCCAGTAATATCGCGTTTCCTCGAAAATAAGACCCTGTTTTGTATATATTTTTGCCACCAAAAAAAAAGGCACCAGGTCTTATATTTTGGGGGGCAGGGGAGGAAGAAATAGCAATAGCACTTAGACTTATATACCGCTTCGTAGTGCTTTTACAGCCCATTCTAAGCAGTTTACAGAGTCAGCCTCTTGCCCCCAACAATCTGGGGTCCTCATTTTACCAACCTCGGAAGGATGGAAGGCTGAGTCAACCTTATGCTTGGTGATATTTGAACTGCCAAATTACAAGTAGACAGCAGTCAGCAGAAGTAGGCAGCACTCTAACCACTGCACCACCGTGGCTCATTGATCTGTCCCCCTCTACAGATACCCACAAAAACACAGCCAGTCGAGGGTTAAAGAAGCACTTGGCACACTCCATAGTTCTTATCTCTAACTTGGCAGCGATATGCACACCGTCTGCCAAGGGCTTTAATAGTTCACAGAAAGAAAATCACATACGTAGCTTTACCAAAATCCATTCTTTTAGCTCCAATGACTACCAGATTGAGTTTTTGTTCGTCACAGAGATCATTAACCACCACCCTGTCTTATATAGTCTCTGGGTGTGGTCCAGTGACTCATTGGTCCTGTGACTCAAGTCCAGTGACTCAGGTCTATTCCCTCGTACGTCTCCTCAGCTGCTGTAAGCGCTTATCTCGCCTTCTTTGACGTGCGTCCAGGAATGACGTCTCTCCCTCACTCTCATCTGAGACACCTGTTTCCCCACTACTTTGCTCTCTTTCAGCTGGCACCTGAGACGGTGCCGGGGGGGGGGGGGCTGGGAGATCTGGCTGGCTCCTCTTCCTCATGCTCAGAGCTTCCTTCCTCCAATGGGATAGGCTCAGAGGACGGGGCCACAACACTCATAACACTGACACACCTCGCCCGCAGCCTCCTTTTCACTGTCGGAGGCCTTCAGGAACTACTTCTGCAGCTGGCAAGGCTTTCCTGGAGGCCTCTGCAGCCGATAACAGAGCTCCGGATTGATCCGGAGCTCTGTTATCGGCTACAGAGGCCTTCCGAAAAACCTTCTCGGTTGCAGAATAAATGGTCTGGCAAGGCAGGTGTCGGGCTGTGCATGGCCTGGCTGCAACTATCCGAAGGTAAGTAGTAGGGCAGCTCCACCTACCCCCCCCCCCATCCTCATCCTAGCTTAATTTTTACCCGTGCACCCTGGAGTAGGCGGGGTCTTAATTAGGGCTTATTTTCAGGGTAGGCACACAGATATTGGACACAGGAAAAAATCAAGCTAGGACTTACTTTTGGAGTAGGTTGTATTTTCGGGAAAACACAGTAGGATAAGTGCAAAAAAAAAATGAAATTGTAGTAAAACAGAGATCCCTGAATTTTCCCGGTTTTGTGGACTGGCGGGTGTGGAGGGAAGGGCGGGGAAGAGGGAACGGTTATGCACGAGTGGCGGGAGAGCACGTGGCAGCTCCATTTGCGCGAGGGACCTGGCCCACACGCTCGCTGCTCACACCAACGGGAGCTCGCTCGCACAAGCGGAGCTGTGTGCACGAGTGGCGTTGCATGCACTTCTGTGCCCCCTGTAGTAAATGTTGGAGTGAAAATTGAAGGCCTGGCCTAAAGTTACCTTTGGTGAATTAATCACAGGAGGGGTGGTGTTTTTTTTTTTTTCCTCCCTGGTGAGTAATTGCAAGGTTGCGCTGCACAGTCTGCTGTCAGTCTAAAGGTTTCCCCTTCATTATATTGCAAAGGTTTCCTTCGCACGAATTCCTCAAATCCAGTTTAAGTGTATCTCAAGCATGGCGACTTTAAGATGGGCGGACTTCAACTCCCAGAATTCCCCAGCCAGCGGGGAATTCTGGGAGTTGAAGTCCGCCCATCTTAAAAGTCACCAAGATTATGAAATACTGTTTTTAAAGATTTGAAATTTTATATTTATTTATTTATTTTATTTTATTTTATTATTTTATTTTATTTTATTTTATTTTATTTTATTTTATTTTATTTTATTTTATTTTATTTTATTATTTTATTTTATTTTATTTTATTTTATTTTATTTTATTATTATTTTATTTTATTTTATTTTATTATTTTATTTTATTTTATTTTATTTTATTTTATTTTATTTTATTTTATTCTTTTATTTTATTCTTTATTTTATTCTTTATTTTATTTTATTATTTTATTATTTTATTTTATTTTATGATTTGATTTGATTTGATTTGATTTGATTTGATTAGATGATTAGATTAAATTAGATTAGATTAGATTAGATTAGATTTATATACCACCCTTCTCCTTGCGGACTCAGGGCGGTGAACAGCCAGAAATAAAAAGCAGATCTTACAAAAGTTAAAAAAATTATTAAAAGTAACTAATATAAATTTGGCCCATAGTTAAAAACAGTTCAATTAAAATTAATATCAAAAACTCTAAAAAAGGTTTTACCCTGGGATCAGGCCAGGCGATTAAGAGATGCAGAGTTTTTTTTTTACGTTTACAGCATCCTGCGATCACTTACAATATTTCTGTTGGAAACCGGTGCTTCTCTTTTCTATCACTTATAGCAGATGGTGAGTTCGCTTAATGACGGTGCCATTCCCTTTATAATTGCCCTGTTGTCTTAACAACAACTTACAAAAAGTTGAAAAATCAGTCATGGCCACGTGGCGAATGATTTCCCAATCCCTGACCGTAATAGTGGGCACGATTACTGTCATAAGGACAGTCAAGGACCCCCTGTACAGCAGTATGGGTAGTCCTCGGCTTACGACCACAATTGAGCCCCGACGTTTATGTTGCTAAGTGAGACATTTGTTCAGTGAGCTTTGCCTCCTTTTACGACTTCCCTTGCAGCATTTGTGAAGTGAATCACTGCAGTTGCAACTGTGCACTTCCTGTTTTTTGTCTGAAGATGTTTCGCTTCTCATCCAAGAAGCTTCTTCAACTCTGAGAGAGTGGTGGAGGATGATACGCCTTGCAGACACCTGGTCCTTTGCATCCTTTTAGAGTGCCACTGAGGCCACTTGGAGGTTTAAGGACTGCCTGTATACGGATTTTGGCCTTGGCCTCGCTAGTTGTGCCTCTGAATTATTTGTCTCCGCTGATCATAAAGTATGATCAGGGTGAGTGTGATATTTCCCCCCCCTGGGATGAATCAAGATGGTTTTTTTGCATCTTTGCAAGAGACGCTTCTTCACACCCGGTTGGAGAGATGACACAGCACACTCCTTGCACCCCCTTTATTAATGGTGCAAATTCAGGAAAACTTGCTCACAGAGGTAGAATATTTGGGAGGAGAGTTTCTAAATATCTTGTGGGTTTTTTTTCTTTTTTTGGAACGTGGCTTTTATATTTAGTCGCTTTTCTCACGTCTTCCCTTCCAAAGGTGGGAGGTGATATCTTTTAAAACATAAGTGTCAGATAAATTGGGTACAGAAATATGGGTCTACTTTTCGTGGAGACTTCTGCGTGGAAGGAGAAAAGGGAAGTTTTAACGTTTTCTACCGATCGCCCCTTTCCCTTTTTGGGAAAATCTAGGGGAGGCTTTCCGATTCTTCAGCTTGCTCCTCCTTATGGGAGTGGTAGTCCCAACCATCTGAAGCAGGGGTCTCCAACCTTGGCAACTTTAAGCCTGGCGGACTTCAACTCCCAGAATTCCACAGCCAGCAACTGGCTGTGGAATTCTGGGAGTTGAAGTCCGCCAGGCTTAAAGCTTTGCTGGCTGTGGAATTCTGGGAGTTGAAGTCCGCCAGGCTTAAAGCTTTGCTGGCTGTGGAATTCTGGGAGTTGAAGTCCGCCAGGCTTAAAGTTGCCAAGGCTGGAGACCCCTGATCTGAAGTATATAATTGGATTATTGATTATCATACCCTGATCTAAATTGAGATATAGGTAGTCCTTGACTTACTTTATTATTTTATTTTATTTTATTTTATCAAATTTGTATACCGCCCTACTCCCAGAGGGGCTCAGGGCGGTGAACAGCCAAAATAAAATACAATTTACATACAAAAGTTAAAAACTATTAAAAAGATTAAATTTAGGCTCAAAAAATTAAAACCAATTTATATAAACATTTAAAACCCAATTTAAACTCAATTTAAAAGGGAGAATTAGGCCAGACCCGCCTGTTGGAATAAAAACGTTTGTAGGGCGTTACGACTACAATTGAGCTTCAAATTTATGTGGTTAATTAAGTGGGACAATAGAGCCCCAAACTTGGTTGCAAACTTAGGTTAGGTCACAAAAGGGGGTCACATTAAGCCCTGGACACTGCGACCGTCATAAATATGAACCAATTATCAAGTGTCTGGATTTTGCTTATGTGACCACGGGGATGTTCGTAAGTGTGAAAAATGGCCGTAAGTCACATTTTTCAATGCTGTTGTAACGGACACTAAACGAACCGTTGTAAGTCTATATTTGCAGATCTGAAAAGCCGAAAGCTGCATCTATGAGAAACGTAAGGAGAAAACCAACATGGCCTCCACATTTCTGCCGTCGCTGCAGAAAACGATCCAGAATCTCCGAAACTGTGGACCATGTGTTTGATTTCCATTCTTTGGTTCCCTCTTTTTTTTTTCTTTTTTTGCAATCACGGCCTTTTTCTCTTTTTCCTTGCAGAGAATAGACCTCTGTGAAATAGGGAATATTCCACACCACTGCGGAATACTTTTTAACGTTTAAAAACAGCTCCGTTGGAGGGCGTAACGTATTTTGAGCTCTCTCAACTCAACACAAACATCTAGATTTGTAAAAAAATAAATTAAAAAAGGCTGAGAATAACTCTGAATTATTATACCCCCCCCCCCTTTATAAAGGATAATATTTGTAGCTCAGGGTTGAAATGAGGAGTCCTGGGTGCTCTCTGAGCTGGGTTGTTTCATGACCCAGCTAGGCATCGTGATCAGTGCTAGAAGGGTTTGCAAAGGGGAGGAGAGATCCTTGGTGCTCTCTTAGCTTTGTCGTTTTCTGGCTTTCTTACAGATATCTCATGATCCGGCCAGGTAGCATCATCAGTGCTAGAAGATAGGGGGTTTGCAACAGGGTGGATTTGATTTCAATCAGGCCGATTTAAATCGTGATTTAAATCATTAGTAAAAAGCCTTGATTTAAATCAACTCGATTTAAATCATCATTTTTAAAGAGCAACTGTCATCCCTGTCCCCCAGCAGCTCTTCCTCTGACTCACCGACAGTCCCAGCCACTTTAATGAAACGGCTGGTGATGCTGCAGGGACACAATTATTTCTTTTATTTCTTTTATTTATCAAATTTATATACCGCCCTACTCCCGAAGGACTCAGGGCGGAATAAAATACAAACCATATAAACGTTAAAAACCCATTGAAATTATTAAATGTTTTGGCCCCAAAAACAAATTTAAAACCCAATTTATAAGACAAATTAAAAACAATTTAAAAATTTAAAAGGGAGAGTTTAAGGACACAAGAAGGACATGGGGGGCAGCAGGTGAGTGGATTACCCACTGACAGGTGCTGCCAGGATGGATCTGACATGACAGGTGCTCTTTAATATATTTATAAGCTGCTTAGAAGGTTTCACTTTCATTTTTACTGCTTGCCCTTTTTCCTTCACACTTAAAGCCTGGTGGTACAGAGGCATTTCTCTTCAAACAATCATACAGTTTGTAGTGTGCATAGATTTGTGAAAACAAGGGGAAAAAGGAATATTCCTGAACTTCGTTTTGTGATCGATCTCATGGTTTACTGTGAAATTGTGTGAACGCATCAATGCAGTGAACATTATCACAGTTTGCAGAGCTTGGATTTAGTGAACGAGTTTACCAAAAAAAGGTAAATATTGCAGAATATACAGCCTCATGCTGCACAAGTAAGCTCCACTTCAGGCTGAATAAAATAAATATTTATTGAATTTATATTGCCCCCTATTCGCCCATGGCAACTCAAGGCGGCTTACAGACTATAAAACCTCATTTAAAACAATAAAACTAATAAAAAGAATCAAATAAATTAATATACTAATACTAATTAGCATATTAATTAGTCTAGCCCAACCTGGACTGAGGGGGTTGATTATTTTAGTGGGTTTTAATATATGTTTTAAATTATATATTTATATATTTGCATACTTTGTGTATGTATTCTGTGTTTGTTGGGTTTGTTTTTTATTTGTTGTGAGCCGCCCTGAGTCTCCGGAGATGGGACGGCATACAAACTGCATAAAATAAATAAATAAATAAAATAAATAATACTAATACTTTTCAATACTCATACTCATACTATCCCACCTCCCGCCTCGGTGACAACCGATCACACGAGCCATTGGATGGGCTCCATCCCGCCCGGGGTTCCCCATGCCCCTGGCAGAACCAGATCTTCAGTGCCTTCCGGAAGAGTATTAGAGTGGGGGCTGTTCTAATCTCTGGGGGGACGATGTTCCAGAGAGAGGGAGCCACCACGGAGAAGGCCTTGCTTCTGAGTCCCACCAGGTGTATCTTACTCGGGGATAAATAGATTTTTCCCCCCTCCAAAAGCATTTTATGAAAATAAATTTGATGCACATCAAAAAAATCCGATTTAAATAAAAGAAAAAAAATTGATTTTAATTCACCTTGGTTTGCAGAGAGAGGAGGAGGAGAAAGATGATAAAGTTGTTGTTGTTGTTCTTCTTCCTCTTCCTCCTCTTCCTCTTCCTCTTCTTCCTCTTCTTCCTCCTCCTCCTTCTTCCTCTTCTTCTTCCTCTTCCTCTTCTTCCTCTTCCTCCTCCTTCCTCTTCCTCTTCTTCTTCTTCCTCCTCTTCCTCCTCTTCCTCTTCCTCCTCTTCTTCTTCCTCTTCCTCCTCCTCCTTCTTCCTCTTCCTCTTCCTCTTCCTCCTCCTCCTCCTCCTCCTCCTCCTCCTCTTCCTCTTCCTCCTCCTCTTCTTCCTCTTCCTCCTCCTCCTCCTCCTCCTCCTCCTCCTCCTCCTCCTCCTCCTCCTCCTCCTCCTCCTCCTCCTCCTCCTCTTCTTCTTCTTCTTCTTCTTCTTCTTCTTCTTCTTCTTCTTCTTCTTCTCCTTCTTCTTCTTCTTCTCCTTCTTCTCCTTCTTCTGTCCTTGGTGCTCTCTGAGTTTGATGGTTTTCTTGCAGACTTTTCACGACCCAATTAGGGAATATCATCAGTGTCCGCTTTTGAACCGAATGCCATTCAAGAATGAAAATGGAACAGAAAGCATAGGGTTTATGCGTTTTGTGAGCCGAAGCATTTTACACACACACACACACACACACACACAAACACAAACACAGGGCTGTGGAGTCGGCAAACAATGCACCGACTCCGACTCCTACTAAATTTAGATTGAAATTTTTAAAAAAGAGCAAGTTTAAATGTCCCAATTCTCCCGACTCCACAGCCCTGCACAAACACACACACACACACACAGAGGGCCCATCCCCACCCACCCTACCCCCCCCCCCCCAGCAGTGCACTTGCAGCTTTTTTGGTCTAGGGCCGTGATGGCGAACCTATGGCACGGGTGCCGCAGGTGGCAGGCAGAGCCATATTGGTGGGCACGCCAGCGTTGCCCTAGCTCAGCTCCAGTGTGCATGCGCGCACCAGTCAACTGATTTTCAGGCCTTCCGGTCCCACCGGAAGTCAGAAAATGGGCTGTTTACGGCCTCCGGAAGGCCTCCGGAGGGATGGGGAAGGCTGTTTTTGCCCTCCCCAGGCTCCAGGGGCTTTACTGGTCTAGCCATCACAGGTCTAGGGACTTGCAACCTGACTGCTGGAACCTGTATGAAAAGCTAAAGCGACGGTGTCAAATTCAAGGTGAGGTGGCGCAGTGGTTAGAGTGCTGTACTGCAGCTACTTCAGCTGACTGCTAGTTCAGCAGATCAGCGGATCAAATCTCACCAGGCTCAAGGTTGACTCAGCCTTCCATCCTTTCGAGGTGGGTAAAATGAGGACCCAGATTGTTGGGCAGTATTTAGTATACTATCGATTGTTGTAAGCTGCCCAGAGTCCTCAGAGAGAGGGCGGCATAGAAATACGACTAATAAAAATAAATAAGGCCCAGGGCCCAGATCCAGCCTGCAGGGTGCTTTGATCTGACCCAGGGAGGGGGGGGAGCCCTCCCTGGAAACAGTGAAGGATTGGCCTGCAGTGCTTCTGCCAGTGAAAATGGAGCTCGGGAGGGCCACACACAGCCTCTCCAAGCTCGAATTTTCTCTGGCAGAGGGTTGCAGGAGGCCGTCGCAGCCGAAAACGGAGCCCGGGAGTCCGTTTTCGCTGGCAGAGCGCTTGGTCCACCACGGGTGCCCCCCTCTCCCACCCCCAACACGGGTCATGTGGAGCTGGCCATGCCCCCCCCCTGTTCCCCCCGCCCCCCCCAAAGTCGACACTTTGTAAAAGAACTTGGTGGAGCAGTGGACTAAAGTGCGGTTAAATAGCACTTCGCTGCCAGCTGCCTGCAATTACTGCAAGTTCGAATCTCACCAGGCTCAAGGTTGACTCAGCCTTCCATCCTTCCGAGGTATGTGAAATGAGGACCCGGATTGTGGGGGCCATAAGCTGACTTTGTATAAAAAAAAACACCGCTTTGGGGGGGGGGCGAAAGCCCTACTAAGCAGGTATATACAAAAGTATGAAGGCTATTGCTTAACGCTTTGTAAACCGCCAGGAGTCTCCGGAGAAGGGCGGCATATAAATCTAACTAATGAATAGTAATAAAAATAAATAAATAAATAAACTGAGGACACAGATAAATTTCTAAGTGGCCTCAACAACTGTCTAAAAGGATGGAAATGACCAACTGTCTGCAACGAATATAAATCCTTCCCTTTCCCACCATCCAGTCAGAACTGAGGAAGCTCCTTGGAAGAGGAGCAAAACGTCTTCAAAGAAAAACCAGAAAGTCCATTGCCTCTTGGGAAAAAAAACCCTCCTTCCTTCCTTCCTTCCTTCCTTCCTTCCTTCCTTCCTTCCTTCCTTCCTTCCTTCCTTCCTTCCTTGGTAAAATGAGGACCCGGATTGTGGGGGCAATAAGCTGACTTTGCATTAAAAAAAACACCGCTTTGGGGGGGGGGCGAAAGTCCTACTAAGCAGGTATATAGAGAAGTATGAAGGTTATTGCTTAACACATTGTAAGCCGCCCTGAGTCTCCAGAGAAGGGCGGCATATAAATCGAAGCAATAAAATAAATAAATAAATAAATAAACACAACCTTGATGCGGCCCTCAGTGAAATGGGAGTTTGACACCCCTGAGCTACCTCCTCCTCCTCCTCCTCCTCCTCCTCCTCCTCCTCCTCCGTCGGTCCCAGTTTCAACGATCCTAACAGCCCCAAAGGCGTTGGAGATGGGAAGAGCAGAATCGTGCTTTGGCGAGTAGGCCGAATAATGGATGACAGAGCTGGCAGAAATCGGAAGCACCGGCTACCCATGGAATGCGCTCCGTTTCAAGCCGGAGAACAGGAAATGGGAGTAGAACAAAAGAGCAGGGGAGGGCAGTCTCTAATTGCTTAACAAATTAGCTAAAACAAAAAGAACAAAAAAAAAAAACGCAACAACATCCAGAGCCATCCAACCAAAAGAGAGAGAGAGAGAGAGAGAGAGAGATTCCTGGGGGATTGGCATGGGATCCAGAAACAGGAAGCCTTCTCCCCCACACCAAGAATCAGTCAGTCAGTCTGTCTAATTTTAAAGAGAAACCATCTTCTTCTCCCTCTATTTTTTAAGATACCATCTCTGTAGTTTTTAAAAGATATCCCCTCTCTCTCTCTCTCTCTCTCTCTCTCTCTCTCTCTCTCTCTCTCTCTCTCTCTCTCTCTCTCTCTCTCTCTCTCTCTCTCTCTCTCTCTCTCGATATATCTATCAATCACTCTCTCCATCCATTATCCCTTTCCTTCCTTCCCCTCCCCTTCTCTCTTCCTTCCTTACCCTTATCTCTTCCTTTCTTCCTCCCTCCTACCTTTCTTCCTCCCTTCCTCTCTTCTTTTTATCCCTTCCTTTCTTCCTCCCCTCCTCTCTTCCTTCCTTACCCTTTACCTACCTTCCTTCCTTACACCTGCTCTCTTCCTTCCTTACCCCTCCTTTTACCTTCCTTCCTAACTTCTGCCTCTCCCCCTCCCCTTCTTCCTTTCCTTTTCCTCCCTCCCTCCCTCCCTCCCTCCCTCCCTCCCTCTTTCTTTCTTTCTTTCTTTCTTTCTTTCTTTCTTTCTTTCTTTCTTTCTTTTCTTTCTTTCTTTCTTTCTTTCTTTCTTTCTTTCTTTCTTTCTTTCTTTCTTTCTTTCTTTCTTTCTTTCATGTCTCATCTATATGTCTTATATAAGTGACACTCGGGTACATTTTGGTTCCTCTTTAGACTCTGGTTTTCTTTGTATAACATCGTTATTTATTTCATTTTACTTATTTATTAAATGTATTTGCCATCCATGTCACCCTGGATTACAGTGATGCCCTTCATGTACAGGTAGTCCTTGACTTAACACTTCGTTTAGTGACCATTCAAAGTTACAACGGCACTGGAGAAAATGATATGACTGTTTTTCACGGTTACGACCTTTGCGTGATCAAAATTCCGATGTTTGGCAACTGATTCATACTTACGTCCGTTGCCATATCCCAAGGTCCCATTTGGAGGCCTTCTGACCAGCAAAGTCAATGAGGAAGCCAGATTCACTAACAACCGGGTCACTCCCATCAACGACAATGATTCACTTAACAACTGAGGCAACGAAGGTTGTAAAATGGGGCAAAGCTCACTTAAGAAGTGCTTCACTTAGCAACAGAAATTGGGGGGGGGGGGCTCAGTTGTGGCCGAGGACCATCTGTATTATAAGAATTTCTAGGTCCAGACCCAGTAATGGGAAGGTGGGGTACATAGATAGTCCTCAAGTTATGACCGTAATTGTGTCTGCAATTATAGTCATTAATTGGGTCGTCGTGTGCTGGATTTTATGGACTTTTTGTGGTGACGGTTAAATAATTGCTGCAGTCATTAAGCAAATTCATTCTCCGCTGTTGGGTGGGGTTTCCCTCCCCTCCCCCGAAAATCAGAAGTAAATTTCAGTTTTGGGGCCGGGATGTTATAAATTACAGTCATGTGATTGCTGCAATTGGCCATAAGTGGGCCATAAATGTCCATCAGAAATTTGAATCTGGGTCGTAACTATTATTCTTGGGATCTGTCATAACCTCAAATGGTCAAAAATAAATCCCTTGTAGGCTAAGGACTACCTATATGGGTGATCCTCAATTTACGACCACAATGGAGCCCAAAATTTATGTTAAATAAGTGGAGGAATTCATTAAGTGAGTTTTGCCCCATTTTACGACTTTTCTAGCCACAGTCGTTAAGCGAATCACTGCAGTTGTTAAATTAGTCACCCGGTTGTTAAGTGAATCTGGTTTCCCCCATCGGTTTTGTCGTAAAAGTTGATCACGTGGCCCCAGCACACTGCGGCCATCATAAATGCGAGTCAGGGGTCAAGCATCAGAATGTAAACCATGTGACCATCGGGTGGGGGAATGTTACAATGGTCGTAAGTGTGAAAAATGGCCATAGGCCACTTTTTTCAGTGCCGCTGTAACTTTGACCAGTCACTAAATGAACTGTTGTAAATCGAGGACTACCTGTACAGGATATAATAATAGAACTGCTTTACATCTTGTGGGTGATACGTAGGAGAATATTCAAATGCTTATGCAAATTTTAGCCTCCCTCGAAAAAAATGATTTTTAGGGAATTACCTTCTCTGTAAGACCAACCAACTTGGTCCCATGGATCAAAATTCAGCTGCTTGGCAACGGACTCATATTTATGACGGTTGCGACCTCCCGACAGGCAAAGCCCATGGGGAAGCCCGATTTGCTTCACGACCATGTTACTAACAGGAGCAGTTCACTTAACGACTTGTCGTAAAATGGGGGAAAATTCACTTAAGAAAGGTTTTTACTGGGCGACAAAAAAATTTGGGCTCAATTGTGGTCATTTTACTGGGTTAAACTTTAAACCTTAGGCCCGATCCATCCTTGATTTTAGCCACATATCTTAAGGCAGGGGTCCCCAGGCCCCCTGGGCCGTGACCCACCTCCGCTTTGAAAGCAGGTTGTGGAAGAGGCGGGCGAGTGCACATTCGCCCGTCCCCACTTGTGTGAACAGCGGGTGGGCACGTGGGTGAGTAGTGGGTGCCCTTGCCATCCCCTCTCCCCCATCAGCAAAGCCGAAAAAAGGTTGGGGGTGGGGAATATGCCGACTCTGTAAACCGCTTAGAGAGGGCTGTAAAAGCACTGTGAAGCAGAATATAAGTCTTAAATGCTATTGCTAGAAGGGCTGTGAGTGTTTTAACCCATGAATATAGATACCGTATTTTTCGGCATATAAGACACACCTTCCCCCCCAAAAGGGGGTGAAAATTTAGGTGCGCCTTATACACCGAATGTAGACCTGCCCACCCACTGACCCCCACCCTTTGGCCTCTGCCTCGCAGCAGTTTATTTATTTTATCTATTTATTGGTTCGATTTATATGCCGCCCTTCTCCGGAGACTCAGAGCGGCTTACAATGCGTTAAGCAATAGCCTTCATACTTTTGTATATACCTGCTTAGTAGGGCTTCCCCCCCACCCCCCAAGCGGTGTTCTTTTTTTAATATACAAAGTCAGCTTATTGCCCCCAAAATCTGGGTCCTTATTTTCCCTACCTCGGAAGGATGGAAGGCTGAGTCAACCTTGAGCCTGGTGAGATTCGAACTTGCAGTAATTGCAGGCAGCTGGTGCTACTTAACAGCACTTTAGTCTGCTGCGCCACCAAATTACCTCCTTGCAAACAAACAGCAAGAAGAAACAGCTCCTTTCAGCTTCAGCACAGTCTAATTAGCACAGGTTGATTGGATCGGCCTCCCGACTCTCAGCTGATTTGCTCTCAGCTGTTTTGCGGCTGGCCTCTGCTGTTTGCTGCAAGGAGGTAAATTGCTGGGAGCAGATTTTTTTTTTCCTTGTTCCTTTTTCGTTTTCAAGCTATGCTGAAAACGAAAATGAAAGTAAAGCAGGCTGTTTGCTGCAACGGGGCAAAATTTTTTTTAGAGAGACAGAGGGAGATTTCTTTTTCTTCTTTTCCTCACCAAAAAAGTAGGTGTGTCTTATACTCCGAAAAATACGGTAGTTGTGTTCTTTAATACATGAAATATCAGTAGTCCTCGAGTTACGACCGTAATGGAGCCTGCCATTACGATAGTAGGTCATGAAGGGTGCAAATCAGGTCAACCACATGACTGACCTGATTTTACAACCTATTTTTTTTTGTGGCAGTCATTAAGTGAAACTGTGGTCATTAAGCGAACCAATGGTTTGCTACAAGCCAATTTTGCCGAAAACCGGAAGGAAATGCTGTTTTTCAGCAAAGCATCATAAAATACGTAAAATGTACCTGATGACTGCAGGTTTGGCTTGATTATCAAACACAACCCCCCCCCCCGAAGCGTGGTCACGTGACCCCAAGAGGGGTGGACATTGCAGCTTCCTAGGTCAGGGACATCCGTCGTAACTTCGAGTGGCCGTTATGCTAGTGCTTGTAAGCCGTGGACTATCTGCATAATGCAAACTGGCATGTCTAGTTTAATGACGAGAAGGACTAGGGTGATATGATAGCAGTCTTCCATATTGGAGGGGCTGCCCCAGAGAGGAGGAAGGGGGTCAAGCTATTTTCCAAAGCACCTGAAGGCCAGACAAGGAACAAGGGATGGAAACTGACCAAGGAGAGATTCAACCTAGAAATAAGGAGGAATTTTCTGACAGTGAGAACAATAAAGTGATGGGACAGAAGTTCCCTTCGGAAGTTGTGGGAGCTTCATCCCTGGAGGCTTTCAAGAAGAGACTGGACTGCCACCTGTCAGAAATGGTGTAGGGTCTCCTGCTTGGTGGGGGGGCGGAAGGGGGGTTGGACTAGATGATCTACAGGATCCCTTCCAACTCTGTTAATCTATAAACCTGTGCAGATCGTCACGTTCTCGGGGTGGATCGTGCCACAGGCGAGAACGATCCCTTCAGAGAACAGAAAGTGGGTCATTGGTTCTCAGAAAAATCTCTCGCCCTGCCCTCAGAGCATGCCAGTTCCGTGTGGCGTGCAAGGGGAAAAAAATATAACAGAGCATTTTGTACATCCCCGCTGAAGCTTCCCCACGGTTTACAACGTCCCAGCCACCGAGTACGATGTGCTGCCAAAATTAACTTTGGTGGAGCTCTGGGTTATGGCGAAACGGGAACGGAGGTGTCCCATGCTGGTTAGAGGTAGGGATGGGTAAAATGCCCAGCTCTGATGGGTGGGGGGATTGGGGTGGGATGGAGAGGAGGGAAGCAAGACCTTAAAGCGTTACTATCTGTCTCTTCGTGCCAGGGGGTGCGCGAGTTATTGCAGTTCTTGCATAGGGCAGAGAGTGTCAAACTTGGATGGCTGCCATGGCTGAGAGATGGAAGAAATATATATAGATAGGTAGATAGATAGATAGATAGAGAGAGAGAGAGAGAGAGAGAGAGAGAGAGAGAGAGAGAGAGAGATCTGCAAATATCTATTTATGTAACTCAGTGCTAATCTTTAGTCGCTCAGAGACCAGTGTGTAGAATTACTGTGCAGAAATTACAGAAAACAGAAATAGTTAATGATAATAAAATGCAAAAGGAAGAAGATTGTGTACATACACACAGAGAGAGACATATCTATATACACATGCACACACGTATATACATACATACATACATACATACATACATACATACACACACACTGCTCAAACAACTAAAGGGAACACAAGCAGAAAACATCCGAGATCTGAATGAATGAAATAGCCTTATTAATACTTTGTTCATTACATACAGTAGTTTTGTGTTCCCTTTAGTTGTTTGAGCAGTGTATAAACTACTGTATGCAAAGAACAAAGTATTTAATAAGGCTATTTCATTCATTCAGATCTCGGATGTCTTCTATTTGTGTTCCCTTTATTTTTTTTTTGAGACATATGTATATGTATATGTATATGTATATGTATATGTATATATGTATATATGTATGCATGTATGCGGTGGCTCAATGGCTAAGATTTTGAGCTTGTCAATCGAAAGGTCGGCAGTTCAGCGGTTCGAATCCCTAGTGCCGCGTAATGGGGTGAGCTCCCGTTTCTTGTCCCAGCTTCTGCCAACCTAGCAGTTCGAAAGCACGTAAAAAAAATGCGAGTAGAAAAATAGGGACCATCTTTAGTGGGAAGGTAACAGCGTTCTGTGCGCCTTTGGCATTGAGTCATGCTGGCCACATGACCACGGAGACATCTTCGGACAACCCCAGCTCTTCAGCTTTGAAACGGAGATAACCACCGCCCCCTAGAGTCGGGAACGACTAGCACATAGACGCGAGGGGAACCTTTACATATATGTATATGTAATACGCACGCACACATATGTATATATATGTCTATATTCTAAAATATTTAAAATGTAGCTAGTCCTTGACTCCCAACAGTTCTGTTTAGTGACCGTACAAAGTTACAACGGCACTGATAAAAGTGGCCTAGGACCATTTTTCACACTTATGACCGTTGCTGCATTCCCAGGGTCACATAATCAGAATTCAAAAGCTTGTCAACTGACTCATATTTATGACAGTTGTAGTGTTCCCGGGCTCACCTGATCCCCTTTTCAATGGAGTCAATGGGGGGAAGCCAGATCCATTTTAACAACTGGGTTACTGGGTTACTAACTTAACAACTGCGGCGATTCGCTTAACGTCTGTGGCAAGGAAGATTGTATCTATCATCTATCTTGATAGGAACTGGGTATGTCTAGTTTAATGAAAAGAAGGATCAGGGGTGATATAATAGCAGTCTTCCAATGTCTCAGGGGTTGCCCCAAAGAAGAGGGAGTCAAGCTCTTCTCCAAAGCAGCTGAGGGCAGGACAAGAAGCAATGGGTGGAAACTCATCGAGGAGAGAACCAACGTAGAATGAAGGAGAAATTTCTTGACAGTGAGAACAATCAACCAGTGGAATAACTTGCCTCCAGAAGTTGTGAATGCTCCAGCACTGGAAGTTTTTAAGAAGAGGTTGGATAACCAATTTGTCTGAAGTGGTGTAGGGTTTCCTGCCTAAGCAGAGGGTTGGACTAGAAGACCTCCAAGGTCCCTTCCAACTCTCCTATTCTATTCCTTCTGCAGAAGAAAACCTTCCCTTTTAATAACAAGCTTTAGCTTGGCTCCTTGATACTTAAAACTTCAGTTTTAAGACAAATATGGAACTGTTACCTAGCTTGGAAGCATCAATTCCTATTCTGTCCCCCTTCCCCACACAGGCAAACACACAACCAGGCACGCCTGCCAAGATTTTATTAAGCAATCAGACTAGAAACCCTTGCAGATAAGAGTTTTGGCAGTAAACTGCGAAATGCCTGCCAAGTGAGTTTTCCCTCACAGTCAGCAAGCGAGAGTTTATCCTCAGTCCGGTTCAGTAGCAAAAAGTAATCTACGAAGCAGAGTTTAGCCAAGGTCCAATCCAAATATGCACAAGCTAGATTTCAGGTAACGCGATGTGACTCTCAGGTTTTTAACTTTGACCGTCACAGAGCCTGCCGAGCAATCACACCCCCTTTTATTCCTTTGGGGTGTGGCTCAGTAACTCAGCTCAATCTCTGGCCCTCCCACGCCTCTTTTGTTGCTGCGCACGCGTCTCCCTCTGATGCTGCCTGGGATCAAGCCGGGATTCATCATCCTCGCTCCCTATCTGTTGTTCTTCCGATATGCTTTCCTCCTGGCATATCCCATGTCACAGCGTTTTTATATTTACCAGCAGAGCTATTATTTCTGAACTGTCAGACTTACCGTTGTTTGCCAAGTTTTCTTATCCGTATCTACTGCGCATGTCCTGCATTCTTTCCTTTTTTTTTTTTTCTAAAAACTTTCTTTTGTTCTCCAGCCAGCTAAGGTCAGGCTGGGGATTCTTTGCCAACATGTAATTATTTTAGATTAGTAAGATTTTTATTTTCTTACCATAAATATGAGTTTAATTAGAAGGTGTATTCCGGTTTTATTGATCAAAGTATACAGAAGGATGAAAGCCACGATCCAACTCAAAATGAGGGCAATTACCCCACGCAAGGTAACGGGGCTGATTGCCGCTCTGACATCCCAGGCTGTTCCTCTTGGCCTTCGGATGGAACCTGAGGCCTTGCCAGAGAGGAGGGTCCTGGAGCGGGAGGCCTTATCAGTTCCTCCCCATCACCTTCTGAGTCCTCTTCCTCCATTAGGACAGACTCGGGAGTCGGGGGTCACAATTCCTCTCTTTAGCATCCTTGCACATTTTTTGCCTGCGCAGTGAAGAAGAATATTCAGATTCCCATTGGAGACAATCCTGGGTGTTGATCCAGAAGCCGGAAGAAGCGCAAAGGACAGATCCGTAGCCCAGCTCCACCTGCCAGCCTATCCAACATGTCGGGGCCTGTGCCAAGCAGGGCCAGAGTTTACACAGATGTAAATACGCACAGACCACGGGAATACTGGGATTACGAGTCGCATGTGGTGGAGTGGGGGTAAGTGTACCAAAGCTCTTGTAACGCTGCTCGATTTTATTCCGTTCTACGATTCTGTTCTGTTCTATGGAGATTCACAGTCCTCCAGGTCACGATTGTCGCAAAGGTGCTTTTTCAGGAGTCAACTGGACTTTCTTATTATTTTTTTCTTTTGAAGATGTTTCGCTTCTCATTCAAGGAGCTTCTTCAGTTCTGAGCAAATGGTGGGGAAGGGAAGGATTGATAACTCCTTGCAGACAGCTGTTCTGTTTTGTTCTATTCTGTTTTCTGCTCTATTCTATTTTCTGCCCCATTTTATAATCTCCTCCCATCCCGTCCCCTCTCTTTTCTCTCTTCTCCTCTGTTTTCTTCTCCCAGTCTTCTTTTCTCTGTTCTGTTTTCTTCTTCCATTTTTCTCTTCCCTCTCCTCTCTTTCCTCTTTTCTCCTTCCCATACCATGTGAGCTACCACACTCCACCACCAGGTGGAGCCAGAACTCCTGGTGATCGGCCCAATGTCACCTAACCGTTTTTCATGCCTAAGGTGGGACTAGAGCTCGCCCTCCCCTGGTGATTGGCCCAAAGTCACCTAGCCATTTTTCATGCTTAAGGCGGGACTAGAACTCGCCCTCCCCTGGTGATTGGCCCAAAGTCACCTAGCCATCTTTCATGCTTAAGGCGGGACTAGAACTCGCCCTCCCCTGGTGATTGGCCCAAAGTCACCTAGCCATCTTTCATGCTTAAGGCGGGACTAGAACTCGCCCTCCCCTGGTGATTGGCCCAAACTCACCTAGCCATCTTTCATGCTTAAGGCGGGACTAGAACTCGCCCTCCCCTGGTGATTGGCCCAAACTCACCTAGCCATCTTTCATGCTTAAGGCGGGACTAGAACTCGCCCTCCCCTGGTGATTGGCCCAAAGTCACCTAGCCACCTTTCACGCTTAAGGCGGGACTAGAATTCACAGTCTTCTGGTGATTGGCCCAAAGTCACCCAGCTGGTGTCATTTCCCACAAACATTGAAAAGGATCCATCACATACTTAAAAAGCTTTTATCCCTCGGTGGCTAAAACCATGCACGCAGTGGAGAAGCTGGGATCTTTCTAAAGCCAGGAAATAAGAAAATAAAATTGGTCAGAGAATGACTTGGTGGCTGCTGCAAAATGAAAAAGAAAGAAGCACTGATTCGCTGCTTCTCTATTAAAAGGGAGCCCTGATTGGCACATTATGTGTTAGTTATATCTTCTCTTCCTAGCAGGCCTTCAAAGCAGCCTATATAGCACTCTCACCTCTGTTTTGTATCACCTCCCCTCTGCAGTGCGAAGGAAATTTAGGCAGAGAGATTGTGAGAGTCTGCAAGTCAGCTTCTTTAGCTGAAGGTGGCCTTGTTCCTGCACTCTTGGGTCTCAGTCCTGTCGTTTCTGAAAATTATTTTAGAGAATCGGGGGACTAGAGGCTAAAACATAAAAGAGGAACAGTTGCAGGAAGGACTAGGGGAGGCATGATAGCAGCCTTTCAATATTCGAGGGGCTGCCACAGAGAGGAGGGGGTCAGCCTATTCTCAAAGCACATGACAGGACAAAAAGCAACAGATGGAAACTAACGAAGGAGAGAAACAACCTTGAACTTAGGAGAAATTTCCTGACACTGAGAACTATTAACCAGTGGAACAGTTTGCCTCCAGAAGCTCCAACACTGGAGGTTTTTAAGAAGAGACTGGACAGTCACTTTTTAAAAAAAAATTAAAAAAATTTTTTTTTAAAAAAATTGATTTATATGCCGCCCTTCTCCGGAGACTCGGGGCAGCTTACAATGCGTTAAGCAATAGCCTTCATCCTTTTGTATATTTTATACAAAGTCAGCTTCTTGCCCCCACAAACTGGGTCCTCAATTTACCTACCTTAGAAAGGATGGAAGGCTGAGTCAACCTTGAGCCTGGTGAGATTCGAATTTACAGTAATTGCAGACAGCTGAATGTTAATCACAATGCTTCAGTCTGCTGAGCCACCAGGTATATAGATCTCCTGCTTGAGCAGGGTGTTGGACTAGGGTTTCATCTCTTGTTATAGGTAGTCCTCAACTTACAACAGTTCAGTCAGTGACCAAAGTTAAAACAGCACTGGGAAAAGTGACTTATGATCATTTTCCTGTGACTCTCTGTGAATTAATCTCTGAATATTGGAGAAATTCGCCAGTATTGCTCTAGATTGACCAGTGGTCCATGGCACATGTTACTGGTCTACATTTTTTGACAGCGGGAAGAATATATAAGAAGGTCTAGTGGTTAAGGGACCAGGCTAAAAATTGGACTGTGAGTTCTAATCCAACTTTAGGCATAAAAGCTGGCTGGGTGTTTTTACACCAATCACCAGAAGACCCTGAATTCTAGTCTTGCCTTAAGGAAAAAAATTCAGCTGGGTGATTGTGGACCACTCACCAGGAGACAGTGAGTTCTAGTTCTGCCTTCATCAGGGAAGCTGGCTGGGTGACTTTGGGCCAATCGCCAGGAGATGATGAGTTCTAGTCCTGTTTTAGGGAAAAAAGTCCACTGGATGACTTTGAGCCAATCACTAGGAGACTGTGAGTTCTAGTCCTGCCTTAAGCACAAAAAAAGAAAAAAGAGGACTTAGGCCAATCACCAGGAGAATTGAAGAAGCTTCTTAAATGAGAAACGAAACATCTTAAAGACGGGAAAGTCCAGCTATCTTTAAAAGTGATAGTTTTTATAGGGGGTATAGAAATTGGGGGGATTTATGATCTAATTTGTAATATGTGGAATTATGATTTGGATTCTAACTTGTAATATTGGGGATAGATTATGTGTAGATATTATAAATGAAGGAAGGAATAGATGGTTATTATTTGGATGTTATTTAGAAATTTTTAGTACTGTTGGGGGTTAGAGTAGATGAAAGAAATGTATGATACGATATAATTTGGATTTCATTTTTTTAAAATCTTTGGGGAAGTTATATGAATAGTAATTTTTATAAGGGAAGCCAAGGCAGGGGAGGGAGGGGTGAGGGGGGGGGGGTAATGGGGTAGGGGGGTGGGGAAAAGGAGGGGAAAAAATTGTACTTGTAAAACTTTTTCAATTAAAAAAAAAAGTTGGGGCAAGATATGTTAGTGAGAAAAAGAATGCTACCAGACTCCTGATTTTTCCCTCCTACAGACTAACAGTTCTCCTTCTACAGTGAGTTGATTTCTTTGAACACAAGAATGCTTTTGGGCGGTGAATAATTTAATTCTCTTCCCTTGCATAATGCTCCTTTTCTTTTCTTTTGTTTTTTCTTTGTTTTGGTTTTACAGAAATCAAGATGACTATCAGCTAGTTCGGAAGTTAGGCCGGGGCAAATATAGCGAAGTCTTCGAAGCCATCAACATCACAAATAATGAAAAAGTAGTCGTTAAAATTCTGAAGGTGAGGCTGCTGTGCAGAAGGGAAAGATTTTACATGATGCCCTTTAGCTAATTTCGGTCGAAAAAATTTACGCCTCGTCATTAAGAGTCACACAGGAGACCATATGCAAGTTGGCAGCTTAGTTAATTGCTCTGTCCCTGTGGCGTTTTGGGATAAACGTCCACAAAAGGGTAAGAAAACTCTTACTCTTGTAGAGTTAAAAAGTTTTTAGCAATAGAAGAGAAGATTTGTAGCTCAGGGTTGAACTACGGAGTCTTTGGTGCGCTCTGATCTTGCAGATGTTTCAAAACCCAACTAGATAACATCATCAGGGATCGAAGGGAGTGGGTTTTGGGAGGAAGGAGGACCAGGATTCTTGGTGTTCTCTGCACTTGATTTCTTATTACCAAACTAGGTAGCATCATCAGTGGTGGTGTGTGCAAGAAAACCACCCAACTCAAGAGCACCACATAGCTCAACAGGCTAAGTAACTGTTATTAACATCCAGCTGTCTGCAATTATTGCAAGTTCGAGGCTCCAGGTTGACTCAGCCTTCCATCCTTTCCAAGGTAGGTCAATTGAGGACCCAGTTTGTGGGGGCAATAAGCTGACTTTGTATAAAATATACAAAAGTATGAAGGCTATTGCTTAACGCATTGTAAGCCGCTCTGAGTCTCCGGAGAAGGGCAGCATATAAATCTAATAAAAAAAAACTATTAAAAAAGGGGATTTATTTATTTATTATGCTTGTAAGATGATTCTGGGTGGCTGTTTTACAGTCTGGGCAGCTCTGTTAATTGTGCCAGTATGTTAAGAATGGAACTTTTAAAGATAAAAATGTTATGGTGGTTAACAGCAGGGTGCTGTCAGCCAGACAATGTCGACTGGCGACCCCCAGGGGGAGAGTCTTCTCTGTGGAGGCCCCTGCCCTAAGGAATGAACTGCCCCCGGATATACGAAGGATCCCCGACCTCTGCTTTCCATCGTGCTCTGAAGACCTATTGTTTTATCAAGCCGGTCTGATGGGTCACTTTTTTTTAAAATTAGATTTATATTCCGCCCTTCTCCAGAGACTCAGGGCGGCTTACAGTGCGTTAAGCAATAGCCTTCATCCTTTTGTATATTTTATACAAAGTCAGCTTATTGCCCCCACAAACTGGGTCCTCAATTGACCCACCTTAGAAAGGATGGAAGGCTGAGTCAACCTTCAGCATGGGGAGATTCGAACTTGCAATAATTGCAGACAGCTGAATGTTAATAACAGGCTTTTAGTCTGTTGAGATATCCAGGCTCATATTAAAGATAAAAATGTTACGGTGGTTAACAGCAGTGAAATAGAGACACACATGCCATCTTAGCATGGTCTTCCACGAGATCTTATACCATCCTGGTCAAATGGTTGTCCAATCTCTTCTTGAAAACCCCCAGTGTTGGGAGCATCTACAACTTCTGGTGGCAAGCAGTTCCACGGGTTAATTGTCCTCAATGTCTGGAAGTTTCTCCTTAAATCCAGGTTGCTTCTCTCCTTGATTAGTTTCCACCCATCGCTTCTTCTCCTGCCTTCTGGTGCTTTGGAGAAGAGGTTGACCCCCCCACCTTTTCTTTGTGGCAACCCCTCAAATATTGGAAGACTGCTATCATGTCACCCCTAGTTCTTCTTTTCATCAAACGAGACCTACCCAATTCCTGAAACCGTCCTTCATAATAATCAATCAACCAACCAATCAATCAACCAACCAACCAATCAATCAATCAGAATAGACCTTAGTCCAACCTCCTGCTCAAACAGGAGACCCTATGCCATTTGAGACAACTGGTGTTCCAGTCTCTTCTTGAAAATCTCCAGTGATTTCAGGTGGCAAGCAGTTCCACTGGTTAATCTGGCGACGCCCAGGGGTAGGGCGTTCTCTGTGGGCGCCCCTACCATCTGGAACGAGTTACCCCACCGAGCTCCGGATGGCGCCTGATCTCCGTTCCTTCCGTCGAGGCCTGAAGACTTGGCTATTTCAACAAATGGGCTGATTCAGGTTCTTGGGTTTTTATCATTTATTATTATTTGATTTTAACTGGTTTTAATTCGGACTTTTATTGTATGTTTTTGCTTGCGTTTGCCTCCCTGAGTCCTTTGGGGAAAGGGCGGCATATAAATATATATATATCTTTATTATTTTATTTTCGTAGGTCTTTATGTGTATCTTTCTTTATGCCAGGGATTTTCCTACGTATATTAAGATGTTTCATGGCCTAATTTTCAGTGAAATCTCAATTCACCAGCTTTTTAGGCCTTTTTAAATATTACAGCAGCTATATGCTATCTGTTTGAGTTTATGTGGGAGACTAGAATGGACCCATTTCTGCCTCGTTAGGCTTTATTCAACCAGCCACACCCACTTTTCTTAATTCTGCCCTGTAACAGTCAAATATTTATTATTTTATTTTCGTAGGTCTTTATGTGTATCTTTCTTTACATATATATATATATATATATATATATATATATATATATATATATATGTAAATATATATATCTACATATCTACATATATATATGTAGGTCTTTAGTTATTCGGGTCTTCTCCCGCGTAGAATTGGAAGTATCTTGGCAAGATACTTCCAATTCTACGCGGGAGAAGACCCGAATAACTAAAGACCTACATACAAACACCCGCGAAAACCTCAGAAAACATATATATAAATATAAATATAAATATAAATATAAATATAAATATAAATATAAATATAAATATAAATATAAATATAAATATAAATATAAATATAAATATAAATATAAATATAAATATAAATAAATAATAATAAATTGTTCTCCCTGTCAGGAAATTTCTCCTGAGTTCTAAGTTGCTTCTCTCCTTGATGAGTTTCCACCCGTTGCTTCTTCTCCTGCCTTCAGGGGCTTTGGAGAATAGCTTGACTCCCTCTTCTTTGGGGCAGCCCCTGAGATATTGGATATCATGTCTCCCTTCGTCCTTCTTTTCATAAGACTAGGCGTACCCAGTTCCTGCAACCGTTCTTCGTATGTTTTAGCCTCCAGTCCCCTAATCCTCTTTGCAGTTCTTCTTTGCACTCTGGAAAGAGTGCAGAGAAAAGTCCCAATGTCTTTTTTTTTTTTTTTTGGTATCGTGATGACCAAACCTAGATGCAGTATTTCCAAGTGTGGATTTATCAGTGCAGTATTAAGCGCTTTATTTTTTTTTGCCTACGCTCAGGGAGAGGACATAACAGAGGATCTGGCCTACTTTTCCTTCCACATTTAAAGAGCTGCTTGGAAGAAGGTTTTATAGTTGCCTTTTTGATTAGCTGAAAACTTCCTATTCTTGTGGGAAGTTTTCCATATTCTAGAAGGACTCCAGAAAGAAAAGTGCAGAGAAGAGTAACTTCTATTCTAATAGACACACCCAGTTCCTGCAACCGTTCTTCGTATACTTTTGTCTCCAGGCCCTTTAACCAGTATACAAAGAACGGTTGCAGGAACTGGGTGTGTCTAGTTTAATGAAAAGAAGGACTAGGGGAGACATGATAGCAGCCTTCCAATATCTCAGGGGCTGCCCCAAAGAAGAGGGGATTAAAATATTCTCCAAAGCCCCTGACAGCAGGACAAGAAGCAATGGGTGGAAACTCATCAAGGAGAGAAGCAACCTGGAACTAAGAAATCTTCTGACAGTGAGAACAATTAACCAGTGGAACTGCTTGCCACCAGAAGTTGTGGGTGCTCCATCACTGGATGTTTTTGGACAGCCATTTGTCTAAAATGGTATAAGGCCATGATGACGAACCTATGGCACGCGTGCCAGAGGTGGCATGCAGACTCCTCTCGTGGGCATACACGCTGATCCCAGCTGCTCTTTCGGTTTCTGGGGCATGCATGCATGCCGGCCAGTTGGTCTTCGCGCATGCCAAAGTGCCAGAAATCCGAAGATCAGCTGGCTGGTGTGTATGCACGTGCCAGCCAGCTGGTCTTTGGATTTACGGTGCTCCGGTGCATGCATGCATGCACACACATGCATACACATGCATGCATGTTCCGGTTTGGGCACTCGATGCCGAACAGGTTCCCCATCACATCCCCATCAGTCGCCAGCTACCTGCAATTATTGCAAGTTCAAATCTCACCAGGCTCAAGGTGGATTCAGCCTTCCATCCTTCCGAGGTAGGTAAAATGAGGACCCGGATTGTGGGGGCAATAAGCTGACTTTGTATAAAAAAGAACACCCCTAAGGGGGGGCCGAAAGCCCTACTAAGCAGATATATACAAAAGTATGAAGGCTGTTCCTTAACGCATTGTAAGCCACCCTGAGTCTCTGGAGAAGGGCAGCATATCAATCAAACTAATAAGTAAATAAATAAATAGGGTCTCCTGGGGGTTGGACTAGAAGACCTCCAAGGTCCCCTCCAATTCTGTTATTTTGTTATTCTGGTCTGTTATATATCTTACATATTTGCATATGCAAGTTTTTTGTTCTTTTTTTAAAGAGTTACGGTGGCCTGTCCTGTTCCACTGGGAAGGAAGTCTAGGGAGCAGTTCCCAAATCACATTTGCGCAGAAGTAAACAGATCTTTTTGAGTTCTTTGGAGAAAAAGACCCTTGCTTTGCACTTCTTTTGCCTTTGTTAATTAGGGATTATGGGATAATTAACTCCTAAGGGCCCAGTTCCAAAGAGCTCAGTAAGGGTTCCAGGGCCAGTGGGGGTTTCCCCCCCCCCTTGTTTTTCTCTCAAAATAACAAAAGACTTCCAGAATCTTGCAGACCTGTTTTTGAATTCCCACTCATTTCACGATTCTATTGCCATGGGAAGTACTGTTTTTGAGTGAAGAAGACTCAAGGGTCCCCCAAAGTCAACTTCCTGAATTGTTTTACGGATAATTCTGGGTTTATTAGTTTCAGAATTAATTGAGAGCGAGCTTTGGAATTCTCCTTGGTGTACCGCACTTTTTCGGAGTATAAGATGCACTTTTTCCCCTTTAAAAGATGGTGGAAATGTTGGTGCATCTTATACACTGAATACATCCCTTTCTGGCTTCCCGACACCCCCCCCCCCCCGCGCGTCCCGTTTTTGCCAAAAACAGGCCCATTTTGGGTCTTTGATTGGGCTGTGGTTTGCCGTTAGCTTGTTGGTCTGAGCTGGTAGTTTCTTGGTTGTCCTGGCAAAATGGAAGGAGCAGGGCACTTGCCTGTAAACAGAGAGCAAAACTCCACTCCCATTGCGCTGATGATGTTCCCTAGTTGGGTCATGAAACGCCTGCAGGAAAACAATTAAGCTCAAAGAGCAACAAGGATTCCACATTCCTCCTCCTCCTCTTCCTCCCCACAAACCCCACTTCCTTGATAATGTTTCCTAGTTGGGTCATGAGATGCCTGTAAGAAAAGAACTCAGTTCTGAGAGTACCAAGGACCCCCAGTTCAATCCTAAGAAATAGTCTCTTCTGTTGATGCTTTAGCATCTACAGTCTCCTGTTCATCTCTCCTCTGAATTTATATACACTTTTCTTTTTCAAATGACACAATATTTGCTTCCACAAACTCCCACAATTCGGTCACCACTTTTCTGCTGCAAAATTAAAGGCAACTTCCTTTCCTTTCCTTTCCTTTCCTTTCCTTTCCTTTCCTTTCCTTTCCTTTCCTTTCCTTTCCTCTCCTCTCCTCTCCTCTCCTCTCCTCCTCTCCTCTCCTCTCCTCTCCTCCTCTCCTCTCCTCTCCTCTCCTCTCCTCTCCTCTCCTCTCCTCTCCTCTCCTCTCCTCTCCTCTTTTCTTTTCTTTTTCCTTTTCTTTTCTTTCCTTTTCTTTTCTTTCCTTTTCTTTTCTTTTCTTTTCTTTTCTTTTCTTTTCTTTTCTTTTCTTTTCTTTTCTTCCCAAATATATTCAATAAGCAGAACCAGTAAGAAATGCTGGTTGCAGCTATAGCGGTCTCCTCCCACGCTCTCCCCCCGGTCTCCTGGAGCTTTGCCTATCCCAGCTAACCGATTGTTTTCCTTTGGCCAGCCGGTAAAAAAGAAGAAAATTAAACGAGAAATCAAAATCCTGGAGAACCTGCGAGGTGGCCCGAACATCATCACCCTTGCCGACATAGTGAAAGATCCAGTGGTGAGTAATTTTGATGGGTGGCATGCAGATGGGCTGAGGGAATACAGGGTCCAAGGGAGTTGGCTTTATTTTATTTTTTTGAAATATTTTTTTTACTTAAAACAAAAACACAACATAAAACCAACATCATCATCTCTGTTAATTTTCAAACCAGCTACTTTCCCAAACTCTCCAATTTTGTCTATCAGTGTAGTTATTGATGTTAATGGATCTTCAAAGATAAAGATCCGGTCATCTGCGAATGCTTGCAATTTGTATTCTTCTTTTCGAATGTCCGTTTCTTTTATGTCCCTTTCTTCTCTTATACTTCTATTTAGCACCTCTTAACGTTAATATAAACAACAGAGGGGACGGTGGACAACCTTGGCTAGTACCTTTTTTTTATCTCAATAGAATCTGTCAATTCTCCATTTATCATTACTTTTGCCGTTTGTTTATAATATATAGCTTCTATTGCTTGAATAAATTTTCTACCGAAGCCCGTCTGTTTCGTTTGCAGCAGCATAAAACGCCAATTTACGTTATCAAAAGCTTTCTGAGGCGTCTAGAAATATCAATGCCATTTGTTTTTCAGAATGGGCTTCACAGTATTCCGAAGTGTCCAGAATTATTCTCATATTGTCTCTAATTTGTCTTTTTGGCAGAAACCCATTTTGGTCTGAATGTATAAAGTTATTTAAATATCTTTTGAGTCTTCCTGCCAATATTGAAGCAAAAATTTTATAATCTGAATTTAGCAGGGATATAGGTCTATAATTTTTGTTGTGGGTCTGTATCCTCCTTCGGAATCAATGTAATACAGTTGCAAGAAAAAGTATACGAACCCCTTGGGATTACGTGGAGTTTTGCATGAATTGGTCATAAAATGTGCTCTGAACTTCGTCTAAGTCACAACAATAGAAAAACACAGTCTGCTTAAAATAATACTACACAAACATTAGATGTTGCCACGGTTTAATTGAACATAACATGTACACATTCACAGTGCAAGGAGGAAACCTTTGGATTTAATAACTGGTTGACCCTCCTTTGGCAGCAATAACCTCAACCAAACGTTTCCTGTAGTTGCAGTTCAGACCTGCACAACGATCTGGAGTAATTTTGGACCACTGCTCTTCACAAAACTGTTTCAGTGTAGCAATATTCTTGGGATGTCTGGTGTGAATCGCTCTCTTAAAGTCATGCCACAGCATTTCAATCGGGTTGCGGTCAGGACTCTGACTGGGCCACTCCAGAAGGCGTATTCTGTGCTGTTGAAGCCATTTTTTTTGTTGAATTACTTGTATGCTTTGGGTCATTGTCCTGTTGCATCACCCATCCTCTGCGGAGCTTCATTTGGCGGACAGATGGTCGTACGTTTTCCTGCAAAATGTCTTGATAAACTCTGGAATTCATTTTCCCATCAATGACAACAATCCATCCAGGTCCTGAGGCAGCAAAGCAGCCCCAAACCATGATGCTCCCTCCGCCATGTTTTACATTGGGGATGAGGTTTTGATGTTGCTGTGCTGTGCCTTTTTTTCTCCACACATAGTGTTGTGTGTTCTTCCCAAACAACTCAATGTTGGTTTCATCTGTCCACAGTATATTTTGCCAGTAGTGCTGTGGAACATCCAGGTGCTCTTTTGCAAACTTCAAACGTGCTGCAATATTTTTTTTGGACAGCAAAGGCTTCCTCTGTGGTGTTGTCCTCCCATGTACTCCATTCTTGTTTAATGTTTTCCTTATTGTAGATGTGTCAACAAAAATGTTAGCATGTGCCAGAGATTTCTGTAGGTCTTTAGCTGACACTCTAGGATTCTTCTTTACCTCATGAAGCATTCTGCGCTGTGCTCTTGCGGTCATTTTTGCAGGACGACCACACCTAGGGAGCGTAACAACAGTGCTAAACTTTCTCCATTTGTAGACAGTCTGTCTTACCGTGGACACATGACCATCCAGGCTTTTGTAACTCTTTCCAGTTTCATGCAAGTCAACAATTCTTGATCATAGGTCTTCTGAGAGCTCTTTTCTGCGAGGCATGGTTCACATCAGACAGTGCTTCTTGAAACCAGTACACCCAAAACTGGTGTGTGTTTTTAAAGGGCAGGACAGCTGTCAGCAACACATCCAATATCATCACACTGATTGGAGTCAAGGTTGGCTCTCTCCTGGCTCCAATAAGCTCTTGGAGAAGTCATTAGGCTAAGGGCTCACATACTTTTTCTTCCCTGCACTGTGAATGTGTACATGCTATGTTCAATTAAACCATGGCAACATCTAATGTTTGTGTAGTATTATTTTAAGCAGACTGTGTTTTTCTATTGTTGTGACTTAGATGAAGTTCAGAGCACGTTTTATGACCAATTCATGCAAAACTCCACGTAATCCAAAGAGCTTCACATACTTTTTCTTGCAACTGTATATGCCTCAGACCATGACTTGGGTATTTCCTTCTTTGCTTCACTTCATTCATAACTTCTAAAAGTGGGAGACTAAGATTCCTGAAATGTCCTATAATATTCTGCTGGCAAACCATTTGGCCTTGGTGCCTTTCCATTCTTTTGTTTCTTAATTGCCTCTGTTAGTTTATTCATCATTATATTTCCCTCTAGCATCTCCTAATACCTTTAGGAATCCTAGGTAAATTTGCATTTTGAAGTTACCGTGTCACATTTTCCTCCTCTATCTTTTCTTTCTCATACAATTGTCTATAGTAATCCTGTATAATTTTTTTCTTCTTTTTATTTCCAAATTTACTTCGTCCTTGGCCATCGATTAGCTGTATTATTTTTCTTGATTCTCTCTCTTTTTTCAATTTATATGCTAATTATCTTCCTGGTTTATTAGCATTCTCAAAGTAGTTCTGCTTAGTACTTCTAATTTTTTGAACTAGTTCTTCTTTCTCCAATAAGTCCATTTTATGTTTTATTGTATCCATTTTCACTTTAACGTCTTAGGTGAAAATTTCTGAACCTCTTTTTCAAATCTTATAGTCCTCTTTCAATATTTTGTATGCTTGTCTTTTCTTCGCATTTCTCTTCCTTGTATAATCCATTATCAAACCTCTAGCATAGGCCTTCATCGTATCCCAAAGATTTTGCGTCGAAATATCTTCTTTCCTATTCTCCTTAAAAAAGAATGCCAATTCTCTCTCCGTTTTCTGTAGAAAGTCCTTTTCTTTTAATATAGTATTATTTAAAGTCCATCTAAATCTTCTCCTTTGTCCTTTCCATTTCACTGTCACTGGATTATGATCTGCCCAGGTATTTGCTTCTATCTCAATTTGTTCTATGTTTAGGGTCAATTCCATTGTTTGTCCATATCATATCTAATCTAGACCAAGATGAATGTCTATTAGAATAAAAAGTATATTGTCCATTTCTATTTCTCCATGCATCTTTTAAGTTCATTTCCTCAGTCATCTTAAAAAAAGATTACTGTAGTATCTTTTTACTATGTCTTATTGTTTTATAGTCCAAGTCTCCATCCACTATACCATTAAAATCTCCCATCATACAAATATTATCATATTCCAGTTCAATTATTTTCGTATGCAGTTTTCTATAAAAGTCACTGTGATTATTATTTGGAGCATATATTGCAACTAAAAGAATTTTCATATTATTATCCATTATCTCCACCATCAGAATTCTTCCTTCTTTGTCTGCATATATTTGTTCAGCTGGTATTTTGTTTCTAATATATAAAACCACTCCTCTTTTTTTACGTTGTGGCAATGATGTGAAGATTTTCCCTAATTTTGAATGTACCAACAACTGTTCATGTTGCTTTTTAATATGTGCTTCTTGTAAGCAAATTATATCAAAATTTAATTTTCCTAATTTGTGAAATACCTTTCTTCTTTTAACAGCTGAATTAAGTCCATTTATGTTTATTGAAATCAATTTTCTCTCTTCCATATTCATACTTTATATGCAGGCTTTACTGCTCTAGTTGATCTTAATTCACACTGTTCTTTGTGTTCCACAATCCCTCCTACTGCGCCTTCTGCTTTTTCAATCATTGCTACTGTATTTTCCTGCGTATTAAGACTACTTTCTAACACACAAAAATCTTCTCAAAAGTCGGGGGTTGTCTTATACGCCGGGTCTCATTCTCCTGTAACCAGGCAGACCAGCCCATAAGGCTCTGACGAGCCTTAAATGGCTCTGAGGAGGGTCGTCTTATACGCCCAGTCGTCTTATACGCCGGAAAATACGGTAGTTCTTCTTGGAATTCTATGGTGCTACTGTCGTTTGAAATTCCATTTCCATTTCCTTCTCTTTAAAAAATTCTGCATGAAATCCTCTCGCTTTGTCTATTGAATCAATTCTGAATCTTTGGAGTTGCCACGTTAACACTAATCCCTCTGGTACTAGCCATCTATAGTTCACTCCTTTTTGAAGTAATATTTTAGTTAGAAATTGATATTCTCCTCATCTCTCTCACTTTTCTTGGTATTTGCTTCAAAACCACAATTTCTTTCTCCTTACACTTCATTGTTTTTTTTCTCTCTGACAATCTGCAGTATTTGTGCTTTGATTGGTTTCTTAGTAAATCTTATATGCACCTCTCGTGGCAACTTGTTACACATTGCATATCTAGTATAGACTCGATATATCTCATCCACACCATCCATCATCTTCTCCTTAGTAATTTCTAGTGCTTCAGCTAGCATTCCTATCATTATTTCTGCTAAATTCTCTCCTTTCTCTTCTTCCACATTTTGAAATTCTGATTTGTCCGTCTCCCATCCAATTAGTCCACTCCTGTCACGTTCACCTTCTCCCAATCTGTTATCTATATCTTTAATTTTTTCCTCTTTTTGCTCCTCATTTTTCTCAAGCTTTTGCAGTCTCTCTTCATATTTTAACATCATTTACTGTATACTCACGACTTTTTCAACTGTCTTGAGTTGTTGTTGTTCCATCCTCTGGACTGTTTGAAAAATCATTTGTAATGTCGTATCTTTCTCCCTCTCTTTTTCTTTATCCTTCTGCTGAAGCATCGTCTGAATTGATCGCTGTCCTCCAGATGGCGACGAGGAGGGTGTAGTTGAAGCAGATCCAACTGTCGCTACTTTTCTACTCATTCTGTCCAGTAGTCACCAAAGGCCAAGAACAAAAAAGAAAAAGCCCAAAAAAGTAAAAAGTGTAAAAAAGAAGGGGGAAAACGAAAAAACAAACAATTTTTCAGGTTCTTCAAAACCCTAATCCACTTTGAGAGAGAAGAAAAAAAAAATGAGTAGTCCCACTGACAATGGAAATACACTAAGGGAAGGTCAAATTCGAAAAAGGAGAAATAATAATAAAACAGAGGATGACCAAATAGCCAACTAGAGAGGAAAATAAAAATCAAGAATCAATCTTCAAGCTCTTGTATACCTTAGTCCAACACGATTATTTTAAAAACAAAGAAAGGAAATTCCATCAAAAATATTTAAGCAGGGGAAATGTACTGAGATTTATCATTTAACATGAACAAAAAGAAAAACAAAGTAATAAAAAAATAAAAGAGAATTTCAATTTCGTCTGCAATACTTCTGCCCAGGCATTAACAAATCTCTCTCCTTTGCCTCTGACAGCCTCCTACTTCTGATAGTTCCCGGAAGAGCATCTGAATAAACAAAGCAGA
>CM075960.1:1486454-1556454 GCA_038048745.1 Coluber constrictor foxii
GTGTGCGCTTGCTCCCGGCTCAGCCACAGCGGGCCAGGGCATCACAAGAGTGGGAGGAGGAGGAGAGTGCAGGAGAGAAGCTGCCCTGTACCTACTTTCGTGCCACATTTGCACGTAAGGCAGCCTTTGCTTCCTGCCGCTTCAGGCTGGACTTCACACCCTCCGCACTCAGCCGAAGAGCTGCTGGGGTTGGGGGATGAAACAGCAAGGCAATGGCCAGAGCATTAGTGCAGAAAGGAAGCCCCATCCTGTTAAGACTCTCCTAATCGAGCAGCCGCTCACCCCCACCGGTGCCTTTGCTGTGCTTTGGTGCTCGTTTGGGGAGGGTCTCCCCGCCCATGCACACCCTCCTGGCTCAGCCACAGCCAGGACATCACAAGAGGAGGGGGAGGTGGAGGACGCTCACCCGAAGGGAGGGGGAGAGACACAGAGAGAGAGAGAGAGAGATGGGGGAGAGAGAGAGAGACATAGAGACACATGCAGAGACACATAGAGAGGGGTGAGAGAGGGGAAGAGAGGGATAGATACAGAGAGAGAGAGAGACATGGGGGGAGAGAGGGGGAGATAGGAAGAGGGGGAGAGAAACAGAATGGTTTTGTGGCTGGGTAGGCGTGGCTAGGGGGAATCATGTGAATGGGTGAGAGAGTGACATCGAGTTGGCCACGCCCACCCAGGTTTTGTGGCTCCGGTGTGTTTTTTTTCTGTGGGAAACGGGTCCAAGTGGCTCTTTGAGTGTTTAAGGTTGCTGACCCCTGCACTAGCGGGAGATCGCCTTTCTCCCTTCTGCCTTTATTAACCTCTCTGGGGTTCGTAATGCCCAATAAGGGTCACCAAACAGGAGAAACCGGGTGACAATAACGGAGTCCTGTTTCTCCTCTCCGCTGTGACATCACTACCGGAAATCTGTTTCTGATTTTGTTATTCCCTTCTGGCAGAGGGGGCTGCCGAGTGCCTGAGTGTTGTGAACCTGTTGTGACCTAGGCCCAAGTAGTTACTACCAGACACAATCAGTCCTAAACAAACATATTTTATTAGATCAGCTGAGAATTACTTCATTCTCAGCTTAGTCCAAATTAATTTCAAAACAAATTCTTCATAAACAGTCCTTCGGCCTTATCACCAACCTTTGTCTTACTTGGCACTCTGCCAAAGGCTTTTCTTGGCAAAAGTTCAGAAGCAAAAGATGCCGACAAGAAACAAACGTAGCAACGTTGCTTTCCTACAAAGAGCCCAAAAGCCTTTGCTATTCTTTTAAGCCTTCTGGGAGGGGTCAATCATCTCCTGGCCTTACTCCCGAGTCGTCCTTTTTGCTTTAGCTGCTCTTGCCTTCTGGCACCTCTGCGCATGCGTGCACTAGGAACGGGCTCCTCCTGTTCCTCTGCCTCTCTGCTGTCCAACCCTGGAGGCTCCGGAATCCGTACAACACTCCCCAATGGCCCTGGCCCCATCTCTGCCTCCGACGCAGAGCCCTCATCTGGGCCTTCCCCAGCCTCCAGGACAGGCCCATGTTCTTCCTTAGCCTCATCGCTGCCAGCTCCGCAGGCTGCTGGCGACCACAACAGGACCAAAGAAAAATATTTCACCTTCCACCTTAATCTCTTCTCTTTTTTTTTTCTCCAGCTGAGGCTAATAGATTGGGGTTTAGCTGAATTCTACCATCCGGGTCAGGAATATAACGTCCGAGTAGCTTCCAGATACTTCAAAGGGCCGGAACTCCTCGTAGATTATCAGGTATTGGTGCTCTTGATGTGGAAAGTCCACAAACCTGGGAAAAGGGGATGGACGGAACCAGCAATTGGGCTACTGACCCAGTAGAACCTAGGTCCTAGGAGCAAAAAGGAAGCAAAATGAAATGAAGAAAGAATGATATTTAGAGCCAGTTTGGTCTAGCACCAGGCTGGAAAGCAGGAGACGGTGAGTTCTAGTCCCGCCTTAGGAAGGAAAACCAGCTGGGTGATTTTTTTTTTAATTGAAAAAGTTTTACAATACAAATTTTATCATTTCTCCCCCCCACTTCCCCTCAACCCCCCTCCCCCCCCAACTTCCCCCTTCCCAACCCCCAACCTCATATCCCCCCCCCCATCCCTCCCTTGGCTTCCCTTGCAAAAAATTTTTTTTTTTATTTTCACACAGTCTACCTATATTAAACTAAAAAAAAATACAGTGAAATCCGAAAAATAATATAACAAATAGACCTATAAATAATAGTTTTCCTAAAACTAATAATAATATTATAATAAAAAACTAGCAATAGTAATGTTTACTTCATTATCAGCCATCAATATTCATTTATCAGTCAATACAATTCTTATAATATTTAAACCCAGATAAAGACTATCAAACATTTCTCTAATCTAATATTAATAATTATTTACCTAAATCAATCCCCCATATTATATAATAATAGTAATAAAATATAATATATGGCATCTATGTCAAATAATTTTCTGTATCAATAAACCAGTTTTTAGTCTTCTCTTCATCTTGATTGAAGTTGAATATACTATAACCAAATTAAGTGAATTTCTTCTTTTTTATAAACTTCATATTCCAGCTGCCCCCATCAGCAAAAGACATCTCTCCATATAAAAACCCCCGAGTGACTTTATATTTGTAAGATCCAACCACAAAGGTATTTTATAATCCTCTAGGTAGAACATTCAACCTAGCTACTGCTGTTCTAGCAACTAAAGTCAGATGCAGCTTTTCCCAATTTTCCACCAGCTGGGTGATTTTTGATCGGTCACCAGGAAGCCGTGAATTCTAGTCCCGCCTTAGGCATGAAAGCTGACTGGTTGACTTTGGGCCAATCACCAGGAGATTGTGAGTTCTAGTTCCACTTTAGGCGTGAATTGGGTGACTTCGGGCATTGGCTGAACTCACCAGGAGACTGAGTTCTAGTTTGACCGTAAGCACAAAAGTTGACTGGGTAATAGATACAGATAGAGAGATGATAGCAGATACAGATATGTGATAAGTTGATCAGATGGATGGATGGACCCACAACTTCTGAAGCTCCCAGGACTTCCGAAAGCAACTTCCGTTCCATCAGTTGATTGTTCTCACTGTCAGAAAATTCCTCCTTATTTCCAGGTTGAATCTCTCCTTGATCAGCTTCCATCCATTATTCCTTGTCTGGCCTTCAGGTGCTTTGGAAAATAGCTTGACCCCCTCCTCTCTGTGGCAGCCCCTCAAATATTGAAAGATGCTATCCTGTCTCCCCTGGTCCTTTTCTTCACTAGACCAGCCATGCCCAGTTCCTGCAACCATTCATTGTATCTTTTAGCCTCCAATCCCCTCATCATCTTGGTTGCTCTTCTCTGCACTCTTTCTACAGTCTCAACATTTTTTTAAATAGTGTGGTTAGACAGAGAGACAGGCAGACAGTCATAATAGATGGGTGGATGGATGGATAGATAGAGGAAGGGAGGAAGGAAAAGAAAGAGAAAGAAAAAGGAAGGAAGAAAGAAAGAGAATATCACTGGACATTCATTGTATTAAATTATATTTCTGAGTAAGCATAAGAGTCATGGAGGTGTCATTCTGCATGATGCAGTCTGTCTGACTGCTCCATGAGAACATTGCCCATGCTGGTTGAGTTTTTTCCATGTCAATCTATGAGTGAGCTATGCTAATGAGTTTCCTTCCCTTTTGTCATAGATGTACGACTACAGCTTGGACATGTGGAGTTTGGGGTGCATGCTCGCTAGCATGATCTTCCGAAAGGAGCCCTTTTTCCACGGTCACGACAATTACGATCAGGTGAGAAGAACGCGGGGAGCAAAACCTCGCAGCCTTGCACATTCGACATCAGATCAGCCAGGTCTGAAGTCAGCCGGGTCTAACAGGTATGGGCAGAGAGGTAGATGCTCAGGTAGACCCATGCGACATCCTCTCAGTAGGTTGTTTCATCCCCTCTTTGTCAGTGCAGCCTTTGAATGGGGGTCTACAAATCCTTTGCAGTCAAAAATACTCATTTCAGGGCACTGTTTCGGGGTCCCTTCAAATTCACAATTCCAGCTCCTGGCCATTGAAGCGGTGAGAATTGGCATAGTGGCCTGGCTCACACAGGCAGGAATGTTGCAGGATCCAATCTGGGTTGGTCGCCGGGATCGGAGGTTTTGTCTTCCGAGCTTTCGAACTTGTGCTGGAGCCCATTTTCATGAGGATGGATGGATGGATAGATAGATGATAGATACATAGATAGACAGATAGATATACATAGCTGATAGATAGCTGATACAGATGATATAGATGATAGATGATAGATAGATAGATAGATAGATAGATAAGATAGACAGACAGACCGACCGACAGATAGATAGATGAATAGAGAAAGGTAAATAGAGATGGATGGATGGATGATAGATACATAGATAAACTGATAGGCGATTGATATACATAGCTGATAGCTGGTAGGTAGGTAGGTAGAACAGATAGATGATAGATAGATAGATAGATAGATAGATAGATAGATAGATAGATAGATAGATAGATAGATAGATAGATAGATAGATAGATGAATAGAGAAAGGTGAATAGAGATGGATGGATGGATGGATGATAGATATATAGATAAACTGATAGGTGATTGATATACATAGCTGATAGCTGGTAGGTAGGTAGAACAGATAGATAGATAGATGATAGATAGTTAGATAGATAGATTGAGTGAGTGAGTGAGTGAGTGAGTGAGTGATTCAATATAAATGATAAATAAGATAGAGATGGATGGATGGATGGAAGATAGATAATAGATAGAGATAGAGAAAAATTTGATATAAATAGATGACAAATAAGATAGATGATAGATAGATAGATAGATAGATAGATAGATAGATAGATAGATAGATAGATAGATAGATGAATAGAGAAAGGTGAATAGAGATGGATGGATGGATGGATGATAGATATATAGATAAACTGATAGGTGATTGATATACATAGCTGATAGCTGGTAGGTAGGTAGAACAGATAGATAGATAGATGATAGATAGTTAGATAGATAGATTGAGTGAGTGAGTGAGTGAGTGAGTGAGTGAGTGATTCAATATAAATGATAAATAAGATAGAGATGGATGGATGGATGGAAGATAGATAATAGATAGAGATAGAGAAAAATTTGATATAAATAGATGACAAATAAGATAGATGATAGATAGATAGATAGATAGATAGATAGATAGATAGATAGATAGATAGATAGATAGATAGATAGATAGATAGATAGATAGATAGATAGATAGATAGATAGATAGATAGATGAATAGAGAAAAGTGAATAGAGATGGATGGATGGATGGATGGATGATAGATACATAGATAAACTGACAGGTGATTGATATACATAGCTGATAGCTGGTAGGTAGGTAGAATAGAGAGAGAGAGAGAGAGAGAGAGAGAGAGAGATGGATGAATGCATGCATCCATAGACAGTAGCATGGTCATAGAATCACAATAGCTGTAACACA
This sequence comes from Coluber constrictor foxii, assembly GCA_038048745.1. Classification (NCBI taxonomy): domain Eukaryota; kingdom Metazoa; phylum Chordata; class Lepidosauria; order Squamata; family Colubridae; genus Coluber; species Coluber constrictor. The sequence goes on from CM075960.1 coordinate 1,491,924, forward strand.
CACGCAAACTGCTAGAGAGTTTCCAGAAGATGGGCTCCAGTATGAGTTGCCAAGCGTCTGAATTTTGATCATGTGCCCATGGGGATGCTGCAACAGTTATGTGGAAAAGAGTCATCAGTCATTTTTTCTCAGTGCCTCAAACGGTCACTAAACAAACTGTTATAAGTCAAGGACGGTCTGTATTGATTTTTTTTAAAAATCATGGCATCCACAATCTCCCGTTGTCTCTTCGCAGTTGGTGAGAATAGCTAAAGTGTTGGGAACAGAAGACCTATACGACTACATTGACAAATACAACATTGAGCTGGACCCCCGTTTCAACGACATCCTTGGCAGGTAGGATGGAATGGACCGAGAACACGGAGGGCTTCCACAAATTGTCTCTCTCTCTCTGTGGGTGTTTGAGGAAAGGAGGGGAATGGAAAATCCAAGGAAGTCCAGTTGCGTAGGAGATAACCGGGCTGAGCCCAAGGAGAAACGGGGGGGGGGGGGGGGGCGCTAACGTGTTATAAGCGACGTGTCCCTGCGTGCTCACACGAGGTCTAAATCCAGCCTGAATTCCCTTGACTGTTAGTAGCTCAGATTCATGTAGAAAACTTAAGCTTGCAATAATTCTTTATGCTTGTTTGAACTGCCCAAATATCCTGATATTTTGGAACATTCTCTTTGGGACCCTGAAGAGCTGGTTTTCCCAATGGGTCTGGGAGCTCGGGGGGGGGGGGGGGGAAATACAGGCGTCATCAAGTGACTTGTTTGATTGTCACCGGGGTGTGTGTGTCAGAGAGCATCTGAGACCCCAAACTCCTCCTCCTCCTCCTCCTCCTCCTCCTCCTCCTCCTCCCTGGAAACCCCACTCCCTTCTAGCATTGATGATGTTACCTAGTTAGGTAATAATAATAAAACGCCTGCAAGAAAGCAGCCAAGCTCAGAGACCACCAAGGAGTCCTGACCTTGAGTGAGTTGGGCGGCCACATAAATTTCCTTAAATAATAAGACAGTTGATACAGTAGACAAACAAGCTGTGATATGCCTACCAGAATTAAAACAGTTGCGTTTTTTTCGAGGGGTGAAATGCTCTTGCTTCGGACCGGGTCGCCCGATCCGGTAGCGATGGAGGCGGGTGGTTCGGAGAACCGGTAGCAAAAATGCTTCCCCCTCTCCCCCATGCCCAGCTGAGCCGCACAATCATCAGAGGCTTTTTTTTTTTAATTTTTATTTTTAAAAGCATTTCTTCTATAACCTCTTCGGCCGAAAAAAAATGCTTTTAAAAGTAAAAAAAATAAAAATAAAAAAAAGCCTCTGACGATCGCGCGGCTCAGCTGGGATCGTCAAAGGGATCGTCAGCTGATGATCCAAGCTGAGTTGCCTGATCGTCAGAGGCATTTAAAAGAAAAAAAAAAGCCTCTGCCGATCAGGCAACTCAGCTGGGATCGCCAGAGCCTTTTGAAAGCATTTTTTTAACAACCTCTTTGCGGAAGAGGTTGTAGAAAAAATGGTTTTAAAAGTAAAAAAAAAAATTGGATTACAAAATACCATTGTGGTTGGATCTTGGTCATACTACACGGAATATAAATATAAAGTCACTCGGGGGGATTTTATATAAAGAGGTACTTTTTAATGATGGGGTAGATCACAATTAAAGACACTAAATACACTGTTGGAAGAAGGGATTACTTTAACTTGGTTACAGTATAATCAACTTCAACTGAGATGGAGGGAAGATCAAAAAACTGGTTTAATGTTGCATGAAGAAGATCTGGTACGACAGATAAAAGATAAAGGCCAAATGCATATTAAAAGGATCTATAATGTTTTGTTAGAAAGAGATTCTGAAAATGAATTGGTCAAAGACTGCATGATAAAGTGGGCGCAGAACTTTGCAGAACCAGTTATGATGGAAACATGGGAAAAAATATGGGTTCAGAATGTTAAATTTACGCAGTCACAGAATTTGAGGGAAAATTTTTATATAAAATGTTTTATAGGTGGCATCTAGATCCCAAGAAATTATCGTGCATGTATCCTAATGTTCAGGCAAAATGTTGGAGATGTGATTGCTTAGATGCTACATATTATCATATATGGTGGACTTGCAAGAAAGTGAAGGCTTTTTGGATTAAAATTTGGTGGGTTATGCAAAATGTTTTGAGGAAAAAACTGCAATTCTCTTCTCAATTGTTTTTACTGGGCATATTTAAGGATTTTTCATTGACTGAAACAAAAATGATATTATATATGGTCACAGCAGCTGGATTATTGATTGGCCAATATTGGAAAAAAGATGTTATGCCTACTATTGAATATGCTTTTATGAATATGAATATGTCTTTTAAATATGCTGATATCTTCGCCATTTCTGCAAAACTGGCCACCTTCAAAGTCCATTCTCTCTTCTCTCCCCCCCTCCCCCCCCCATCTCTTGCAGGCATTCACGGAAACGATGGGAACGTTTCGTCCACAGTGAGAACCAGCACTTGGTCAGCCCCGAAGCCTTAGATTTCTTGGACAAGTTGTTGCGATATGATCACCAGTCCCGACTGACTGCCCGAGAAGCCATGGAGCACCCTTACTTCTGTGAGTCTGGTTCTCGGCAAAGCCCAGACAAGCATTCTTTGGCAGGATAAAGACCTAGCAGGAAATATTACTTAACGTGCTTTCAGAATAACCCTGGAGAATCCTAGATGCTTCATTAACTGATATATTTACTCCTTACAGTGACGGGTTTGCGTCCTTTTCTTAATCACAAAGTTGATGTTGGCCAAATATTGCAAAATACGAAAATCGGACCTGGAGTTGATAGCTGAGATATGAAAAAATAAAGCTTTGTATATAGAACAATGTTATTCAAGCGTGGCAACTTTAAGAGGGGGTGGACTTCAACTCCCAGAATTCGCTGGGGAAGGACTGGTTGGGGAATTCTGGGAAGTGAAATCCCATCCCTCTTAAAGCTGCCAAGCAGGCTGGGGAATTCTGAATGTTGAATTCTGACCAGGCTCCCAAATACGACAAACCCTCTCTAGTTAAATGTTTCCTTTTATTAGCCCTGGCAAAAGGTTTCTCTCTCACCGCAGGCTAAAAAGTCTGTTTGGCAGAGAGATAAATAGTTGTCTGCCACATCTAGTCATCTCTGCCGCCTGCCTTTTATCCCCAGAGCTAGAGTGGGGCTTCTCTAGCAGCGGTGCCTCTTTCTTCCCAAGGACCAGCTCATAGATTTCCACTGCTCTCCTCTCCTCTGCCTTCTGCGCATCCACGCGTCAGGCACTGGACCCAGCTGTTCTTCCTCTTCCTCATCAGCCACCTCCAGATCTGGGGGCTGTTGACTCTCCATCTGAGGGCTGACAGACGGCCCAGGCTCGGCCTCCATCTCTCTCTTTGCCGCCTCCATTCCCTCTTCCCCCTCGGAGTTCTCAGGTTGCCTTATGCTGACCCTGAATCCCATGCCTTCTCCTCCTCTGATTCGGGTTGCTGGAGGAGCCGGCGGCCAAACAGTTGACGGGGAATTCTGGGAGTTGAGGTCCACATCTTAAAAATGGCCGAGGTTGGGAAAAACAAAGAGTTGGGACCTTCTAAATGATTCTGTTAGACTACAGAATCATTTAATGTTGGTGAGCTGACTAAGGATGTTGGCATTTGTAGTCCCACACGTTTGGAGGGTTCTGGAACGCTGCACTAAATACAGATAGTCCTCATCTTAACATCAGCTCATTCAGTGACTGTTCAAAGTTACAACGGCCCTGTCAAAAGAAAGGACTTGTGACCGTTTTTCACAGTTACGACCTTGCTCTCATGATCAAAATTCAGATTTTGGGCAACCGAGACTCAGATTTATGATCCCCCTTTTGCGACCTCCTGACCAGCAAAGTCAGAAGGACTTTGGGATGGGGAATCCAGATTCATTCAACAATCAGGTTTCTAAATTGATTATCTGCAATGATTCACTTAACGGGGTCAGGACAGGTCGTAAAATGGGGGCAAAGCTCGCTTAAGAAACGTCGGAAGCCCACGCAAAGGGTCATCGCCTTCCTTCCTTTCTCGTCTTTCCAGACCCAATTGTGAAGGACCAGGCTCGGATGAACTCGGCCAGCCTGCCAGGAAGCAGCACACCTGTAAGCAGCGCTGGGATGCTGTCAGGTGAGTCCCTCACCTGGGATGCTGAGATAGGAAATGGGCTGGTTCTCCCAAAAGCTCTCCTCTTGTGCTGCTTGGGCTCCCTGACAGGGAAAGACACTGCATAGGGCACAGATGGTGTTCCCCAGTTTGTAAGCCACCTTGAGTCGACATGGGTGAATAGGTGGCAATATAAATTTCCTAAATACCGTATTTTTCGGAGTATAAGACGCACCTTTCCCCCTCCCTTAAAAGGGGGTGAAAATTTGGGTGCGTCTTATACACTGAATGTAGCCCTGCCCACCCGTCAGCCTCTGCCTCCCAGCAATTGACCTCCTTGCAGCAAGCAGCAAGAAGAAACCACTCCTTTCAGCTTCAGCAAGAGCCTAATTAGCACAAGTTGATTGGATTGGCCTCCCGACTCTCCGCTGTTTTGCTCTCAGCTGTTTTGCGGCTGGCCTCTGCTGCTTTTGCTGCAAGGAGGTCAATTGCTGGGAGCAGATTTTTTTTTCCTTGTGCTGATCAAGCTGTGCTGAAAACGAAAATGAAAGTAAAGCAGGCTGCTTGCTGCAAGGAGGTCAATTGCTGGGAGCAGTTTTTTTTTTCCTTGTGCTGATCAAGCTATGCTGAAAACGAAAATGAAAGTAAAGCAGGCTGCTTGCTGCAAGGAGGTCAATTGCTGGGAGCAGATTTTTTTTTTCTTGTGTTGATCAAGCTATGCTGAAAACGAAAATGAAAGTAAAGCAGGCTGCTTGCTGCAAGGAGATAAATTGCTGGGAGCAGATTTTTTTTTCCTTGTGCTGATCAAGCTATGCTGAAAACGAAAATGAAAGTAAAGCAGGCTGCTTGCTGCAAGGAGGTAAATTGCTGGGAGGCAGATTTCTTTTTCTTCTTTTCCTCCCCAAAAAAGGCAGGTGCGTCTTATACTCCGAAAAATACGGTAAAGAAATAATAGTTGGGTCATGAAATGTCTGCCAGGAAACAGCCAAGCTCAAAGAGTACCAGAGACCCCCATCTCCATCTCCCCCTCTTCCTCAATCCCCACTCCCTTCCAGCACTGATGACATTCCCTAGTTGGGTCATGAAATTTCTGCCAGGAGACAACCAATATATATCGTATGAGATATATATGAGCACCCACAGAGTCACGAACATATAGTCTCTTCAACTTGGTCCAACACCTAGCAGCAGACTCGTTCATTGTCTCTGTTAAACTTGGCTAATTTCTTGGCATCTTCCGCATCAGCAGGATCCCATGCTGTTACATCCGGTGGATTATTAACTATGTCCCACAGTCCTTCTCTACGCAAAAGTAGATTACATTTTGTAGACCAGGATACATAGTTTGTTCCTTCCAGCCGGGTTATCATGGAAAAATTTGCTGCTTGTCCTAGTGCCATCTTCACTTAGATTGTTTATCACAAACAGAGTTTGTACTACTCACAAACTCAAACTAGCTCTCAGTGTAACTGAAAAATCCTAGTTAGTTCTGGTTGGTCCTGGGCCCATAACCAATGTTAAGGATATTTTTGTTGTGTTAGCAACCAGCAGAGTATAGTGCACAGAGAAACGTTGCTGAGAGCAATGAAATAAGAGATACGTGCAAACTGGTTTATCAAAAGTTTTTTTTATAGTGGAAAATAAACAATCTCGTAGTCTTCTAAGCAGTCCAAGTCTTTACCGGTTAAATTCAAAAAGCTTCTTACCACACAAACAATAGTTGGTTCACTCTGGTACACAAACCCCGGATGGTAGCAGGTCCACCCACACACGCGATGATAGCAGTTTATCATCAACTGAATACATTACAGTACCTTTCTTAAATACGTTTACAACTAATTATAGCATGACTCAGCATTACAGCATGATGCAGCATTAAAACTTAAAGTCACAGAACACATATATTGCCTGGACAATCTGTTAGGCTCAAATCATATCCTAACACAAGCTCAGAGAGCACCAAGCACACCAGAGGCCATTCTCATTTGACAGGTGTGTGGGGGGAAATTTGTCCTCTCCGGGTCACTAATTTTGTTCTTTTCTCTGCCCCCTTTCCCCTACCTCCCCCCCCCCAGGAATTTCTTCAGTGGCGACGTCTTCCCCCCTCGGACCTCTAGTCGGCTCCCCCGTGATTGCCGCTGCGAACCCGCTGGGAATGCCAGTACCTGCTGCCGCAGGGGCTCAGCAATAAAGGACACCCCCCCCGCCCCCCTCCGTCTCCCAGACGCCGGACTGGAGCCACCATAGGGCTGAGGGTCCTCCTCCACTCACCGCCCCCTCCGCAGCCTCTTGTAGCCAACGTGGGGAGGGGGGGAAGGAGAGAGAGAGAGAGACAGAGACAGAGAGAGAAAGACAGGAGGAGCCATGTTGGAACCGTTGCTTGTGGATTGATCGTCCTTCCGTCACGTCATCCCTATGTATTTCTCTCTCTCTCTCTCTCTCTCTCTCTCTCTCTCTCTCTCTTTCTCTTTCCTCTGGATATATATATATATATAGAGAGAGAGAGAGATATGGATGGATCGTCTGATGCCGAATCTCTTTCCCCATCCCCCCCCAGGCCTGCCTTTTTTTTTTACTTGAACGTTTTGTAACTCAGAGGAAAAAAAATCTACCCACGGGGCGTTTCACGGACCCTTTCTCGTCTGTTCCCGCTCGCCCCGTCCCCAGGTCCTCCTCAAAGACTCGCTCCAAAGTGAGGACACCGGTTCTTCCTCATCTCGGTTTCTCTCGTCGTTACGACTCGCCGATGCCTCTTCTCCCTTCCTGCCCCCTCTGCCCCCCTTGCAGGGGGAACACAATGTCTCCATTGCGCGCCCGCACCCTTGTTGAATTGCAGCCTTGGAAAGCCGGTAAGAATGGGAGAGACACAACGGGGCGTCTCAGAAGCCACATGGCCGTGTCCTGCAGCGACTCGGAACGGACTCGGTTTGCAGAAAAGGAAGTACAAAACGGTCCATTATCCCATGGGATTGTCTTCTCGTCATCTTAATCCAAAGCCTCCAGGCCTCGCCATCCAATCCGTACCTCCTGAAAAAGATAACATCCAGTCCCACCGCCAAGCTCTCCCCGTAACGTCTTCTGGAAATCCAATTTTTCGCCTGTTTTTCTTGGAAAAATCCAATTTTTCACCTGTTTTTCCTTGGAAAAATCCATTTTTTTCACCCATTTTTCCTTTCCTTTTCCTCTTTTGTTTTTTTAAAAAAACACCTTCTCAAACTTCTAACAGGTTAGATCTTGGAAAGAAAAAAAAAAACCCAAACGGATCTAGGGGTGCTCGCTTGCCCTGCCTACCCTCCCGTATCTTTTTTTCTCCATGTGCCATGTGGTGAGAGGTGTGTGTATGTGTGTGTGTGATACTTAGAGGAAGCTGGCGGAGAGGAAATTTTCGAGGAAACAAAAAGCGTGTGTGAAAAACAACGCAAAAAGAGGTCAGCTTGTAAGGGAGCGTCCTGGGGAAGGACGGTGTCCGCTCCCTGTGTGATTGTGTGTGTCTGTCTACACACACACTTCGCCGAAACGCAGAGGCCTCTGTAAGGTAAATCGGTCTCGCTCTTCCTTATCCTGAAATACCCTACGTCGGAATTCCCGGCTGTAAATAAAAACTATTTTCTTTTTTTAATTTATCAAAGGTTAGGTTTAACGTTGCCTTGCGCGGGAGGCTGTCCCTGGGTCAGTATCAATACGTTTTACATTATGCGCAGCCTCTTAACCCCCGGAATTGGGGCTTCGGACCAGGAGGCTGGGCTCTGCGTGTGTGTGTTTGCGGGAGTGTATGTGTGTGTGTGTGTGTCGAAACTGGATCTCCCCATTCCCGTTTCGGCACCTCGCCAGGATTCAGTGGCCACCGCCACGACCCTGTGTTTGGAAGCCTTATAAGAAGCGTGCTCACAAGCCAAAATGTCGCCGGATTTCGGGTTTGGGAGAGCCTGTGTTTTCCTCTTGCCGCAACCGGAACGTCAGGGCGGTCGCAGCGAAGGGCAGGATGGAAGCCCCTTCCCATCTCTTTCCGAACCAACGGGGTCCGTAGCTCGATGCCCGGGACCTTGGAGGCCCATCAGATCCTCCGTGGAAAATTACTCGAGTTTCATAATATGCAACTTTCGGAAACTTGGAATTTGGGGAGGCGTGTTTGCGTTCGTCCAGGGTGGCACGAGATCCTCCTCGGCGGTTCCCTCTCCATCTTGGCGGATAAGAAAGGACTTTGGGATGCCCGCCGGCAGGAAATTTTCCCACGGTGGCGCCTGCGAGAAATTGGAAAGGCAGCATAGGCGTGCCTAGATTTTGCACTAGGCCAGCTCCCCTCTGGAGCTGGGGATCGACTCAACCCTTCGCTTTCTTTTGATCTTCGAATTTGGCATGCAGGGCAAAAGGGAGGGAATTCGTTGCGTGCTTCCTAGGAATCAAGGGTGCCGGGTGCGAGTGGATGAGGATTTCAGGTGGAGGTGGGGGAGCAGTATCCATCCAAGCTAACCCCAGATGGAAATATTGAGGTTGAGGAGTTGATGTAAACCGATTTTGACCCCTTTTAAGATGCGTGGATTTCCAACTCCCAGAGATTTCTGGGAGTTGGAAATCCGCACATCTTAAAAGGGGCAGGAGTCGAGAAAAACGCCATTCTCAACTTCCTTCCCGGTGCTTATCCTGGCCTTGCAGCCTTGCAGATTGTAACAACATCTGTGTTGTAAATTACCTCATCTGTATACGTCGTATCAGAACACTTTTTTTAAATTACTCAGCACTTCCTGGGGATTATATATATATATATATATATATTCTCCTTTTTCTCGGGAAACGGGGAGGGGCTGGCATTGTGCGAGATGGCAGGAAAAAGGAAAATACAAATAAGGAAAACGCCAGTATAAATAGTCCTGTTTGCAAATTTGAATTCTTTTAAAAAAAAGAAAGATCTTGTTTGAAGTGATCTTTTTTATTATTTTGTTGAAATTTAGATTGTTTTTTTTCTCCCCTCTTCTCTCTCTTTCTTTCTTTCTCTTCTTTCTCTGGATTTACCTGAATGGAATTGTAGTGTCACTATTGAACTAACTCTTAATTGTGCTGAGAAGTTGTGCCATGGAGGTCTTTAATTTTTTTAAAAATAAAATCATTGAAACAAAAAGTGGTGAGTTCGTACTCTTTTTTTTAAAAAAAAAATGTAGCCTTGGGATAGATTTAACTCCCAGGACTTGACTGCTAAACTTCTTTTAGACGTTTTTCCTTCTCCTGGTTGCTGGTACATATTTGCTTATTACGTATTTAGAGAGAGTCCTTGACTTCACAACAGTTTTGCTTAGTGACTGTTCAAAGTTACGGCAGGGAAAAAGTGATTTATGACCGTTCTTCAGTTACGATCTTTGCAGCATCTCCCTGGTCACGTAATCAAAATTCAGACGCTGGGCAAATGACTCGTATTTATGACGGTTGCACGGCCCTGGGGCCATGTGATCTCCTTTTGCGACCTTCTGACAAGCAAAAATCAATGCGGGAAGCCAGGTCCGCTTAACGACTGCATGATTCACTTTAACAACTGCAGTGATTCGCTTAACGACTGGCAAGAAAGGTTATAAAGGCTGACTCTGATTCTGGGTTTATTATTTATCATTAATTAGTTGTTTGATTTAAAGTGCGATTTTATTGTACATGTTTCTTAACTTGTGTTCGCCGCCCTGAGTCCTTTGGGAGAAGGGGCGGCATATAAATACATGTAATTATTTATTTATTTATTTATTAATTAAATTTATATACCGCCCTTCTCCTGACGGACTCAGGGCGGTGAACAGCCGACTAAAAAACCAATACAAAAAAGTTAAAATCGTACTAAAAACAAATATAAATTAGGCTGAGAATTTAAAACAGAATAAAACTCTTAATAAATAAATAAATAAATAAATAAAATAAAATAATAAAATAAAATAAAAAAATAAAATAAATTAAATAAAATAATAAAATAAATAAAATAAAATAAAATATAAAATTAAATAAATAATAAAATAAAATAAAATAAAATAAAATAAAATAAAATAAAATAAATAAAATAGGGCGAAACTCACATAACTGCTTTGCTTAGCAAGGGGAATGCTGGTCTCCCATTATGCTCATAAATAAATAGAGGACTCCTTGCATTGCATGAAATGCAGGCAGTCCTTGACTTAGGACCGGTTCACTTAGCGACCAACGTCGCTGAAAGAAGCGACAGGACTGTTTTTCAAAGTCCCAACCTTTGCACCGCGATCATGTGATCAAAATTCAGACGCTTGGCAACTGACTCCTATTTACGACGGTCAGTGTCCTGGGGTTACGTGATTGAATCCCTCTTTTGCAACCATCTAACAAAGCAAAGTCAATGGGGAAGCTGGGTTCACTTTTAACAACGGGGTTACTCACTTGTCAACCCGCAGGGATTCGCTTAACAACGGTCATAAAATGGGAACAAAGCTCACTTAACCCATGTCTCATTTAACAACAGGAATTTGGGGCTCCATTGCGGTCCTAAGTCGAGGACTACCTCTACCTAAAAAAAGGCCCCTTTCTGGCATTCCAAGAAAGGCAACCCAAATATTCCACTTTTTGGCCCTGAAACTTTGCATTGTTGGAAATTCAAACGATGTTCCATCAAGAGCCCCTTTCTCTATGGGACAAGAGCATAGAGACACGAAAAGGGAAAGAGCGGCGCGTATCTCTCATCGAATCCTGGCAAATCCCAGGAGCCGCTTCCTGGTAAAAAGGATCAGGGAGGAGAGACGTCGGGCAGTCGGAAACGGATGGCTCCCTCAACAAAGATGGCGCCGGGGGCATTTCCGGCCGCTTTTCCCTTTCAATCGGCCGCGTGAGAAATGGAAACGATTTCCGTTGGAGGAGGAGGAAATGACGTCACGGCGGTTTCCGGCTCTTAGAGAGAGCGCGTGGCTGGAGGAGCAGCATGGCGGCTGAGGGAAGCGAGGAGCGACGGCGGAGACAAGGCAGAAGGAGGCCCAGTAAGCGCGGGGACAGGGCAGGGCCGCCGGTTGGGTCGGGGTCGCCCACGAGGCAGGGTCTCTGGGTCCTGCACGCGGGGACCGACTTCATCCCGCAGGCCCCAGATGGTTGGGGGCAAATGGGCTGACTCTGTAAACCAGGGGTCTCCAACCTTGGCCGCTTTAAGCCTGGAGGACTTCAACTCCCAGCCTGCTTTGCTTTGCTTTCCCCCCCAGCTTTGCTGGCTGGGGAATTCTGGGAGTTGAAGTCCTCCAGGCTTAAAGCGGCCAAGGTTGGAGACCCCTGCTGTAAACCACTTAGAGAGGGCTGGAAAGTGGTATATAAGTCTAAGGACAATTGTTACCTGTGTCTTTTCTCTCTTTGTTTCTGTCTCTCCATCCATCTATCTATGTCTCATGTCTGTGTCAGTCTCTCACTGTTTCTGTCAGCCTCTCAATGTCTCCTATCTCTCTCCCTCCCTCCCTCTCTCTCTGTCTTATTTATCTTATTTATCTATTATATCTATCTTACCTATATCATCTACCATCTAATTTCTCTATCATCTATCAATCATCTATATCTACCTAATCTATTCTATCTATCCATCTTATCTCTATCTTATCTCTATCATCTTTCTATCGTATTTACTGTATTTTCCTGCGTATAAGACTACTTTCTAACACACAAAAATCTTCTCGAAAGTCGGGGGTCGTCTTATACGCCGGGTCTCATTCTCCTGTAACCAGGCAGACCAGCCCATAAGGCTCTGACGAGCCTTAAATGGCTCTGAGGAGGGTCGTCTTATACGCCCAGTCATCTTATACGCCGGAAAATACAGGTATATATATCTGTCTAATCTATTTTGTTTATCTATTATATCTATCTTACCTATATCATCTAATTGATCAACTATCAATCATCTATATCTATCTATATCTAATCTCTATCTTATTTAACTATTCTATCTATCCATCTTTATCTTATCTATATCTTTCTATCTTATTTATCTATTATATCTAATCTCTTATTTATCTATTATATCTATCTTACCTATATCATCTATTCATCTATTTCTCTATCGTCTATCAATCATCTATATTTATGTAATCTCTATCTTATTTATCTCTTCTATCTATCCATCTTATCTCTATCTTATCTCTATCATCTTTCTATCTTATTTATCTATATCTGTCTAATCTATCTTATTTATCTATTATATCTTTCTTATCTATATCATCTAATTGATCAATTATCAGTCATCTATATCTATCTATATCTAATTTCTATCTTATTTATCTATTCTATTCTATCTATTCTCATGGGGTGTGTGCTGACTCCTTGTATAAATGGAGAAAGATGCCTTCAGCACAATGTCATTGCGGGGCCCCTCGACAGACTATCCAGCATATAGTGAGGGAATGCCCTAACAGAAGGTATCCAGGAGATTCTAGGGACTTTCTCTGCATAACAAAACTTTGAAATGTTATTTCTGTTTTCCTTTTAGGTTTTCTTACTGCTTTTTTTATTGTTTTAATTGTTTTTAACCTGTAGGGATGAAGTGTTTTAATGTTGTGTGTGACCAGCCATACGCTAAATAAATAAATAATTATCTATTCTATCTATCCATCTTTATCTTATCTATATCATCTAATTTCTCTATTAAGTATTAATCATCTGTTTATATCTAATCTCTTTTATTTATCTGTATCTATTTTATTTATCTATCTTATTCTTATCTATCTTATTTACCTACCTACCTATCTAATCTATTTTATCTATCCATTTATCCATCCATTTATCTATCTATATCATCTCTGTCCTAATCCTATATCCTTTCCTATATCCTATCCATCTAGCTATATCATCTATCCATCCATCCATTTATTTGTATCTAATAAATCTTATCTATCAATCTTTATCTATCTTTTCTATTCATTTATCCATCCATTCATCTATCCTAATCCGTATCCTGTAGTCTATCCTATCCTATCTTCCTATATCCTATTCTATCCTACATCCTATCCTACCCATCTATTCATCCATTTATCTGTCTATCATCCATCCATCCATCTATCTGAATGCAATATTGCAGACTTATTCTGCACACTACCAGCAGTTCGCTCCTGACCAGTGCCAGGTTGACTCAACTTCCAAGATAGCTAAAATGAGGACCCAGATTTTGGGAGGCTGACTCTGTAAACTGCCCAGAAAGTGCTATAAAACGCTAGGGGGCACTGTATATCTCTTAAGTACTAGTGGTGTTGCTACATTTTGTAGTACGTTTAATGAGAATCGAATAAGCATTCTATTTATTAATATCTCAGCCATTTATTCAATTAAGCGTGGTATTTGTTAGTTGGAGAAAATCTGCTTTTCTTCCTGTATAAGCTCTCAAATGGCAGCTATTCACTATGTGATCCAGTGTCTGATGTGAAGCACCATGGTGGGTGGGTGGGGGAATACTCTGCCCCATTTAAACAGAGAGTTTTGTCAGATGACATGCAAAATGTGATAGATAGGCAGGCAGACAGACAGACAGATAGATAAATAGAGACATAGATCTAGGATAAGACTAATATTATCCACAACTTTTCTGCCACAGAATTGTGGAATGGTATTCCTCTCCCCCCCCCCCCCTTATATTAATGAGAATAGAATAACAGAGTTGGAAGGGACCTTGGAGATCTTCTAGTCCAACCCCTTGCTTAGGCAGGAAACCCTACACCACTTCAGACAAAGGGTTATCCAACATCTTCTGAAAAACTTCCACTGTTGGAGCATTCACAACATCTGGTGGCAAGTAGTTCAACTGGTTAATTGTTCTGACTGTCAGGAAATTTCTCCTTAGTTCTAGTTTGGTTCTCTCCTTGATTAGTTTCCACCCATTGCTTCTTGTCCTACCCTCAGGTGCTTTGGAGAACAGCTTGACTCCCTCTTCTTTGAGGCAGCCCCTGAGATATCGGAAGACTGCTCCGATGTCACCCCTGGTCTGCAATGACCCGGAACTGGGCATGGAAACAACACAGCCAGAACGAAGACTTAACTCCCCTTTATTGCTCTAACTTTCCCGCAAAAGTCCCACCGTTCACTGCAGATCCAGGAGCAAAAGCTCTGAAGATGCACCTGTAATAGTTCCTCGCTGTTATTAGTCCAGAGGAGCAGCTCAGTTCTGAGAGCAGCCACAGTTCAGGGAAGTTGTTTCTAAGGCGTCCTCGTCACAGAAAGAATTCACTGGTACTGCATCCACCATCCGGAGTATAACTGTGTCACTGCGACCTCCCATGGAGCCACACCAGCATGGCAAAGAAGACAACGCCAGCAAAGTATCCAGATATCGGTAACAGCACATGAGGCTGCAAAAAGCCACGCTTCGTTCCCGACAAGCGCCCCTTCCAACGGTGTCCCTTTAAAGCTCATTCCCCAGGTGAGCCTTATGAAGAGGGGCGGGGCGCCCTCCTTCCGAGTCATTGGGTTGCCCTGTGCTGATCCCGCTTCCTCCATTCTCCGTGCTCGGGAGAGGGAGAGGGGGGGGGCAGGGGGAGGTAATTGCTCTTCTGCCTGCCCTGTCCTCCCCCCTCGCTTGGTCTTCCTGTGCCCCCTCTCCCTCGCTGGTTATCTTTCCCAGGCCCGAGGGACCAGGGACTGCCTTGCCCTGTTCCTCCAGTCGTTCCTCCATTGGCCCTAGCTTCATCTCATCCTTGGACTCGGGCTCCAATGGGGCCGTGACATAATCCTCCTTTTCATTAAATTAGACATGCCCAGTTCCAGCAACCGTTCTTTATATGTTTTAGCCTCCAATTCCTTTATCTATCTTTCTTTCTTTCTTTCTTTCTTTCTTTCTTTCTTTCTTTCTTTCTTTCTTTCTTTCTTTCTTTCTTTCTCTCTCCCTTTCTTTCTTTCTTTCTTTCTCTCTCTCTTTCTCTCTCTCTCTATCTCTATCTCTATCTCTATCTCTATCTCTTTCCCTCCCTCCCTCCCTTCCTTCCTTCCTTCCTTCCTTTCTCTCTCTCTCTCTCTCTCTCTCTTTCTTTCTTTCTTTCTCTCTCTCTCTCTCTCTCATTCTCTCTCTCTCTCTTTCTCTCTTTCTCTCTCTCTCTCTCTCTCTCTCTCTCTCTCTCTCTCTCTCTCTCTCTCTCTCTCTCTCTCTCTCTCTCTCTCGTATGCCGCCCTCTCTCCGATAAGGACTCAAGGTCGACTCAGCCTTCCATCCTTTATAAGGTGGGTAAATTGAGGACCCAGTTTGTTGGGGGCAATAAGCTGACTTTGTATAAATATAAATTTACAAAAGTATGAAGGCTATTGCTTAACGCATTGTAAGCCGCCTTGAGTCTCCGGAGAAGGGCGGCATATAAATCAAATTAAAAAAAAGGACTCATGGCGGCTCACAGAAATAAATTTTTACAAGCAAGAATCAATATTTAAAAACTATTAAAATTCCCCTTTGTTGCTCTTCTCTGCACTCTTTCTAGAGTCTCAACATCATCATCATCTTCTTCTTTTTTTTTTACATCCTGGCAACCAAAACTAGATCCATTATTCCAAGTGTGGCCTTACCAGGGCATTATAAAGTTCTCATTATTATGAGCCACGGTGGCGCAGTGGTTAGAGAGCAGTACTGCAGGCTCCTTCTGCTGAGTGCCGGCTGCCTGCAATTTGGCAGTTCAAATCTCACCAGGCTCAAGGTTGACTCAGCCTTCCGTCCTTCCGAGGTTGGTAAAATGAGGCCCCCAGACTGTTGTGGGCAATAGGCTGACTAAAGCACTGTGAAGATCTGTTGCTATTGCTATTTTTTTTAAAAAAACTTGATTCATATGCTGCCCTTCTCCGGAGTCTCAGGGCGGCTTACAATGCGTTAAGCAATAGCCTTCATATTTTTGTATATTTATACAAAGTCAGCTTCTTGCCCCCAACAAATTGGGTCCTCTTTTTACCTACCTTG
Source organism: Coluber constrictor foxii (assembly GCA_038048745.1). Classification (NCBI taxonomy): domain Eukaryota; kingdom Metazoa; phylum Chordata; class Lepidosauria; order Squamata; family Colubridae; genus Coluber; species Coluber constrictor. The sequence goes on from CM075960.1 coordinate 1,507,921, forward strand.
GAAGGATGGAAGGCTGAGTCAACCTTGAGCCTGGGGAGATTCGAACTTACAGCAATTGCAAACAGCCGGTGTTAATCACAATGCTTTAGTCTGCTGAGCTATCCAGGTTCCACGTGATCTTGATTCTGTCCCTCTGTTAATGCAACCTAGAACTGTGTTGGCTTTTTTGGCAGCTGCAGCACACGGCTGGCTCATACCTTTTAAATGCTGATCTTCTAGCGTTTTAACGTGAGGCCAGAGCAAGTTCTTAAATCGATGCTTGTCTTCCAGACCTACTTGGGGCAGAGATGGAGGATGAGAACCCGATACAAACCAAGGCAGAGAGGTAAGGCAAATTGTAACAAGGGGTTTTTTTCTTGCATCAGAATTCTCTTCCAGCCTGTCGTGTTTTCTCACTGCTCCCTCAACTACGTCTGCTCCTTTGTCCGGGAGAAGTTTCTGCAGTTGTGTCAAATTCATTGCCTACCTTTTCGTGGTGGGCAATGGTCCAAACAGCTGCCAAAGTAATACTTGTAGTTCATGGGCCTCGGAATTCCTTGTGGGTTCTGGGGATAGTTTTTCTGCAGACACCTGTTATCTGTGTGCGTGGCATTATGCAAACGAGAAAGTACTGATAATATTTGTAACTCCAGGTTGAAATGAGGAGTCCTTGATGCTCTTTGAGCTTGCTGGTTTTCTTGTAGACGTTTCTTAACCCAGCTGGGTAACATTATCAGTTCAAACCCCACTCCCTTCTAGCACTGATGATGATACCTAGTTGGGTAATGAAATGTCTGCATGTGTTGTGGCTCCGTTGCCTGAGTCTGTGTCATCGTCAGGAGAGGACTCCGAGAGTGAAAGGGAAGAATTGGCAAGACCTCCCTCTCCAGGACCTTCCTCTCTGGCAATGCCCCTGGAGGACCCCGAAGGGCAAGAGATAGGCCCAGAGCCAAGCACATCCTCGCAGCCACAGGTGGACAGCGACGAGGGAGATAAGTGCTGGCTGGATCCTCGCCAGCGACGCAGGGAGAAACGTGCCCAACAGAAGGCACGGCGTGCTCGTGATTAGCTGACTCATTGGACCACACCCCACAGCCTATAAAAGAGAGTGAGTTAGCCTGCACTTTTGTGACGAACAAAAACAGATATTCTTGCATCCCAGCTTCAGATCTTCCTGCATCTCAGCTTCTATTTCTGGACATTTTGTGGTGTGTATTTTTCTGTTACGTTAATAAAGGTTTTGGCACGCAGCTGCTGGGATTGCTGCCAAGCTCCTTATCAGACTACTTGGTTGCCTGCCAGCTTATTTTAACCTCTGACTGTCCGTTTGGGTGTATTCCTGGGGGTGGGGACAGAACAGCATGAAAGTCATCCCAAAAGTGTTTTTTTTTTCAAAAGGCAAGTGAACTTACTTGGTTCTTCACTGCTTTATTTTTTTTTCAGGAATCCCAAAACACCCCCCCGTTTACATTCTGGCTCAGGTACCTCTTGAGGGTACAGATAAATTCCCAAATAAGTTCCCTCATTGGAGCCTGGGTCCGAGGATGGGGCAGAGCTAGGGCCAATGGAAGAACGACCGGAGGAGCAGGACGAGGCAGTCTCTGGTCCCTCGGGCCTAGAAGATTTCAGATTAAGATGGCGGATGTCATGCCCATCACATGGCTGGATGGCTCCCCTTTAATCTTTGCAGAGGTGAGTAGCAAGGAAACAAGGAGAGCTTTGCTTTGGAACAATCCTGTACGGTTACAGGTGGTCCTCGGCTTACAATGGTTTGTTTAGTGACCGTTCGAAATGACGACGGCTCTGAAAAAAGTGACTTACGAGCGTTTTTCACGCTGACGACCGTTTTCAGCACCCCTCTGGTCACGTGAATAAAATTCAGACACTTGCCAACTAACTCGTATTTATGATGACCACGATTGCGTGCAAAATTTCTGTTCTTAGGTGAGAAATTCATTGAGCTTTGCCCCATTTTACGACTTTTCTTAACACATTACAGTAGTTCTTTAATTAGTCACACGGTTGTTAAGCGAATCTGATTTTCGCATTAACTTTGCCTGTCAGAAGATCGCAAAGGGGGAGGGGGGATCACGTGATCTTGGGACGCTGCAACTGTCATAAATACGAGTCAGTTGCCTGAATTTTATTCACATGGCAATGGTCATAAGTGTGAAAAGCGATCATAAGTAAGTATTTTCTGTGCCGTTATAACTTGAAACGGTCATTAAACCAACTGTTAAGTTTAGGACTGCCTATCTACATGCATATATTAATGAGTCCATTTATGATATATTTCAGACTGGATTCTACTCTTTTTTTATATATATATATAATTTTATTCATAAATATTTTTGCATATTTGAATATTGTCAGGGCATACCATCTACAAGAGAAAAAAAGAAAGGCCCAATAGAAAATAGTAATAAATATTAACACATGAAGTAATAATAGTAATAATAATACAATAACACATATATGAGAATAATAGTAATAATATAGCCAACTAATGTTAACTAAGTTTCTTTTTATATTGGCTTACAATATAAAAATATTACATTTTTATACATTACAATATTACATTTTTGTTAATTATGATGATTGTAGTCATACATCTTCTCTATCGTTAATACAGACATTCGTAATCTTTTCTTCCTCTAATTCCTACCTCTTGTCTCTAACTACGCATAAAAGAGCCTCAGATAGCTCAACAGGCTAGATAGCCTGTTATTAACACCCAGCTGTCTGCAATTGTGCAAGTTCGAGGCTCAAGGTTGACTCAGCCTCCCATTCTTTCTAAGGTAGATAAATTGAGGAGCCAGTTTGTGGGGGCAATAAGCTGACTTTGTATAAATATACAAAAGTAGGAAGGCTATTGCTTAACGCATTGTAAGCCGCCCTGAGTCTCCGGAGAAGGGTGGCATATAAATCTAATTTAAAAAAAAATCTGTTCCATATCAAATAATATTCTGTGTCCTCCTTCTCTTTTATTTTTAAAGTCAGCCTGTCCATTTCAGCACAGTCTAAATTTGTTTGAATTACTTCCTCATCTGGCGGGGTTTTTTCTCATTTTTCCGGTATTTAGCAAATATTATCCTTGCTGCTGTCAATATATGTAAAACTAAATATGGGCTCTACTCTCAGAAGCTCCAGCTTCCAGGTTAAAATTGTCAGAGGAAGCGCTTCCTTTTCTCTTCGAACCGGTGCCTCCCAAGTGCAGCCATGTCAAATTCGGTCCCGGCCTGCTCCGTGGCGGGAACCGGCCCTGCGGCTGCCACATCAGAGCTGTGGTTCATGGGCCCCAGGTTCACGTACTTGGACCCGGGGATAAAAATATGCTACAGACATGTATAGGATCTTGACCAGAGGTGGGTATTCAGCAGGTTCTGACCAGTTTTGGAGAACCGGTAGCGGAAATTTTGAATAGATCGGAGAACCGGTAAATACCACCTCTGACTGGCCCCGCCCCCATCTATTCTCTGCCTCCCAAGTCCCAGCTGATCGGGAGGAAATGGGGATTTTGCAGTAACCTTCCCCTGGACTGGGGTGGGAATGGGGATTTTACAGTATCCTTCCCCTGGAGTGGGGTGGGAATGGGGATTTTGCAGTATCCTTCCCCTGGAATTGGGAGGGAATGGAGATTTTATAGTATCCTTTCCCTGGAGTGGGGTGGGAATGGGGATTTTGCTGTAACCGTCCTCTGGAATGTGCCGGGAATGGAGATTTTACAGTATCCTTCTCCTGAAGTGGGGTGGGAATGGAGATTTTGCAGTATCCTTCCCCTGGTGTGGGGAGGAAATGGAGATTTTACAGTATCCTTCCCCTGGAGTGGGGAGGGAATGGAGATTTTGCAGTATCCTTCCCCCTGGAGTGGGGTGGGAATGGATATTTTACAATATCTTTCCCCCAGGAGTGGGGAGGGAATGGGGATTTTGCAGTACCCTTCCCTTGGAGTGGGGAGGAAATGGAGATTTTACAGTATCCTTCCCCTGGAGTGGGATGGGAATGGGGATTTTGCAGTATCCTTCCCCTCGAGTGGGGGGAATGGAGATTTTGCAGTATCCTTCCCCCTGGAGTGGGGAGGGAATGGAGATTTTGCAGTATCCTTCCCCCTGGAGTGGGGTGGAAATGGAGATTTTACAATATCTTTCCCCCAGGAGTGGGGTGGGAATGGAGATTTTGCAGTAACCATCCCCTTAAGTGGCATGGGAATGGGGATTTTGCAGTATCCTTCCCCTGGAGTGGGGAGGGAATGGAGATTTTGCAGTATCCTTCCCCCTGGAGTGGGGTGGAAATGGAGATTTTACAATATCTTTCCCCCAGGAGTGGGGTGGGAATGGAGATTTTGCAGTAACCTTCCCCTGCTACGGCCACAAAGCCACGTCCACAGAACCGATAGTAAAAAAAAAATTGAATCCCACCACTGGTCCCACTCCCAAAGCCCGTGCAGAAGGATACCCTGCGTGAAAGAAAACTCACGAGAGCTACGACCCTCATGGTGGTTTCTGTAACTTCCATCGTTGTTTAAAACAAAATTATGCGTTAAAACTACTAGCCCAAGATTAACAGTACAGGTAGCCCTTGACTTTAACGACCGCAATCGAGCCCAAAAATTACATTGCTAAGCGAGACGTTTGTTAAGGGAGTTCTGCCCCACTTTAAGACCTTTCTTTGCCACAGTCGTTAAACGAGTCACTGCAGCTGTTAGTCACAAGGTTGTTAGGTGAATCTGAATTCCCCCGTTGACTTTGCTTGTCTGAGGGGGTCGCGTGGTCCCAGGATCCCAGCAATCGTCATAAACACGAGTCAGTTGCCAATTACCTGGATTTTGATCACAAGACGATGGGGATTGCGGCAACGGCCGTAAGTATGAAAAACCGTCGTAAGTCACTTTTTTCAGTGACGTAACTTTGAACTTTGGTCACTAAATGAGCTGTTGTAAGTCGAGGACCACCTGTAATTCAACTTGGTTTTTTTTTAAAGTATTTAAATATTTTAAGATGGGTAAATTTAATTTTGGAATCCCGGGCATGACTGAAGAATGGAAAGTTGATTTTCTCTCTCTCTCGTTCATTTTATTCATTTGTAAACGATACGGATGGTTAAAGAACAAAGCATGGTCCATTTAAAAAATAATAATAATAATAGAATTCTTATTGATTTCCTGGCAGATCTTCTCTCCTCCAAAATGTCGTCGGGAAGAAGTTGATAAATCGGCATTTCAGCCTTGGGAAGACGGGGCAAAACGTCTCGCAACGCAACATCCGCGCGTCTTTATTTCGAAGAGACTCACGAAGAAAAGAACCAGTCCTATTTTGTTCAGGAAAAGGCCCAAATACAGACCCATCATGGATTGTTGCCGTGAGCCTGTTGGGAAAAGACAGCGGATCATTTTGATTGATTTGTAATAAAGCTGGAAGGACACTCTCTCAACAGCTTCCTCCCCTGATTGAATATATATGTTTTCTGAGGTTTTCGCGGGTGTTTGTATGTAGGTCTTTGGTTATTCGGGTCTTCTCCCGCGTAGAATTGGAAGTATCTTGGCGACGTTTCGACGAAGTCTCATTCGTCATCTTCAGGCTGGTGTCTTCGGCTTCGTGTTTCTAGATTGATTGCTCCTGGAAGCACGAAGCCGAGAACAGCCTGAAGATGACGAATGAGACTTCGTCGAAACGTCGCCAAGATACTTCCAATTCTACGCGGGAGAAGACCCGAATAACCAAAGATCTACATACATACATACATACACACACACACACACACACATATATATATATATAGTATTTTGAAACACTTTTCCTTGCTCTAGTCCAGTGATGGCTAACATTTTTGCCGTCACATGCCAAAAGCAGGGGGAGTGCTGGGGAGGGGGGGGATCGTGCGCATGGCCAACCCATAATTAAATGCCCCTTCGTGCATGCATGAGTGACCGCCCCCCGCCTCCCCCCGCTTTTGGCACACAACGGCAAAAAGGTTACCAGAAGGTCCGTTTTTCGCCCTCCCCAGGCTCCGGAGGCTTTTTTGGAGCCTGGGGAGGGGAAAAACGCCCCCCCGCCCCCCGAGGCCCTCCGGAGGCTCCTGACTTCCGGTGGGCCCAGAAGGCCCGAAAATCGGCTGGCATGCTGGAGCTGAGCTAAGGCAACATTGGCGTGCCCACAGATACGGCTCTGCGTGTCATAGGTTCGCCATCACGGCTCTGGTCTTTCAACCATTTCCATACAGCTTGCAATATATATATATATTTTTGCCCTGTTGTTTTTTTCCCCCAATGCCTGGATCTTTGATGAATTAAAAGATCCACACTCTTCATTTCATTATACAAGGTTATCTTAATTCTGGCTTCAAGTCTGAATAACGGGAAGACGACACGCAATCGTTTGCACACAGCTGTGGCAAAAATCTGGTTCCCACACCCCTTTTGCTCACCAGGTCGGCATTTCTGTAATAAATGTGAGCACACAGCTTGTTGGTCAGATTTTCTTCCAAATAGTATCCAATATTATTCATTTACTGGATTGTTATCCCGCCTGCATTACTTTATAAGCAACTCAAGGCGGTGAACATACCTAATACTCCTTCCTCCTCCTATTTTCCCCATAACAACAATCCTGTGGGGTAGGTTGCACTGAGAGAATGACTAGCCCACGTTTCATGCCTAAAATGGACTACAGTTCACCATCTCCTAGTGATTCAGTCTGGACAATGACTAGCCCAAAGTCACCCAGCTTTCATGCTTAAGGTGGGACTAGAAGTCACAGTCTCCTGGTGATTGGCCCAAGGTCATCCAACTAGCTTTCATGCCTAACATGGACTAGAACTCACAGCCTCCTGGTGATTGGCCCAAAGTCACCCAACTGAGTTTAATGCTTAAGATGGAACTAGAACTCACAGTCTCCTAGTAATTGGGCCAAAGTCATCCAACTAGCTTTCTTGCTTAAGGTGGGATTAGAACTCACAGCCTCCTTGTGATTGGCCCAAAGTCACCCAACTGAGTTTAATGCTTAAGATGGAACTAGAACTCACAGTCTCCTAGTGATTGGCCCAAAGTCATCCAGCTAGCTTTCATGCTTAACATGGACTAACTCACAGCCTCCTGGTGATTGGCCAAAATCACCTAACTGAGTTTAATGATTAAGATGGAACTAGAACTCACAGCCTTCTGGTGATTGGGCCAAAGTCACCCAGCTAGCTTTCATGCTTAAGGTGGGACTAGAACTCACAACCTCCGGGTGATTGGCTCAGTCACCCAACTGAGTTTCATGCCTAAGGCAGGACTAGAACTCACAGCCTTCTGATGATTCGCCCAAAGTCAACCATCGTTTTTTTTTCAATATCACAGCAGTCATGACTGATTTTTTTTTTTTATTTTCTTGACTATTATCAATAAATCTTAAAATTTTGAGCCTGGCCACTTACAGTTTACTCTTAAATCTCAAAATCTCATTTATGAAAACCTGAAACTTGGGTGATAAGTGTCCACCAGTGTATTTTTGAGTCTTAAGGAATCCCTGCAGGATCCAAAGTATCCTTTTTTAAAAAAAAAAGAAATCTCAACAAACTTTAATAAATAAAACAACAGAACAAAATCCCAGCCTTGCCGGTCTGAATAAACGGATAGCAAAAGGGATCTTTAGTCATTGACCGCAGCCAGCATCCCAGAAAGAAAATTTCTAAACAATTTTTGAGGAAGTAATGCAACTGAAACGGCATGTTTTAAAAAAATTGCGTATTACTTCAGCAGCGGGAAAAACCCCTTGATTATTTAGGGAACAAACAACGCAGTTAAAAGTTGTCCTCTTGGTTTCCTCGGTGAAATAAACCTTTGCTGTTTTGTTTTATTTATTGTCACATTTTTAAACCGCTCCTCTCCCTGCCACAAAGATGGCACCGGTTTCAGAAAAGAAAAGAAAAAAAAAAACACAGAAGAAAATGCAATTTAATGTTTATTTATTTATTTATTTATTAGTTTGATGTATATGCCGCCCTTCTCCGGAGACTCGGGGCAGCTTACAATGCATTAAGAAGAGCCTGGTGGCGCAGCAGCTTAAGTGGTGTTAAAGTGACACCAGCTGCCTGCAATTATTGCAAGTTCGAATCTCACCAGGCTCAAGGTTGACTCAGCCTTCCATCCTTCCGAGGTAGGTAAAATGAGGACCCAGATTGTGGGGGCAATAAACTGACTTTGTATACAAAAGAACATTGCTTAACTCACTGTAAGCCGCCCTAAGTCTCCGGAGAAGGGCGAAATATAAATTAAATTAAAAAAATATATTAAGCAATAGCCTTCATACTTTTGTATATACCTGCTTAGTAGGGCTTTCAGCCCCCTCTAAGCGGTGTTCTTTTTTATACAAAGTCATCTTATTGCCCCCACAATCCGGGTCCTCATTTTACCTACCTCGGAAGGATGGAAGGCTGAGTCAACCTTGAGCCTGGTGAGATTCAAACTTGCAGTAATTGCAGGCAGCTGGCAACTAAGTGCTACTTAAGAGCACTTAGTCCACTGCGCCACCAGGCTTATGTTGGAACAAAGAATTTCGCTCCGGGAGAATGGTTAGCTTCTCTGTCAAAGACCAAATGGATTCCTGCAGGGATCTTCTATGGCAGTTGATGGCTAATCTTTTCCGGACCGAGTGCCCAAAGCGTGCGCATGAATGCATGCATACATGCGCAAACCCCCCAAATGCGTTGCATGCATGGCCCTGCCACCGCAACTCCTCACAAGTAACCTGCCCCTCACACGTGTGCCCCGCTCCCAGGCATGTGTGATCTGTCCCCCCCCCTTCAGAGACCCACAAAAACACAGCCAGCCGAGGGTTAAGAATCACTTGGCACACTCCGCAGTTCTTATCTCAACCTTGGCAGCGATATGCACACCGTCTGCCAAGGACTTTATTGGTTTACACAAACAAGAAAATCACCTACGTAGCTTTGCCGTTCATCTAGCTTCCAAGACTACGAGGTTGCTCCGTTTGTTTAGCTTTGTTCGTCACAAACTTCGTGACCCACCGTACTGTCTTATATAGATAGGCTTTGGGTGTGGTCCAGTGAGTCATTGATCCTGTGACTCCAATCCAGTGACTGTCTATTTCCTCATACGCCGCAGCTGCAGTACTCTTTTGTCTCGCCTTCTTTGGCGTGCGTCCAGGAATGACGTCTCTCCCTCAGTCTCATCTGAGACACCTGTTTCCCCACTACTTGGCTCTCTTTCAGCTGGCACCTGAGCCGGTGTCAGAGGGGGAGAGCTGGGAGATCTGGCTGGCTCCTCTTCCTCCTGCTCAGAGCTGCCTTCCTCCAAAGGGATAGGCTCAGAGGACGGGGCCACAACAATGTGTGTATGGTCCCATGTATGCATCCCGCTTTCATGCATGCCTGCACGGCCCCCGCATGACCCCTGCCCCCCCATGCATGCATGGTAGAGACCCAAAGATCCACTGGCTGGCGGGAGATGTGCATGCATGCGTGGTGGAGCGGAGCTGTAGCAAAGGCTCAGGTGTCCACAGAACTCTGCATGCTACTTCTGGCACGCGTGTTCTACGGCTTTCCGAACCACAAATGGCCTTCAAGATTTAAACCCTTTTCCTATTTATGATTCTGATATGAGTCCAAAATGGCTTTTGATCAGTGCTTTCTCAACCCTGGCGGCTTTAAAATATATTGTGGACTTCAATTCCCAGAATTCCCCAGCCAGATAAACTCTATGCTGGTTGGGGGAATTCTGGGAGTCGAAGTCCACAAGTCTTAAAATTTGCCAAGGTTGGACATCACTGCACGAAAGCAATATAACTTAACTCCATTACAGGTAGTCCTCGACTTACAACAGTTCAACGGTCCAAAGTTGCAATGGCGCTGAAAAAAGGGACTTATTTTTCACACTTATGACCGTGATAGCATCCCCATGGTCACGGGATCCAAATCCAGCTGTTGGGCAACTCGACTCATATTTATGACGGTTGCTGTATCCCAAAGTCCTGTGATCCTCTTTTGTTGACCTGATGAGCAAAGTGAACGGGGAAGCCATATTCACTTAACCGGGTTACTCACTTAACAACGGTGGCAAGAAGCGTCGTAAAATAACGGAGAAATGAACTGAAGAACTGACTTCATTTAGCAACGGAAATATTGGGCTCAACTGTACAGGCCGTCCTCAACTTATGACCACAATGGAGCCCAACATTTCAGTGGTTGGGTGAGTTTTGCCCCATTTTACGACTTTTCTTGTTGTTAAATGAATCATCACAGCAGATAAGTCAGTTAAGGGAATCTGTTTTCTCTGGATTCTCCGGACAGCTGTCTGTCACAAATGGTGTGTCTCCTTTTTCTTTTTTATTAATTTATTTTTTTAAATTTGATTTATATGCCGCCCTTCTCCGGAGACTCAGGGCGGCTTACAAGGTGTTAAGCAATAGCCTTCATACTTTAGTATATTTATACAAAGTCAGCTTATTGCCCCCACAAACTGGGTCTTCAATTTACCCACCTTAGAAAGGATGGAAGGCTGAGTCAACCTTGAGCCTGGGGAGATTCGAACTTACAGTAATTGCAGACAGCTGGATGTTAATAACAGGCTTTAGTCTGCTGAGCTATCCAGGCTCCTCCTTGGTCCGCAGGGGTGGTGGGTGAGGGTGGACTAGATGGCCTACAAGCTCCCTTCCAACTCTGTCCTTCTGTATTCTCCATGGACTTGACTCGTCATAAGGTCGCAAAAGAGGATCGCATGACTTGCCAAGCGTCTGAATTTTGATCGCACGATTATGGGGATGCTGCGAAGTTCGTAACTCTAAAAAACCCATTCCACGCCAGTTTTTTCGGGGCCGTCGTAACATTGAACGGTCACTAAATGAAATGCTGTAAGTCGAGGACTACCTGCATTAACTGTGCGCACAAGTCAACCACAATGTTCGAACCCAGCTCCTCAAACACCACAAACCCTTTGAAGTGAACTCAAATGTTCCTTTAATTAGAAGCGCCGGCAGCCGCGGCACTCTGTTAGCCTCTCACCGCAGGCTAACAACTCCGTCCATCTGTCTGGAAGTTAAATAGTTGTCTGCCACGTCTATTCATCTCTGCTCGCTGCCTTTTATCCCCAGAGCTAGGATGGGGCTTCACTAGCAGATGTGGCTCTTCCATCCCAAGGACCGGCCCATAGATTTCCACTGCTCTCCTCTCCTCTGCCTTCTGTGCATCCGTGCATCAGGCACTGGACCCAGCTGTTCCTCCTCTTCCTCATCAGCCACCTCCAGACCTGGGGGCTGTTGACTCTCCATCTCAGGGCTGATGGACGGCCCAGGCTCCTCCTCCTCTGATTCGGCTGCTGGAGGGGCCGGTGGCCGACAGGCCACAACCCTCCCTTTCACCCCCTCCTCCATTCCACAAATCTCACTCCCTTCTTGCATGATGTTACCTAGTTAGATCATGAAACATCTTCAGGAAAACAACAATCCCAAAGTTGTTGTCATCATCCATAAAAGCCATAATGGCGCAGTGGTTAGAGTGCGGTACTGCGGGCTACTTCTGCTGCCTGCCAACTGCCTGCAATTTGGCAGTTCGAATCTCACCAGGCTGAAGGTTGACTCAGCCTTCCGTCCTTCCAAGGTTGGTAAAATGAGGACCTGCTGGAGGGGCCGGCGGCCGACAAGCAACAACACACAATTTAGACTCAACCTGGATTGAGACGAGGAAGGAGAAAATGGAAGAAAAACTCACGAAATCCCCACCCCCACCCCGAAACGAACACACTTACCTTCTCCCAGTTCTGTAATAATCAGTCTTGCTGTAGCCTTAAATACTGTCGAGTTATGTTTCACCAGACAAGTGAAGAGCGAGGAGTTCCAATTTTTGGTGCCCGTGATCTTCAGGGAACTCTGGCGGGAGTACGTCCTGTTTGAATTCAAAGTTGCCTCAGCAGACTTTCCTTTACCGCTCGGATTCTTGCAAAACAAGTCCACTTTGGCTATGTTGGGATAAAAATATTCTGCTTTGCAAGTGACCGTCACCGAGGCGTTCAGCTGGATGGGAGAAGGCGGATCGGTCTCAAGACGCACCGTGGGAGGAACTGAGCAAAAGAAAGCCAAAGATGATCAGTCAAAAGAGGTCGGGATTCATGGTTCCTGCACGCAGATGCGGCTGGAAGACTACCGTATTTTTTGGAGTATAAGACGCATCTTCCCGCCCCACCCCAAAAAAAGAGGCTGAAAATTTGGGTGAGTCTCGTACTCCGAATGTAGCTTTTTTGAAGCTTTTTTTCCCAGCCCTAATGAGCCGCTAACGAGGCACTAGCTATCTTCCCAGCTTTTCCTACTCCCTCAACTCTCCGCTGTGCTTTAACGAGTCGCTAGCAAGTGAAGCGATTGCCATACTTTGCTCCGACTCTCAGCTGTTCTTTAGAACCTTTTTTTCAGCCCTAACTAGGCGCTAGCAAGTGAAGCGATCTCCATGCTTTGCTCCAATTCTCAGCTGTTCTTTGGAAGCTTTTTTTCAGCCCTAACTAGGCGCTAGCGAGTGAAATGATCTCCATGCTTTGCTCTGACTTTCAGCTGTTCTTTAGAAGCTTTTTTTCAGCCCTAACTAGGCGCTAGCGAGTGAAGCAATTGCCATACTTTGCTCCGACTCTCAGCTGTTCTTTAGAAGCTTTTTTTCAGCCCTAACTAGGCGCTAGTGAATGAAGCGATTGCCATACTTTGTTCCGACTCTCAGCTGTTCTTTAGAAGCTTTTTTTCAGCCCTAACTAGGCGCTAGCAAGTGAAATGATCTCCATGCTTTGCTCTGACTTTCAGCTGTTCTTTAGAAGCTTTTTTTCAGCCCTAACTAGGCGCTAGCAAGTGAAATGATCTCCATGCTTTGCTCTGACTTTCAGCTGTTCTTTAGAAGCTTTTTTTCAGCCCTAACTAGGCGCTAGCGAGTGAAGCAATTGCCATACTTTGCTCCGACTCTCAGCTGTTCTTTAGAAGCTTTTTTCAGCCCTAACTAGGCGCTAGCGAGTGAAGCGATTGCCATACTTTGTTCCGACTCTCAGCTGTTCTTTAGAAGCTTTTTTTCAGCCCTAACTAGGCGCTAGCGAGTGAAGCGATTGCCATACTTTGCTCCGACTCTCAGCTGTTCTTTAGAAGCTTTTTTTCAGCCCTAACTAGGCGCTAGTGAGTGAAGCGATTGCCATACTTTGTTCCGACTCTCAGCTGTTCTTTAGAAGCTTTTTTTCAGCCCTAACTAGGCGCTAGCAAGTGAAATGATCTCCATGCTTTGCTCTGACTTTCAGCTGTTCTTTAGAAGCTTTTTTTCAGCCCTAACTAGGCGCTAGCGAGTGAAGCAATTGCCATATTTGCTCTGACTCTCAGCTGTTCTTTAGAAGCTTTTTTTCAGCCCTAACTAGGCGCTAGCGAGTGAAGCGATTGCCATACTTTGTTCCGACTCTCAGCTGTTCTTTAGAAGCTTTTTTTCAGCCCTAACTAGGCGCTAGCAAGTGAAATGATCTCCATGCTTTGCTCTGACTTTCAGCTGTTCTTTAGAAGCTTTTTTTCAGCCCTAACTAGGCGCTAGCGAGTAAAATGATTTCCATGCTTTGCTCCGACTCTCAGCTGTTCTTTAGAAGCTTTTTTCAGCCCTAACTAGGCGCTAGTGAGTAAAATGATCTGCATGCTTTGCTCTGATTCTCAGCTGTTCTTTAGAAGCTTTTTTTCAGCCCTAACTAGGCGCTAGCGAGTGAAGCGATCGCCATGCTTTGCTCCGACTCTCAGCTGTTCTTTAGAAGCTTTTTTCAGCCCTAATTGGTGCTAGTGAGTGAAATGATCTCCATGCTTTGCTCCGACTCTCAGCTGTTGTTTAGAAGCTTTTTTTCAGCCCTAACTAGGCGCTAGCGAGTGAAATGATCTGCATGCTTTGCTCTGATTCTCAGCTGTTCTTTAGAAGCTTTTTTTCAGCCCTAACTAGGCGCTAGCCGAGTGAAGCGATCTCCCATCCGTGCTTTGCCTGCTTTTCTCATTGCTGCTTCCTCTCAGCTGTCCCTTCGAAGCTGTTTTTTATCCCCAAGAAGGGGATAAAAAACCCAGCAAACTAATGTGCTGAAGCTGACCAGACTAAGGAGGCTAGCCAGATGAATACCTGCTAGGCAGATTCCCCTCCTCCCCATTTTCCTCCCCAAAATCTAAGCTGCATCTTATACTCTGGTGCGTCTTATACTCTGAAAAATATGATAACTGGGTTTGGTCTCTGATTGTGATATGTGGGAGGGGGGGAAACAATCCTTGTATGAAAAATCCAGAACCTGTTTTGCAGGAAGCCCAAGATCAAAACTTAACACCACAAAGAAAGAAAGAAATGAGGAAGCTGTTCTGAACCAATTCTCCCAAACATGACAAAGTTAACTCAAAGATTCCTTTAATTAGGAACACCGGCAACCCCAGCAAAAAGTTTCTCTCTCAACACAGGCTAACAAGTCCGGCCAGCAGCGAAATGAATAGTTGTCTGCCACATCTATTCATCTCCACCCCCTGCCTTTTATCCCCAGAGCTCGGGTGCGGCTTCGCTAGCAGCGGTGGCTCTTCCGTCCCAAGGCCCAGCCCATAGATTTCCACTGCTCTCCTCTCCTCTGCCTTCTGCACATCCGTGCATCAGGCACTGGACCCAGCTCTTCCTCTTCTTCCTCATCAGCCACCTGCAGACCTGGGGACCGTTGACTCTCCCTCTGATGGTTCATGGATGGCTCAAGCTCCCTCTCAGATAAAGCAGGGGTGTCAAACTCAAGGCCCGAGGGCTGGATCCAGCCCACAGGGTGTTTAGATGCGGCCCCCAGGGCCACCCTGGAAACAGTGAAGGATTGGCCTACGGTGCCCTGCTGAGCTCCGTTTTCACTGGCAGAGGGTTGCAGGAAGCCGTCGCAGGTGAAAACTGAGCTCGTTTGTGCTGGCAGAGTATTTGGGCCACTCCAGGCGCCCCTGACACAAGTGACGTCGAGCTGGCCATGCCCACCCTGGCTATGCCTACCCCGGCCCACTGAGGTCAAACACAACCCTGATGTGGCCCTCAATGAAATCAAGTTTGACACCCCTGAGAGAAAGCTTCATGGATCCTGGGTGTAAGTAAAGCTTATGCTGCTGTTGTGACCCAGTAGTGATTACCAACACAATTCAGTCCTCAAGAACCTTATTTTATTAAAAACAAGTGCAAATTAATTCATTCTCAGCTTAGTCCAAAACAAATTCTTCATAACCAGTCCTTCGGCCTTATCACCAACCTTTGATGTCTTTGGCAACCTGCCAAAGGCTTTTCTTGGCAAAAGCCCCACAAAGTTCAAGAGACTCTGACAAGAAGCACTGGAATCAATGTTGCTTTTCTACAAAGAGCCCAACGGCTGGCTGCTGCTCTGTTAAGCCTTATGGGAGGGGCCAATCATCTTCTGGCCTTACTCCTGAGTTGTCCTTTTTGTTTCAACTGTTTGTGCCTTCTGGCAGCTCTGTGCATGCATGCACTAGGAACAGGCTCCTACTGTTCCTCTGCCTCTCTGCTGTCCGACTCTGGAAGCTCCGGAGTCCGCGCATAGCTCCCAGATGGCCCTGGCCCCATTTCTGCCTCCAACGCCTCCTTGTCTGGGCCTTCCCCAGACTCCAGGATGGGCCCATTGTCCTCCCCAACCTCCTCCCTGTCCAACTCCGCTGCCAGGTCTGCAGATTGCTGGTGGACCACAACAGCTGCTTGCAACTGTGTAAAGATGCCAAGCTAGTTCCCTGCTCAACCCCTCCTTCCATCCTGGCAGTTTCCCGACAGATTCGCTCCACAACGTCTCAATTGACGAGAGCGGATCTCCCTCCCTCTCCGAACGGCACCTACCTGTCACGTAGACTGCAACCTGTTTCTTTATAATAGGTTCTCCCCTTTTGGGAACTTTATTGAATGTTTGGCAGTAGTAGGTCCCATTATCCTCAGGGCCCATGTTGCTGAGGTTGATGCTGAAATCAGTTCTTGATCCTGGAACGAGCCTCACCCCGCGAGAATTTTGGTCACTCTCGTCATAAATTAGCTTCCAGGCATTGTTGCTCAAATGTTTGTACCATCTTGCACTTGCTGGCAGATCCATCTGAGTCAGGGTACAGCTGAGAGTGAGGGTCCTGCCTCCTGTGACCTGCACGAAGGTGAACTCGGGTTTCTGAGGTCCAGTGCTTAGACCGCTACCACCAACCCCTGAAATGGAAAATACAATAGCTTCTGTTTATTCTGGAGATCCAAAATGGCCATCATTTGAGCGAGGCAACATGTGGCAGAATTATTTGAACCCCACTTCTGTGCCTGCCTCCATCTTATGTTAACACTAGACTTTCTCTTCTGCACACTCAGCACAAGTAACAGAGAGATTCAATCAAGATCAAGTGGGATAGATAGCTTCACCACTAGATGGATTCGCAACTGGCTGACCAACTGTGCTCAACGAGTAGTCCTTAATGGGTCTATGTCAAGTGATGACCAGTCGTTAAACGAGACAGCCTTATAATATACTTAGACTCCAGCAAGGAATTTGACAAAGTAGACCACAACCTATTCCTTCGTAAGCTAGAAAAAATGTGGGATAGATAGCATCACCACCAGATGGATTCGCAACTGGCTGACAGACCATACTCAACGAGTAGTCCTTAATGGATCTACGTCTACATGGAGGGAAGTAAGCAGTGGGGTGGCACAAGGTTCCTGTTGTGGCTCCATTGCCTGAGCCTGTGTTATCAGCAGATGCAGACTCTGAGAGTGAGGGAGAGGAGTTGGCAAAGGCCTCCCTCTCCAGGACCCTCCTCTCTGCCTCCGGAGGACACTGAAGGGCAAGAGATAGGCCCAGAGCCAAGCACATCCCCGCAGCCACAGGTGGACAGCGACGAAGGAGATAAGTGCTGGCTGGATCCTCGTCAGCGTCGCAGAGACACACGTGCACAGCAAAAGGGAAGGTGTGCCCGTGATTAGCTGACGACCACACCCCACAGGCTATAAAAGGGGGTGAGTTAACCATTCAGACTCTGTGACGGACAAAACTAACTCCTTTGAGTCACATTGCATCTCTGGAAAACAGCAATCTGGGCCTTGGAAATATTCGGACAATTCTGACTGTGGGTATTTTTGTATGTTGATACAGTTCTTGGCAAGCAGCTACTGGGTGGCTGCCAAGCGTCTTATCGGAAGAATTGGTTGTCTGCCAGTTTATTTAACCCCCAGCTGTTTATCTGTGTGTGTGTGAGAGATGGGGACAGAACAGTTCCGTCCTAGGCCCAGTATTCTTCAATGTCTTCATAAACGACATAGATGAGGGAATAGAAGGGGAATTTACCAAATTTGCTGATGATTCTAAGCTGGCAGGAATAGCCAACACCTTCGAAGATAGGCTGAAGATCCAGATGGTTCTTGACGGACTTGAACCCTGGGCCCTATCTGACCAAATGAAATTCAATGGAGAGAAAAGGAAAGTCTTACGCTTAGGCAAGAAAACTCAAAAGTCCACGTATAGACTGGGTGAAACCAGGCTTAATAGCAGGAACTGGAAGTGGGATCTTGGAGTCTTAGTGGACAACCAGTTAAATATGAGCCAGCTGTGTGCGGCGGCAGCTAAAAGAGCCAATGCAATCCTAAAATGCATTAACAGAGAGATACAATCAAGATCGAGGGAGGTACTAATACTATGAAGCCTTAGGAAGACCAAACCCAGAATCTTGCATCCAGTTTTGGTCACCACTCTATAAAAAAGATGTTGAGATTCTAGAAAGAGTGCAGAGAAGAGCAACCAGGATGATGAGGGGACTGGAGGTTCAAACGTGATGAACGGTTGCAGGAACTGGACATGGCTAGTCTAGTGAAGAGAAGGATAATAGCAGTCTTTATTTATTTTATTTATTGGTTCGATTTCTATGCCGCCCTTCTCCGGAGATTCAGGGCGGCTTACAATGCGTTAAGCAATAGCCTTCATACTTTTGTATATACCTGCTTAGTAGGGCTTTTGGCCCCCCCAAGCGGTGTTCTTTTTTATACAAGGTCAGCTTATTGCCCTCACAATCAGGGTCCTCGTTTTACCTACCTCGGAAGGATGGAAGGCTGAGTCAACCTTGAGCCTGGTGAGATTCGAACTTGCAGTAATTGCAGGCAGCTGGCAACTAAGTGCTACTTAAGAGCACTTAGTCCACTGCGCCACCAGGCTTATGTTGGAACAAAGAATTTCGCTCCGGGAGAACGGTTAGCTTCTCCGTCAAAGCCCAAATGGATTCATGCAGGGATCTTCTATGGCATTGATGGCTAATCTTTTCCGGACCGAGTGCCCAAAGCGTGCGCACAAATGCATGCATACATGCGCAAACCCCCCAAATGCATTGCATGCATGGCCCTGGCACCGCAACTCCTCACAAGTAACCTGCCCCTCAAACGTGTGCCCCACTCCCAGGCATGTGTGATCTGTCCCCCCCCTTCAGAGACCCACAAAAACACAGCCAGCCGAGGGTTAAGAATCACTTGGCACACTCCGCAGTTCTTATCTCAACCTTGGCAGCGATATGCACACCGTCTGCCAAGGACTTTATTGGTTTACACAAACAAGAAAATCACCTACGTAGCTTTGCCGTTCATCTAGCTTCCAAGACTACGAGGTTGCTCCGTTTGTTTAGCTTTGTTCGTCACAAACTTCGTGACCCACCGTACTGTCTTATATAGATAGGCTTTGGGTGTGGTCCAGTGAGTCATTGATCCTGTGACTCCAATCCAGTGACTGTCTATTTCCTCATACGCCGCAGCTGCAGTACTCTTTTGTCTCGCCTTCTTTGGCGTGCATCCAGGAATGACGTCTCTCCCTCACTCTCATCTGAGACACCTGTTTCCCCACTACTTGGCTCTCTTTCAGCTGGCACCTGAGCCGGTGCCAGAGGGGGGGGGGGCTGGGAGATCTGGCTGGCTCCTCTTCCTCCTGCTCAGAGCTTCCTTCCTCCAAAGGGATAGGCTCAGAGGACGGGGCCACAACAATGTGTGTATGGTCCCATGTATGCATCCCGCTTTCATGCATGCCTGCACGGCCCCCGCATGACCCCTGCCCCCCCATGCATGCATGGCAGAGACCCAAAGATCCGCTGGCTGGCGGGAGATGTACACGCATGCGTGGTGGAGCGGAGCTGTAGCAATGGCTCAGGTGCCCACAGAGAGAACTCTGCATGCCACTTCTGGCACGCGTGTTCTACGGCTTTCCGAACCACAAATGGCCTTCAAGATTTAAACCCTTTTCCTATTTATGATTCTGACACGAGTCCAAAATGGCTTTTGATCAGTGCTTTCTCAACCCTGGCGGCTTTAAAATATATTGTGGACTTCAATTCCCAGAATTCCCCAGCCAGATAAACTCTATGCTGGTTGGGGGAATTCTGGGAGTCGAAGTCCACAAGTCTTAAAATTTGCCAAGGTTGGACATCACTGCACGAAAGCAATATAACTTAACTCCATTACAGGTAGTCCTCGACTTACAACAGTTCAACGGTCCAAAGTTGCAATGGCGCTGAAAAAAGGGACTTATTTTTCACACTTATGACCGTGATAGCATCCCCAGGGTCACGGGATCCAAATCCAGCTGTTGGGCAACTCGACTCATATTTATGACGGTTGCTGTATCCCAAAGTCCTGTGATCCTCTTTTGTTGACCTGATGAGCAAAGTGAACGGGGAAGCCATATTCACTTAACCGGGTTACTCACTTAACAACGGTGGCAAGAAGCGTCGTAAAATAACGGAGAAATGAACTGAACAACTGACTTCATTTAGCAACGGAAATTTTGGGCTCAACTGTACAGGCCGTCCTCAATTTATGACCACAATGGAGCCCAACATTTCAGTGGTTGGGTGAGTTTTGCCCCATTTTACGACTTTTCTTGTTGTTAAATGAATCATCACAGCAGATAAGTCATTTAAGGGAATCTGTTTTCTCTGGATTCTCCGGACAGCTGTCTGTCACAAATGGTGTGTCTCCTTTTTTTTTTTAATTAATTAATTTTTTAAAAATTTGATTTATATGCCGCCCTTCTCCAGAGACTCAGGGCGGCTTACAATGCGTGAAGCAATAGCCTTCATCCTTTTGTATATTTTATACAAAGTCAGCTTATTGCCCCCACAAACTGGGTCCTCATTTCACCTACCTTAGAAAGGATAGAAGGCTGAGTCAACCTTGAGCCTGGTGAGATTCAAACTTACAATAATTGCAGATAGCTGATGTTAATCACAATGCTTTAGTTTGCTGAGCTATCCAGGCTCCTCCTCGGTCCGCAGGGGTGGTGGGTGAGGGTGGACTAGATGGCCTACAAGCTCCCTTCCAACTCTGTCCTTCTGTATTCTCCATGGACTTGACTCGTCATAAGGTCGCAAAAGAGGATCGCATGACTTGCCAAGCGTCTGAATTTTGATCGCACGATTATGGGGATGCTGCGAAGTTCGTAACTCTAAAAAAACCATTCCACGCCAGTTTTTTCGGGGCCGTCGTAACTTTGAACGGTCACTAAATGAAATGCTGTAAGTCGAGGACTACCTGCATTAACTGTGCGCACAAGTCAACCACAATGTTCGAACCCAGCTCCTCAAACACAACAAACCCTTTGAAGTGAACTCAAATGTTCCTTTAATTAGGAGCGCCGGCAGCCCCGGGCACTCTGTTAGCCTCTCACCGCAGGCTAACAACTCCGTCCGTCTGTCTGGAAGTTAAATAGTTGTCTGCCACGTCTATTCATCTCCGCCCGCTGCCTTTTATCCCCAGAGCTAGAGTGGGGCTTCACTAGCAGATGTGGCTCTTCCATCCCAAGGACCGGCCCATAGATTTCCACTGCTCTCCTCTCCTCTGCCTTCTGTGCATCCGTGCATCAGGCACTGGACCCAGCTGTTCCTCCTCTTCCTCATCAGCCACCTCCAGACCTGGGGGCTGTTGACTCTCCATCTCAGGGCTGATGGACGGCCCAGGCTCCTCCTCCTCTGATTCGGCTGCTGGAGGGGCCGGTGGCCGACAGGCCACAACCCTCCCTTTCACCCCCTCCTCCATTCCACAAATCTCACTCCCTTCTTGCATGATGTTACCTAGTTAGATCATGAAACATCTTCAGGAAAACAACAATCCCAAAGTTGTTGTCATCATCCATAAAAGCCATAATGGCGCAGTGGTTAGAGTGCGGTACTGCGGGCTACTTCTGCTGCCTGCCAACTGCCTGCAATTTGGCAGTTCGAATCTCACCAGGCTGAAGGTTGACTCAGCGTTCCACCCTTCCGAGGTTGGTAAAATGAGGACCTAGTTGAAGGGGCTGGTGGCCGACAAGCGACAATACACAATTTAGACTCAACCTGGATTGAGTCGGGGAAGGAGAAAATGGAAGAAAAATTCACGAAATCCCCACCCCGACACGAACACACTTACCTTCTCCCAGTTCTGTAATAATCAGTCTTGCTGTAGCCTTAAATACTGTCGAGTAATGTTTCACCAGACAAGTGAAGAGCGAGGAGTTCCAATTTTTGGTGCCTGTGATCTTCAGGGAACTCTGGCGGGAGTACGTCCTGTTTGAATTCAAAGTTGCCTCAGCAGACTTTCCTTTACCGCTCGGATTCTTGCAAAACAAGTCCACTTTGGCTATGTTGGGATAAAAATATTCTGCTTTGCAAGTGACCGTCACCGAGGCGTTCAGCTGGATGGGAGAAGGCGGATCGGTCTCAAGACGCACCGTGGGAGGAACTGAGCAAAAGAAAGCCAAAGATGATCAGTCAAAAGAGGTCGGGATTCATGGTTCCTGCACGCAGATGCGGCTGGAAGACTACCATATTTTTCGGAGTATAAGAAGCACCTTCCTGCCCCACCCCAAAAAAAGAGGCTGAAAATTGGGGTGAGTCTCGTACTCCAAATGTAGCTTTTTCGAAGCTTTTATTCCCAGCCCTAACAAGCTGCTAACGAGGCACTAGCTATTTTCCCTGCTTTGCCTGCTTCCTCGATTCTCCGCTGTGCTTTAACGAGTCGCTAGCAAGTGAAGCGATCTCCATGCTTTGCTCCGATTTTCAGCTGTTCTTTAGAAGCTTTTTTCAGCCCTAACTAGGCGCTAGTGAGTGAAGCTATTGCCATGCTTTGCTCTGATTCTCAGCTGTTCTTTAGAAGCTTTTTTCAGCCCTAACTAGGCGCTAGCGAGTGAAATGATCTCCATGCTTTGCTCCGACTCTCAGCTGTTCTTTAGAAGCTTTTTTCAGCCCTAACTAGGCGCTAGCGAGTGAACCATCTCCATGGTTTGCTCTGATTCTCAGCTGTTCTTTAGAAGCTTTTTTCAGCCGTAACTAGGTGCTAGCAAGTAAAATGATCTGCATGCTTTGCTCCGATTCTCAGCTGTTCTTTAGAAGCTTTTTTTCAGCCCTAACTAGGCGCTAGCGAGTGAACCATCTCCATGGTTTGCTCTGATTCTCAGCTGTTCTTTAGAAGCTTTTTTCAGCCCTAACTAGACGCTAGCGAGTGAAGCTATTGCCATGCTTTGCTCTGATTCTCAGCTGTTCTTTAGAAGCTTTTTTCAGCCCTAACTAGGCGCTAGCGAGTGAAATGATCTCCATGCTTTGCTCTGACTCTCAGCTGTTCTTTAGAAGCTTTTTTCAGCCCTAACTAGGCACTAGTGAGTGAACCATCTCCATGGTTTGCTCTGATTCTCAGCTGTTCTTTAGAAGCTTTTTTCAGCCGTAACTAGGTGCTAGCAAGTAAAATGATCTGCATGCTTTGCTCCGATTCTCAGCTGTTCTTTAGAAGCTTTTTTTCAGCCCTAACTAGGCGCTAGCGAGTGAACCATCTCCATGGTTTGCTCTGATTCTCAGCTGTTCTTTAGAAGCTTTTTTCAGCCCTAACTAGGTGCTAGCGAGTAAAGCTATTGCCATGCTTTGCTCTGATTCTCAGCTGTTCTTTAGAAGCTTTTTTCAGCCCTAACTAGGCGCTAGCGAGTGAAATGATCTCCATGCTTTGCTCCGATTCTCAGCTGTTCTTTAGAAGCTTTTTTCAGCCCTAACTAGGCACTAGTGAGTGAACCATCTCCATGGTTTGCTCTGATTCTCAGCTGTTCTTTAGAAGCTTTTTTCAGCCGTAACTAGGTGCTAGCAAGTAAAATGATCTGCATGCTTTGCTTCAATTCTCAGCTGTTCTTTAGAAGCTTTTTTCAGCCCTAACTAGGCACTAGTGAGTGAACCATCTCCATGGTTTGCTCTGATTCTCAGCTGTTCTTTAGAAGCTTTTTTCAGCCGTAACTAGGTGCTAGCAAGTAAAATGATCTGCATGCTTTGCTCCGATTCTCAGCTGTTCTTTAGAAACGTTTTTTCAGCCCTAACTAGGCGCTAGCGAGTGAAATGATCTCCATGCTTTGCTCCGATTCTCAGCTGTTCTTTAGAAGCTTTTTTTCAGCCCTAACTAGGTGCTAGCTGAGTGAAGCGATCTCCCGTCCGTGCTTTGCCTGCTTTTCTCATTGCTGCTTCCTCTCAGCTGTGCCTTAGAAGCTGTTTTTTATCCTCAAGCAGGGGATAAAAAACCCAGCAAACTAATGTGCTGAAGCTGACCAGACTAAGGAGGCTAGCCAGATGAATACCTGGTAGGCAGATTCCCCCCCTCCCCATTTTCCTCCCCTAAAACTAAGCTGCGTCTTATACTCTGGTGCGTCTTATACTCCGAAAAACATGATAACTGGGTTTGGTCTCTGATTGTGATATGTGGGAGGGGGGGGGGGAAACAATCCTTGTATGAAAAATCCAGAACCTTTTTTGCAGGAAGCCCAAGATCAAAACTTAACACCACAAACAAAGAAAGAAATGAGGAAGCTGTTCTGAACCAATTCTCCCAAACATGACAAAGTTAACTCAAAGATTCCTTTAATTAGGAGCACCGGCAACCCCAGCAAAAAGTTTCTCTCTCAACACAGGCTAACAAGTCCGGCCAGCAGCGAAATGAATAGTTGTCTGCCACATCTATTCATCTCCACCCCCTGCCTTTTATCCCCAGAGCTCGGGTGCGGCTTCGCTAGCAGCGGTGGCTCTTCCGTCCCAAGGCCCAGCCCACAGATTTCCACTGCTCTCCTCTCCTCTGCCTTCTGCACATCCGTGCATCAGGCACTGGACCCAGCTCTTCCTCCTCTTCCTCATCAGCCACCTGCAGACCTGGGGGCTGTTGACTCTCCCTCTGACAGTTCATGGATGGCTCAAGCTCCCTCTCAGATAAAGCAGGGGTGTCAAACTCAAGGCCCGAGGGCCGGATCCAGCCCACAGGGTGTTTAGATGCGGCCCCCAGGGCTATCCTGAAAACAGTGAAGGATTGGCCTACGGTGCCCTGCTGAGCTCCGTTTTCACTGGCAGAGGGTTGCAGGAAGCCGTCGCAGGTGAAAACTGAGCTCGTTTGTGCTGGCAGAGTATTTGGGCCATTCCAGGCGCCCCTGACACAAGTGACGTCGAGCTGGCCATGCCCACCCTGGCTATGCCTACCCCGGCCCACTGAGGTCAAACACAACCCTGATGCGGCTCTCAATTAAATCAAGTTTGACACCCCTGAGAGAAAGCTTCATGGATCCTGGGTGTAAGTAAAGCTTATGCTGCTATTGTGACCCAGTAGTGATTACCAACACAATTCAGTCCTCAAGAAACTTATTTTATTAAAAACAAGGGCAAATTAATTCATTCTCAGCTTAGTCCAAAACAAATTCTTCATAACCAGTCCTTCGGCCTTATCACCAACCTTTGATGTCTTTGGCAACCTGCCAAAGGCTTTTCTTGGCAAAAGCCCCACAAAGTTCAAGAGACTCTGACAAGAAGCACTGGAATCAATGTTGCTTTTCTACAAAGAGCCCAACGGCTGGCTGCTGCTCTGTTAAGCCTTATGGGAGGGGCCAATCATCTTCTGGCCTTACTTCTGAGTCGTCCTTTTTGTTTCAACTGTTTGTGCCTTCTGGGAGCTCTGTGCATGCATGCACTAGGAAAAGGCTCCTCCTGTTCCTCTGCCTCTCTGCTGTCCGACTCTGGAGGCTCCGGAGCTCGCGCATAGCTCCCAGATGGCCCTGGCCCCATTTCTGCCTCCAACGCAGAGCCCTTGTCTGGGCCTTCCCCAGACTCCAGGATGGGCCCATTGTCCTCCCCAACCTCCTCCCTGTCCAACTCCGCTGCCAGGTCTGCAGATTGCTGGTGGACCACAACAGCTGCTTGCAACTGTGTAAAGATGCCAAGCTAGTTCCCTGCTCAACCCCTCCTTCCATCCTGGCAGTTTCCTGACAGATTCACTCCACAACGTCTCAATTGACGAGAGTGGATCTCCCTCCCTCTCCGAACGGCACCTACCTGTCACGTAGACTGCAACCTGTTTCTTTATACTAGGTTCTCCCCTTTTGGGAACTTTATTGAATGTTTGGCAGTAGTAGGTCCCATTATCCTCAGGGCCCATGTTGCTGAGGTTGATGCTGAAATCAGTTCTTGATCCTGGAACGAGCCTCACCCCGCGAGAATTTTGGTCACTCTCGTCATAAATTAGCTTCCAGGCATTGTTGCTCAAATGTTTGTACCATCTTGCACTTGCTGGCAGATCCATCTGAGTCAGGGTACAGCTGAGAGTGAGGGTCCTGCCTCCTGTGACCTGCACGAAGGTGAACTCGGGTTTCTGAGGTCCAGTGCTTAGACCGCTACCACCAACCCCTGAAATAGAAAATACAATAGTTTCTGTTTATTCTGGAGATCCAAAATGGCCATCATTTGAGCGAGGCAACACGTGGCAGAATTATTTGAACCCCACTTCTGTGCCTGCCTCCATCTTATGTTAACACTAGACTTTCTCTTCTGCACACTCAGCACAAGTAACAGAGAGATTCAATCAAGATCAAGTGGGATAGATAGCTTCACCACTAGATGGATTCGCAACTGGCTGACCAACTGTGCTCAACGAGTAGTCCTTAATGGGTCTATGTCAAGTGATGACCAGTCGTTAAACGAGACAGCCTTATAATATACTTAGACTCCAGCAAGGAATTTGACAAAGTAGACCACAACCTATTCCTTCGTAAGCTAGAAAAAATGTGGGATAGATAGCATCACCACCAGATGGATTCGCAACTGGCTGACAGACCATACTCAACGAGTAGTCCTTAATGGATCTACGTCTACATGGAGGGAAGTAAGCAGTGGGGTGGCACAAGGTTCCTGTTGTGGCTCCATTGCCTGAGCCTGTGTTATCAGCAGATGCAGACTCTGAGAGTGAGGGAGAGGAGTTGGCAAAGGCCTCCCTCTCCAGGACCCTCCTCTCTGCCTCCGGAGGACACTGAAGGGCAAGAGATAGGCCCAGAGCCAAGCACATCCCCGCAGCCACAGGTGGACAGCGACGAAGGAGATAAGTGCTGGCTGGATCCTCGTCAGCGTCGCAGAGACACACGTGCACAGCAAAAGGGAAGGTGTGCCCGTGATTAGCTGACGACCACACCCCACAGGCTATAAAAGGGGGTGAGTTAACCATTCAGACTCTGTGACGGACAAAACTAACTCCTTTGAGTCACATTGCATCTCTGGAAAACAGCAATCTGGGCCTTGGAAATATTCGGACAATTCTGACTGTGGGTATTTTTGTATGTTGATACAGTTCTTGGCAAGCAGCTACTGGGTGGCTGCCAAGCGTCTTATCGGAAGAATTGGTTGACTGCCAGTTTATTTAACCCCCAGCTGTTTATCTGTGTGTGTGTGAGAGACGGGGACAGAACAGTTCCGTCCTAGGCCCAGTATTCTTCAAGGTCTTCATAAACGACATAGATGAGGGAATAGAAGGGGAATTTACCAAATTTGCTGATGATTCTAAGCTGGCAGGAATAGCCAACACCTTCGAAGATAGGCTGAAGATCCAGATGGTTCTTGACAGACTTGAACCCTGGGCCCTATCTGACCAAATGAAATCCAATGGAGAGAAAAGGAAAGTCTTACGCTTAGGCAAGAAAATTCAAAAGTCCACATATAGACTGGGTGAAACCAAGCTTAATAGCAGGAACTGGAAGTGGGATCTTGGAGTTTTAGTGGACAACCAGTTAAATATGAGCCAGCTGTGTGCGGCGGCAGCTAAAAGAGCCAATGCAATCCTAAAATGCATTAACAGAGAGATACAATCAAGATCGAGGGAGGTACTAATACTATGAAGCCTTAGGAAGACCAAACCCAGAATCTTGCATCCAGTTTTGGTCACCACTCTATAAAAAAGATGTTGAGACTCTAGAAAGAGTGCAGAGAAGAGGAACCAGGATGATGAGCGGACTGGAGGTTCAAACGTGATGAACGGTTGCAGGAACTGGACATGGCTAGATTAGTGAAGAGAAGGATAATGGCAGTCTTTATATATTTATTTTATTTATTGGTTTGATTTCTATGCCGTTCTTCTCCAGAGATTACAATGCGTTAAGCAATAGCCTTCATACTTTTGTATATACCTGCTTAGTAGGGCTTTCGCCCCCCCCCCCCAAGCGGTGTTCTTTTTTATACAAGGTCAGCTTATTGCCCCCACAATTCGGGTCCTCGTTTTACCTACCTCGGAAGGATGGAAGGCTGAGTCAACCTTGAGCCTGGGGAGATTCGAACTCGCAGTAATTGGAGACAGCTGGTGCTACTTAACAGCACTTTAGTCTGCTGCACCACCAAGACTCATACTTTGTGGGCTGCCACAAAGAAGACGGGATCAAGCTATTCTCCAAAGCACCTGAAGGCAGGAGAAGAAGCAACAGATGGAAAGCAAACAAGTAGAGAAGCAACCTGGAACTAAGAAGAAATTTTCTGACAGTGAGAGCAATGAATCAACAGAACAAACTAACTGCGTCTAGAAGTTGTGAGTGCTTCATCACTGGAGGTTTTCAACCCACTGCTGGTTCTTATGCTGCATGAGTTTGAGTCCCCACTGAAGAATTGTCTCCGATTACAGAGAAATGACCTATACAGACCAGGGGTGGAATTCAGCCGCTTCAGATGAACGACCTGCCTGCTCGGGCACAATCCCATCCTATATCGCTGTTGTGACCCAGGCCCAAGTAGTTAGTATTAAATACAAACAGTTCTAAAACAAACAGACTTTATTAGAACAGGTGAGAATTAACTCATTCTCAGCGTAAATTAAAGCAAATTCTTCAAAACACCATTCCTCAGTTTATCACCGACCTTGGGATAATTAGGCAAACTGCCAAAGGCTTCTCTTGGCAAAAGTTCAGAAGGAGAAAACACCGACAAAGAATAAATGCAGCAAGACAAGAAACACATCTCTCAATGTTGTTTTCCAGCAAAGAGCCCAAGAGCCGTTGCTGGTCTTTTAAGCCTTATGGGAAGGGCCGGTCATCTCTTGGCTTTACTCCTGAGTCGTCCTTTTTGCTTTAGTTGCTCTTGCCTTCTGGCAACACTTCTCATATGTGCACTAGGAACAGGCTCCTCCTGTTCCTATACCTCTCTACTGTCAGCCTCTGGAGGCTCCGAAGTCCGTACAACACTCCCCAATGGCCCTGGCCTCATCTCTGCTCTGACGCAGAGCCCCCATCCGGGCCTTCCCCAGCCTCTAGGACTGGCTCATGTTTTTCCTCAGCCTCATCGTTGCCTGACTCCACTGCCAGCTCCACAGGCTGCTGGTGGACCATAACAATCACTGTGTTTTTTGATGCCTCACACATGCACAGATGTTACATGCGTGAGCAAAACTGTCTCGTCCTATCTCATCCTATATAATCGCTGTGTTGTTGACACAGCATGCATGGGCGAATGGGTTGTTCGCCCATGCACACCTCCTCTGGCTAAATGTGAACTCCATCCTGGAAAAAACAACAGGTGAGAAAGAAACTCAAGATCCCCTCCTTTGATTCTCTTTGGTATAAGAAGAACAGATGGGAAAACGCTTTCGTGGCTCTGTTATAACCTAGGTCAGCAAAGTTGAGTTTCAGTGGTTTGGTGTTGTCAGTTCCTCAATCTAGCCGACCTCAAAGGATTGACGGATGTGAAGCAACAGAGCCAACCACTCCCTGCCCACATATTGCAACAAAGGTGGCTTGTCCATCAGAAGAAAGCAATTCATCTGACTTTGAGGGAGTCAGCTCTAACCCACAATTCGTTTAAAGCACTTCCCACTCCTGAGCTAGCAGAAAACGTGGCATAGAATGGAATAGAATTCTTTATTGGCCAAATGTTTTTTGGAATTTGTCTTCGGCGCATAAGCTCTCAGTGTACATAAAAGCTATAAGTGATAAATCAGGAACCTTAGTCATCATAAAAATACAATAAATCATAAGATGCAACACTTAGCGATAGTCATAGGACACTTAACAATCAAATCACACTAGAAAACTAAATAAAGCAATATCAATAGTAAAGATACAAGCAACAAAGTTATAGTCATAAGTAGAAAAGAAGGTAGGTAATAGAAAAGATGAGAAGAATAATAGTAATACAATCTTAGTAAAGTTAGAATATTTCGGATATGTGATGCAACACCTAGAAAAATATGGCATCCTTCAATTAATCTCTGTGGGGGCCCCCGCCTTCTGGGACGAGTCACCCCCGGGGATTCGATTAATCCCAGACCTCCGCACTTTCCGCAAGGCATTAAAGACTTTTCTATTCCAGGAAGCCGGGCTGGCTTAACGTAGATTTTAATGGGTGAATTTTAGGAGGGATTTTAAATTTGGGGAAGCCAAAATTACATTTTTAGATTATTTTTAACTTTTATATTGCTTGTATTTTAATGTTTTAATGTTTGGCTGTTCACCGCCCTGAGTCTGTCAGGAGAAGGGCAGTATATAAATCTAATAAACTAAACTAAACTAATCCTCCAGGGAAAGATTGAAGGCAAATGAGGTCCAGGAGGTAGAAGAAGAACATCATGTCTTCAAAACATAAGGGACTGGATTTGGACAAAACTCAACAGCACTTTTTCATGTGGCTGTGACAAAAATAGGATTGGCAACATGATAGCCAACATCCGATGACAGATATGGAAGCAGGAGAAGGAGAAGGAGGAGAAGGAGGAGAAGGAGGAGAAGGAGGAGAAGGAGGAGAAGGAGAAGGAGAAGGAGAAGGAGAAGGAGAAGAAGAAGAAGAAGAAGAAGAAGAAGAAGAAGAAGAAG
This sequence comes from Coluber constrictor foxii, assembly GCA_038048745.1. NCBI lineage: Eukaryota > Metazoa > Chordata > Lepidosauria > Squamata > Colubridae > Coluber > Coluber constrictor. The sequence goes on from CM075960.1 coordinate 1,537,976, forward strand.
AAGAAGAAGAAGAAGAAGAAGAAGAAGAAGAAGAAGAAGACATCTTAGTGTTGAGGGAATTATTTGTTTAGCAGAATGATGGCATTTGAGAAAAAAATGTCCTTGTGTCTAGTTGTTCTGGTGTGCGTTTTGAGCATAGAGGTTGTAACAATTTATGTTCAGGATGTGAAGGGTCTGTAAGTATTTTCACAGCCCTCTTTTTGACTCATTTTTGTGAGCATTCATCGAGGTTGCCCTTGGAGGCGCCATCTTCTAATCTTTTATTTATTATCTGTTTATTTTATTGATTATCTCGCCAACTTCTAGCCTAACTCCTTTGTCTCATGTTTTCCGTCCTGAAATCCTATAACTTCCCACAAAAGGAATAAGAGGGAAAATTCTCTGCCAATTTCATTCTCCTGGAGGTTGCCTTAGATGGGGACCGGAGGCTAAAACATACAAAGAACGGTTGCAGGAACTGGGCATGGCTGATTTAATGAAGAGAAGGACCATGGGAGACAGGATAGCATCTTCCAATATTTGAGGGGCTGCCCCAGAGAGGAGGGGAGTCAAGCTATTTTCCAAGGCACCTGAAGCCCACACAAGGAACAATGGATGGAAACTGATCAGGGAGAGATTCAACCTGGAAATAAGGAGAAACAGGGAGAACAATCAAGTGATGGGACAGAAGTTGCCTTCGGAAGTTGTGGGAGCTTCATCCCTGGAGGCTTTCCAGAAGAGACTGGATTGCCATCTGTCAGAAACAATGTAAGGGTCTCCTGCCTGGGTGGGAGGGGAAGGGTTAGACTAGATGACCTACAAGGTCCCTTCCAACTCTGTTAATCTGTTTCTGATGGTGTTGGGAACAAGAGAGAAAATGCTACATGAAAATCAAGATGGCCAAGGAGGACAGAAGGCTGAAGGTGCCACACTTCTAGACTTGGAGATGAGGTGAAGGCAATCTCAAAGGGACATGATGATGAAGAAGAAGATCATGCAAGGACATGTCTTTGGGCAGCCTTTAAAGCAGGGGTCTCCCACCTTGGCAGCTTTAAGACTTGTGGGCTTCAACTCCCAGCTTTGCTGGCTGAGGAATTCTGGGAGTTGAAGTCCGCAAGTCTTAAAGTTGCCAAGGTTGGAGACCCCTGCTTTAAACAACATCTGAAGGAACCTTTAAACAACAATCTACTAATCTTCCTGTCTTCCAGCTGGAAATCTGAACAAAAACACTCACCTATTTTCTGAAACGAACACATCCTCAGGTCTCGGACAAGCAGGAGGAATGACAGCTGAAATGGACCCAGTACGGTCAAGGAGGACCTGAAGGAAGCCATGCCAGCAGGAGAAACATCTGGAGCTACTCCACCTCTTGATCCACCCAAAACATTTTCTTTTTGAGACGGAACAAAAAGGAGAACTGGCATTTCCTGCTGCTATATTTGAACCAATTGCCTCGTTTGGGATGGTTGCTCTGTGAAGAGAGTGACTAAGGAGAGATTCCGGAGTTCTAAATTTATAATCGGCAGAGATGACACGGAATTAAACCAAGATGGAGACCTCAGCAGGGATTTCTGTTTTGCTTCACCTAGTTGGGCCATGAAACATCTGCAAGAAAAACACCAAGCTCAGAGAGCTCCCTAAGGACCCTACAAGTCTCCTCTTCCCCCTCCCCCTTCTCCTCCCCCCACCACAAATTCCATTTCCTTGTGACACTGATGATGTTACCTAGTTTGGTCATGAAACATCTGCACGAAAGCAACCACACTCAGAGAGCCTCAGGACCCCACAATCCTCCTCCTCCTCTTTTCCTCCTCCTCCTCCTCCTCCTCCTCCTCCTCCTCCTCCTCCTCCTCCTCCTCCTCCTCCTCCTCCCCTCCTCCCCCCTCCACAAATCCCATTCCCTTGTGACACTGATGATGTTCCCTAGTTGGGTCATTGCAACCTCTGCAAGAAAACAACTAAGCACAGAGAGCTCCCTAAGAACCCCACCATCCTCCTCCTCCTCCAGAGCAAATCGCTCCATTCCCAACCATCCCATAGGCGTACCAAACACTTTTCACCCGGACGGAGAAATGACGGAGGCTCAAAACTTTGTGTGCTTGGAAAAAGGACGGTTTTGAAACGGAGAGCACACGTAGCTTCGTCTCCTTTTGGGCGAAAAGTGCGCAGCAGAGCCAGGCAGAGGCAGAGGCGATCCCAATGCACCACTCACTTCCTTCCACCATCAAACAACCACCCACACTGGGCATCGGGATTGCCTGCCTCCCCCACCCCCCATCCCTCTGCCTCCGCCTGCTGCCAGTGCCACCGTGCAAGCTCTCTGCAAGCCTCCCATGAGACAGCATGTCCAGATCACCTGTCTTCTCCCTCTGGCCTCTGCCTCCATCTGTTGTGGCCTGTCCACTGCCGGCCCCTCCAGCAGACAAATCAGAGGAGGATGAGGAGGCGTGGAAGTCAGGATCAGCATCAAGCTGATCCTGATAGCTCAGACGGGGAAGAAGGAATGGAGCTGTGTGTGTGAGAGAGAAAGAGGTAGAGCCTGGGCCATCTGTCAGCCCTCAGATGGGGAGTCAACAGCCCCCAGGTCTGCAGGTGGCTGATGAGGAAGAGGAGGAACAGCTGGGTCCAGTGCCTGACGTGTGGATGCGCAGAAGGCAGAGGAGAGGAGAGCAGTGGAAATCTATGGGCCGGTCCTTGGGACGGAAGAGCCACCGCTGCTAGTGAAGCCCCACCCTAGCTCTGAGGATAAAAGGCAGGAGGTGGAGATGAATAGATGTGGCAGACAACTCTTCATCTTCCAGCCGGACAGATCTGTTCGCCTGCATTGAGAGAGAAACTTTTTGCCGGCACTCCTAATGAAAGGAATCTTTGAGTTCACTTCAGAGGGTTTGGAGAATTGGTTCAGAACACCTTAGTCAGAATTAACGGTATTTGTGCTTCTGGATTTCCAGAAACTTCAGTGACAGCAGCATGTTTCTGGGGTAGCTGACAAAATGGCTAAGTGAATGGATGGATTTTTATAGGGTTGTGGGGTTTGGTGATTGAGATGCTCCAGGGGGTTATGCAGTGCAGTGAGCCTTGTGTCTTTTGCTATTCCAATGGTGCTGGGTTATTATTACTATTATGTCCTAAAGGTCCTGTCCTGTCCTTAGAATTTGGGTGGGGGGATGTAAGTTCTTCATCCCATCAACTGCAGCCTTTTGTGGAAGCTGTGGCTGAAGGCGTTTGTTTATGAATAGGATGGCCTGGATTTCTTAATAAGTACAAAATATCCATCTCTAAAGACTTCAGGCTTCTGCTTGAGGTTGTGGCAGGAAGACTGGGGCTGTCTGCCTTTGTTAAGATTTTGCTCTATTTCTTCTTCGTGGAAAGAGAAGAGAAGAGAAGAGAAGAGAAGAGAAGAGAAGAGAAGAGAAGAGAAGAGAAGAGAAGAGAAGAGAAGAGAAGAGAAGAGAAGAGTTGGAAGGGACCTTGGAGGTCTTCTAGTCCACCCCCCTGCTTAGGCAGGAAACCCTACACCACTTCAGACAAATTGTTATTCAACATCTTCTTAAAAACTTCCAGTGTTGGAGCATTCACAACTTCTGGAGGCAAATTGTTCCACTGATTAATTGTTCTGTCAGGAAACTTCTCCTTAGTTCCAAATTGCTTCTCTCCTTGATTAGTTTCCACCTGTTGCTTCTTGTCCTGCCCTCAGGTGCTTTGGAGAATAGCTTGACTCCCTCTTCTTTGGGGCAGCCCCTGAGATATTGGAAGACTGCTATCCTGTCTCCCCTAGTCCTTCTTTTCGTTAAACGAGACATACCCAGTTTCTGCAACCGTTCTTCAGATGTTTTAGTCTCCAGGCCCCTCATCATCTTAGTTGCTCTTCTTGCTTCCCACAATTTAAATGAACGTCAAAAGAACTACGACTTCAGCTTACTTATTTTATTATTATTTTTTTAGAAAAAAAATCCCCAAGAATCATCATCTACATTTAAATATCGGTTCCTCTGCGTCACAGACACGGCAAAATAGAGTGAGCTTGATTTTTTTAAAAAAATCTCCATTATAGGCTTACTAGCTGACAGCCCGGTGTTGCCCAGGTATTTATTTATCCCAATCCTATATTAGACAGGAAGAGTAACTTCACCCTGAGCCCTGATTTCGGCGAGAATTAAATTAGCTAAAATGTTTTCCCTGTGGCCCCAAAAGTGTCAGGTAAAATGATGCCACCTTGTTGTTTTGCTAGCTCAGTGGTCAGCAACCTGAGGCTCTGGAGCCAAATGTGGCTCTTTCACCCCTCTGCTGCAGCTCCTTGTCACTCAAAATATGCGTCACAACTGCCAATGTGCGACACCCGCTGGCATGCGATTTATTGAGCTTTTCAACTCCTGGCAGGCCAACCATGAATAAATCCAAGGAAAAAAAGTTTCAGAAGAAAACAGAATGTTTAATTCAACTACATAGGCTAGTTTTGCGGCTGCTCAAGAAACAGTCAGGCACGGGAAGGGTTTTGTGGCTCCCGGTGTTTTCTTTTCTGTGGGAAATTGATCCAAATAGTTCTTTGAGTGTTTAAGGTTGCAGACCCCTGTGTTAGCTGATCCATGATCATTTGGTATGCTTTTTCTCTGATCTTGATTTAGAAGTGGCTTCTTGTCCACAATATATGCACTAAGCTGTTCAATGTTATAGTTCTTTTCTCGTATGTAATCTGCATGAAGTACGTCGTATCGGTCTTGTAATGGTGTAGGCAGGCAGGGTTGTAGTAATGTTTTCTTGATCATGGCCATATATTTGCCCTCAAGACTAATCAAAGCCTTTGTTGAAAATGTCCGGACCAAATGTAATTTCTAATCTTGGATTTTTCCCTTTATCAGAGGGAGCTCCCTTGTGGCGTAATTTGAAGCCATTACCATGGCAACTCCACTGTGCTGTATGGTAGAAGCCATTTTAAGGCAGTACAGTAGAAGCCATTTTAAGGCAGAACAGGCTGTATCTTAACAGAACACACACCACGAGGCATGTTAGGGGTGTTTTGCCCCCACAATGTTTATTTCTGTGTACCAAGTTTGGTTGAAATTGCTCGAGGCGTTCCAGAGTTATGCTGGAACATACACACACACACACACACAGCCATTTTTATATAGAGAGATAATGTGATGGGGTTGCAAGGATGAAGCATTATACAAAACATTTTAGCAACGATATGGTTGATTCCCTAAATAGATCCTTTCTCATCCTCAAAGTCTGTCAGGAATAGGAGTCCTTAAGTTGGCTTTCCCGACTGTCTCAGTTCCTGGGATAATCTGGAGTCATTTCTTGCACAATTGCATTTGCACACTTTAATTAGGAAGAAGAAAGAGACAAGAAGAAGGACAGCTGCTTTGTTCAGAAAAAGGGCAATCCAGAGATTGGTGGGAGTATTCTCTGTTGAGCCTGTGGAGAAAAAACAGTGGATGATTTTGATTTAATCCTAATTAAGTCTGCTCCAGGGATGGGAGAGGTCTCAGGGGGAGGGGAAGGGCAGATGGGTAGGTGCCTGTGCTAGGCAATCCAGGGTCTCCCCCACTCTGAGGCACCCCAACTGAGATGAGAGAGAGAGAGAGAAAGAAAGAAAGAAAGAGAGAGAGAGAGAGAGAAAGAAAGAAAGAAAGAAAGAAAGAAAGAAAGAAAGAAAGAAAAGAGAGAGGGAGGGAGGAAGGAGGGAGGAAGTTGAGAGGTTGAGGAGAGAAGGAAACAAGGAAGAGTGATGGATAGATAGAAAGATAGATAAATGAGAGAAAAAAGAGAGAGAGAAGAAGGAAAAGGAGGGAGGGAGGAAAGAAAGTGAGGAGAGAAGGTGGAGAGAGGGAGGAAGGGAGAGAGGGAGGAAGGAAGGTACGGAGGATGATAGACAGGTAAATAAATGATAAAAGAAAGAAAGAAAGAAAGAAAAAGAAAGAAAAAGAGAGGAAGGAAGCAAGGGTGGGTTCTAAAATTTTATGTGGGCGTGGCTTACTTTGTGGGTGTGGCTTGGTGGGGGTAATGTGACTGGGTGGGCATGGCCAACTCTTTTTTTTTTAACTTTTAGAAGGATTTTTTCTACAACCTTAAGAGGTTGCAGGAAAAAAATGCTCTTAAAAGCCTCTGGTGATCAGGCAACTCAGCTGGGATCACCAGAGGCTTTTAAAGGCATTTTTTTTTACAACCTCTTCACCCGAAGAGGTTGTAGAAAAAATGCTTTTAAAAGTTAAAAAAAAAAAGCCTCTGATAAGGTGGGCAGGGTAAGTGACTGGGGACCGGGCTGGGGACTGGTTCATGGGTGTGGCCAGTTATTACTGGTTCTCCGAACTACTACAAATTTTTACTACTGGTTCTTGAGAACCAGTGCGAACCGGGAGCAACCCACCACTGGAAGGAAGGAAGGAAGGAAGGAAGGAAGGAAGGAAGGAGGGAGGGAGGGAGGGAGGGAGGGAGGAAGGAAGGAAGGAAGGAAGGAAGGAGTAGTGCCAATAGTCATAGGTGCCTTAGATGCAATCCCAAAACATCTGGACCACAACTTGAACACTATCATCGGCACTGACAAACCATCGGTCAATTCCAAAAGGCAGCTTCACTCAGAACAGCTTATATCCAGCAACAATACCTGTTAACACCACCTCTGCCTATCCTGGGTCTTTCAGGAGAACAATCATGCCAAATCTACTCTGAACATCTGGCTGGGTAGTACAACAGACCATCATAATACACACCACTACAGCAAACTGAAACAACTCTGGGATAATCAGGATTAGATTATATCTCACCAACTGGGAACTCTACTCATCTTGCCCCATGTCCCTAGGGAAACAGCCAGAGGTCTTTCTGAAGACCTACTCCTCAAAACCACAGCCCTGTGAGGTAGCATGGGTTGAGAAAGTGTGGTTGGTCTCATTGGGCTTCCATGGGATGAGAACTTGGGTCTGCCTGGTGCCTTAACTCTGCCATGGAGGGCCCCTCTTATACCAGGCCCAGACTTCATGACCTCGTCCCTTTCTGCAACCCAGAGCTCACCTACCTCTTACGACTTCACCGAGTCGAAGGTCCTGCTGTAAGGCATCCTCCAAGGAGCTGTGTTGAACCTGGCATGATAGCACGGAGCCCATATCTTCTTGTCCGAGCAAAACGTCCACCGTGCTCTCCACGCCGTATAGGATGCCCTCCTCGGCAGTATAATTCAGGAAGTTGATCCTGGCAGGCTGTATTTCAGTCCTATCCTTTAACCAGACGACTGTGATTTCCTGGGTGGGGAATTCTTTTGCAGAACAATCGAAAGAAACCTGGGACCCCACCGTGATGCTGCCTGAGGGGCCACGAAGCAAAGGTTGGGATGGATGGGCTGAGAAAAGAAGCATGAAGGCATCAGTTAACATTCCCTCCTACCTCCACCAGCAGCCTGTGGAGCTGGAAACAGAGTCGGACAGTGAGGAGGCTGGGGAGGAACATGGCCCAGTCTTGGAGTATGGGGAAAGTTCAGACGAGGGCTCTGCATTGGAGGCAGAGATGGGGCCAGGGCCATCTGGGAGTTATGTGCTGACTCCAGAGCCTCCAGAGTCTGACGTCAGCGAGGCAGATGAACAGGAGTAGCCTGTTCCCCGTGCGCGCATGCGCAGAGCCGCCAGAAGGCAAGAACGATTAAGACAAAAGGGGCGACTCTGGATTAAGGCTTGGAGATGATTGACCCCTCCTATAAGACATAAAGGAGGAGCCAAGGCACGTGAGCCTTTGTAGGAAGCAGCTTTGTTTGTGCTGGTCGGTTTAAATTCTGAAGCTCCATTTTGACTAGAATAAGAATATGAATTAGAATTTATTTATTTATTTATTTATTTGTTTGTTTGTTTGTTTGTTTGTTTCAATTTATAAACCGCCCTTCTCCTTGCGGACTCAGGGCGGTGAACAGCCAGGATAAAACATGATGTACAAAAATTAAAACAAGTTAAAAATATTAGATATTTTCGGCCGACAATTAAAACAGTCCAATTTAAGATCAGTTCCAATTTAAAACAGAGGTTGGGATCAAGCCAGCCCGGCTAGATGAAACAAGTGGGTTTTTAAGGGCCCGACGAAAAGTCCGGAGGTCTGATATCCTGCGTATCTAATTCTAATTAGAACTAGAACAGAACAGAAAAGAATGGGAATGGGAATGGGAATGGAATGGAATTAGAATTAGAATTAGAATTAGAATTAGAATTAGAATTAGAATTAGAATTAGAATTAGAATTAGAATTAGAATTAGAATTAGAATTAGAATTAGAATCAGAACAGAACAGAACAGAACAGAACAGAACAGAATAGTAGAATAGAACAGAGTAGAAAATTGTGTTAAAATGACAATATTTATTGTCATTTCAAATGTATATTCACCAGCACTCACCGCCCTGAGTCCAGTAGGAGAAGGGCGGTATAAAAATCGAATAAAAATAAATAAATACATGAAAATGAAACGTCATTGCATTCAGCTCTCAGAGGATAACCATTATGCATATACCCACATACACACACATATATGACACAGAGAAACATCACAGTCTAGTTCGAATGTATACTTATACATGGCAGGGGGGAAAAAAAGAAAGAAACCTGTGAATTTACAAGTCGGATGGCATAAAGAACAAGGCTGCCTTTTGCCTCTTGTGACTACGCAAGGACTCCAAGCTAGGACTCTGCTTGACTCCTCCTTCCATCAGTTTCCCATCAGATTCACTCCCGAATGTCTCAGAATTGACTAGAGTAGATCACACCTGAACAGCACCTACCAATCACAGAGACCACCGATTTTGTCTTTATAGATTTTTTGCTTTGGGCACCTTCCTTGACTATTGAGCAACAGTAGGTCCCGCTATCTTCAGGGCCGATGTTGTTGAGTCTGACACTGAAGTCAATTGGTGATCCTTGCACGAGCCTCACCCCACGAGAAGATGTGTCATTTCCCCTAAAAATTATCTTCCGGTCATTGCCCAGGTCTTTGTACCATTCGGCGCTTCCTGGCAAATCCCTCTGACTCAGGATACAGGTGAGAATGAGGGTCTTGCCAGCTGTGATTGTCACAGCTTCGTGGCTCGGACTGGGGCGCCCACCAACTGAAAAGGAAAATGGCATCTGATGATTATTATTGTTGTTGTTGTTATTATTGGTTAATTGTAGTGAGATTCACAGCTTTGAGGCTGGTTAATAGCTCAGCAGCTCGAGTCCTAACCAAGGACCTAGGAACTGTTAAGGTATCATCAAAGGATATAAGCTGTTCCGAGTAAGGTGGTTTTTTGTAGAGTCAATATTATTATTATTATTATTATTTAATCTGTAGTGAGATTCACAGCCTTTGAGGCTTTTTTAAAAAATTTGATTTATATGCCACCCTTCTCCAGAGACTCAGGGCGGTTTACAATGCATTAAGCAATAGCCTTCATACTTTTGTATATTTATACAAAGTCAGCTTATTGCCCCCACAATCTGGGTCCTCATTTTACCTACTTTAAAAAGGATGGAAGGCTGAGTCAACCTTGAGCCTGGTGGGATTCGAACTTACAGTAATTGCAGACAGCTGGTGTTTAATTACAATGCTTTTAGTCTGCTGAGCCCCCAGAGCTCTTTAGATGATCGTGAATCTATCTCTCTGTTTAAGGCAGCCTAGAATGATAAGACAATGTTTCTTTGCATTGAGATGGGGGAGCACCAGTGGTGGGTTGCCTCTGATTCGCACCAGTTCTATAGAACTGGTAGTAAAACCGGCGGGAGGCTCCGTGGGGAGCACCTAAATTTAATAAAACGAATAAACAAACCATCCTCAGAAGCATTGAAGCTGCTGCCCAAAATGCAAGGAGTGTCCACATGTTTTTTTCCTCAAAGCTTCGTAAGACGCCCACCCTCCCACACTAAATCAGAGACCACTCTTTTTTTTATTGAAAAGTTTTACAAAAAGAATTCCCCCCCCCCCCAATATTCCCCCCCTTTCCCTCCCCCCCCCAGACTTCCCAGAGCAAAATACAGGGTATTCCAATTAACAATGATAAGCTAAATTAACCTATCTGTTCTTAGACTATCCAATTCCCCCCCCCCCCGAAACCCTAACTCCACTATAGATAATATAATATTTCTAGAATTTAACATTCATTCATAAGCTATTTGATATTTTCTTGTCTGATACTTATTTTGAATTTAGTCAATCCATCTTCTCCATTCCGGTATATATCTTTCTTGTGTAAAGTCCTTCAAATACGCTGATATTTTCGCCATTTCTGCTAAGTTTTTTTTTTAAAATTTGATTTATATGCCGCCCTTCTCTAGAGACTCAGGGCTGCTTACAATGCATTAAGCAATAGCCTTCATACTTTTGTATATTTATACAAAGTCAGCTTATTGCCCCCACAACTGGGTCCTCAATTTACCCACCTTAGAAAGGATGGAAGGCTGAGTCGACCTTGAGCCTGGCTAGGATTGAACTCGCAGAATTGCAGGCAGCTGGATGTTAATTGCTGCCTTTAGTAGGAGGCATTTGCCTCCTACGCTACTCAGGCTCCTTAAGTTTGCTACTTTCACTATCCACTCTTCTATAGTAGGCAAAAAGTCCTTCTTCCAGTATTGCGCTACCAACAGCCTAGCTGCTGATCTTAAATTTAAAATCAATTTAGACCACTCTTGACCGCCAGCCGTAAACCTCAGCCCTCTTCCTGGCCATTTCTACTTGGTCACTTGGCCCATGGAAGAAACTTTTGCCTCAAAGGATCCATCATCTGAAACCTGCTGAGGAATCTATTAATCGCCCCGTCTTCCAGCTAGAAATCGGAGCAAAAATACTCACTTATTCTCTCAACTGAACACTCCGTCAGGTGTTGCACAAGCAGGAGGAACCACAGTTGAAGTGGACCCGGGATTGTGAAGAAGGACCTCAAGGCAGCCATGCTGGAGACAGCAGCACGAGAAACATCTGAGGCTACTCCTCACCCCTCCCAAAAATGCTTCCTTTTAAAGACGGAGCAAAAGAGGAACTGCCATTTCCTGTTTCTAAGTTTGAGCCAATTGCCTTCTTTGGCACAGTTGTTCCATGGAAGAGCGACAAAGGAGGTATTCCAGTGTTCAAGATTGATAATGTCCCAAAGCAGAAGATAACAGATGGAGGTGTATGCAAGAAGAGGCTGGAATAAACCAAGATGCAAGCAGTGATTTCTCTTCTGTTTCACTGAGAGTGAGAGCCATCAACCGATGGAACAGAAGTTGCCTTCGGAAGTTGTGGGAGATTCATCACTGGAGGCTTTCAAGAAGAGACTGGATTGCCAATTGTCAGAAATGGTGTAGGGTCTCCTGCTTGGGTGGGGGGTTGGACTAGATGACCTACAAGGTCCCTTCCAACTGTTGATTTGTAATCTTCTTCCCCTGCTCCTTTCTAGCACTGATGATGTTACCTTGTTGGGTAATGGAACGTCTGCCGGAAAATCACCAAGGTCCGAGAGAATCAGGGACCCCACAGTTGTCCTCCTCCTCCTCCTCCTCCTCCTCCTCCTCCTCCTCCTCCTGTCCTCAACTCTTTCACTGTTGTTGCTTTGAGCATTGGAGGGCTGTGGTTGCCTTTTAAGTACCATATTTTTCAGAGTATAAGACGCTCTGGACTATAACATGCACCTACCTTTTTTTGGGGGAAAAAATCTGCCTCTGCCTCCCAGCAATTTGCCTCCTTGCAGCCAACAGCCCGTTTCAGCTTCAGCTTCAGCACATCCTGATTAGCCCAAGCAGCTGATTACTGGCCTCCTGAGGATCAGCTGTTTCAGGCTGCAGGGATTTGCCATAGCCTATTGCTGCCCCATTTTCGGCAATCCCTGCAGCCTGAAACAGCTGATCCTCGGGAGGACAATCAGCTGCTTGTGCTAATCAGGCTGTGCTGAGGCTGAAGCTGAAACGGGGCTGTTTGCTGCAAGGAGGCAAATTGCTGGGAGGCGGAGGCCAAATGATGGGTGGGTGGGGCTACATTCGGTGTATAAGATGCACTCAACTTTTCACCCTTTTTTTGGGGGGGGGAAGTAGATCTTATACTCCAAAAAAATACAGTACTTTAAAATGTTCTTTTTTCACCCTGCTTGTACTGATCTTTGTAGATACTTTGCAAAGATAAAGGATTTCTTTTTTGTTTTCGTTCCTGTGCTTGTTTGCATTGTGGAACTACTTCCCAGCATCAATAGGAAGCCAATTTAGTACCATAAAGGTTTTTTGCATTCTGCTGTACAGTTTGTTTGCACATAATTTAAAATTGCTTGCAGAAATAGCCTTTGCATTCTATTGCTGGGGCCCCCAACCTGCCCCCGTTCACGGCATGGCAGAAACTGGGCCACGCAAACAAGTGAAGCCCCCTCTGTGGGATGCAAGCAGCACGCAAAACTACGGCTCCTCCGGTCCACGGAAAAACTTCTCTCCACGGAACTGGTCCCTGGTGCCCAAAAAGTGGGTGGGGGTGTTCTGGCCCCGCTCCCAGGAAATACACCCCCTCAGACAGTCAGAGTCTAATGAACTGGCAGGCAATCAAGTAAGCTGATAAAAAGCTTGGCAGCAATCCCCGCAGCTGCTTGCCAAAGCCTTTATTAATAGTTCAGTCAAATACACACCACCAAAATGTCCAGAGCTGAGACACAGGGCAGATTCGAAACCGGGATCCATGAATCTTTGTTTTGTCTGTCACAAAGATACAGGCTGCAATCCCTCTCTTTTATAGCCTGTGCGGTGTGGTCCACCAGCTAATCACGACCACGCCTTTTTCTCTGCTGGGCTCTCCTGTCTCTCCGACGCTGGCGAGGATCCAGCCAAAACTCACTCCCCTCATCAATGTCCTCCTGTGGCTGCGGGGATGAGCTTGGCTCTGGGCCTATCTCCTGCCCTTCGGTGTCCTCCGGAGGCATTGCCAGAGAGGAGGGTTCTGGAGAAGGAGGCCTTGCCAACTCCTCTCCCTCACTCTCAGAGTCCTCCCCTGCTGATGACGCAGCTCAGGCAACGGAGCCACAACAGGGGGGTCTGCTTTTCTAATGTACTGTGTGCACTGTGTTTGTTTGTTGTGACATTGCTTTGTGGATTAGTATGTACTACTGTATCTCTACAGTATTGAACTTTTCAACTGGAAAGCTGGCAGCAGCCCAAGTTTGAGACCTGAACACTGTGCAAGGCATGAGTTCCCTTCCTTGCCTCAGCTCCTGCCCACTTAGCAGTTTGAAAGCATGTAAATGTGAGTAGATAAATAGGTAAAAGAAGGACGAGTGACACGATAGCAGTGTTCCAGTATTTGAGAGGCTGCCACAAAATAAATAAATAACGTTATTGTCATTGTACATGGATAGCTCAACAGGCTAAAAGCAGACTAAAGCCTGTTATTAACATCCAGCTGTCTGCAATTACACCAGTTCGAATCTCACCAGGCTCCAGGTTGACTCAGTCTTCCATCCTTTCTAAGGTAGGTCAATTGAGGACCCAGTTTGTGGGGGCAATAAGCTGACTTTGTATAAAATATACAAAAGTATGAAGGCTATTGCTTAACGCATTGTAAGCCGCCCTGAGTCTCCGGAGAAGGGCGGCATATAAATCTAATTTTTTTAAAAAATACTCAGTATACCTATACAAAGAAATTCACTTAACACCCAAAGACGAAGTCCAACACACATAACAATCCCTTAACACACTCTCACCCACCGCAATTCTCCACCCCTAAACCACCCAAACATCCACAAAACAGACCAAGTAATGCTGTCCAACAGCTCACCGATGGTGGCCCTTTAGTTCATTGTTGAGTGCAATTATAGCTCTGGGATAAAAATGATTCAGAAAACGTGTGGTCCAAGTTCTAATTGTTCTGTATCTTCTTCCAGAAGGCAACAGGCCAAAAAGATTGTAAGCAGGATGGGAAGAGTCTCTGAGAACGTTATGCAACTTCCTCAAACAGCGAGATTCGAAGAGGTCGTCTAGGGCTGGTAGCTGGTATCCGATGATATTCTGGGTAGTTTTAATGATTCTCTGTAGAGCTTTTTTATCCGCTACAGAGGTGCTCCCATACCATGCAAGAATGCCGTATGTCAGGACACTCTCAATGGTGCTGCGATAGTAGGACAGAAGTAGATGCTGAGATAGATTTATCTTCCTGAGAGTGTGTCAAGCTATTCTGCAAAGCACCTGAAGGCAGGACAAGAAGCAATGGATGGAAACTCATCAAGGAGAGAAGCAACGTAGAACTAAGGAGAAATTTTTGGACAGTGAGAGCAATCAATCGGTGGAACGGCTTGCCTCCAGAAGTTGCAAGTGGTCCAACAGTGGAAGTTTTTAAGAAGAGATTGGAGAACCAGTTGTCTGAAAGGGTATCATTTTTCTTGCCTCTGAGCAGAGGGTTGGACTAGATCTCCAAGATCCCTTCCAACTCTGTTATTCTGTTTGTTGGGAAGGTAACAGAATTGTATGCACCTTTAGCATATAGCCATGCTGGCCACATGACCATGGAAATTTTCTTCAGACAATACTGGCACCCTCGGCCAAGAAACAGAGGTGAGCACCGTGCCCTACAGTCAGACATGACTGGAGAGGGAAACCTTTACTGTAGATTTCTTGTAGAACAGCTGATGGGCGAGTGGCAAATTCATCACCCCAATGTAAGTCCGGATACCTGCCTGGAGACACTGGGGTTCAGAGGCAGTGGGCTTGCAGGGCCTTGCCAGAACAGCTGATGGCTGTGAGGGGGGGCAGCAGAGAACCCTGCAAATTCTCTAACCTGGGGGTCCGCAATCCTCAGGCCGCTACTAGGTCTTGATCTTTTACAGAGTTAGAAGAGATCTTGTAGGTCATTTTGTCCAACCCACTGCTGCCCAAGCAAGAGATCGAACACCATTTCTGACCGATGGCAGTCCAATCTCTTCTTGAAAGCCTCCAGGGATAACTTCTGAAGGCAACTTCTGTTCCATTGGTTGATTGTTCTCACTATCAGAAAATGTCTCCTTATTTCCAGGTTGAATCTCTCCCTGATCAGTTTCCATCCATTATTCCTTGTCTGGCCTTCAGATGCTTTGGAGAATAGCTTGAGCCCCTTCCTCCTCTCTGGGGCAGCCCCTCAAATCTTGGAAGATGCTCTCCTGTCTCCCCTGGTCCTTCTCTGCACTAGACTAGCCAGGCCCAGTTCCTGCAACCCTGTTCATCGTAGGTTTTAGCACAAGCTCACATTTGTGAACTGGTATCGAAGATAAGCGACTGCCACCCCTGGTTATATATGTTGATGGCAGCAAGATACCTTATGCACAGAAATGGAAGGACATTTCGATCCCCACCATGGACAGATGGCTGCAAAAATGGATGGAGTTAGCAGAGATGGCTAAATTGACTGCTACTGTATCTCTACAGTATTGAACTTTTCAACTGGAAAGCTGGCAGCAGCCCAAGTTTGAGACCTGAACACTGTGCAAGGCATGAGTTCCCTTCCTTGCCTCAGCTCCTGCCCACTTAGCAGTTTGAAAGCATGTAAATGTGAGTAGATAAATAGGTAAAAGAAGGACGAGTGACACGATAGCAGTGTTCCAGTATTTGAGAGGCTGCCACAAAATAAATAAATAACTTTATTGTCATTGTACATGGATAGCTCAACAGGCTAAAAGCAGACTAAAGCCTGTTATTAACACCCAGTTCTCTGCAATTAGACCAGTTCGAAACTCCCCAGGCTCCAGGTTGACTCAACCTTCCATCCTTTCTAAGGTGGGCAAATTGAGGACCCAGTTTGTGGGGGCAATAAGCTGACTTTGTATAAAATATACAAAAGTATGAAGGCTATTGCTTAACGCATTGTAAGCTGCCCTGAGTCTCTGGAGAAGGGCGGCATATAAATCTAATTAAAAAAAAAAGGAAAAATTGCAAATTTATTTATTTATTTATTTATTTATTTATTTATTTATTTATTTATTTATTTTATTAGATTTATATACCGCCCTTCTCCTTGAGGACTCAGGGCGGTGAACAGCCAGATAAAAACAAGGTACACAAAAGTTAAAATTTAAAACAACAAATATAAATTTGGCCGATAATTAAAACAATTAATTTAAAATTGCTATCAAAACACTAAAAGTTCTAAAAAATTTAACGGGGATCAGGCCAGGCCGGCAAGCTGAAAAAAATGTGTTTTTAAGGCCCGACGAAAAGCCCTTTTATTCTTTTATTTATAAAAGAAATAAAATACTTTTATTTCTACTTGGAAACCATTTATGGACTTTGTGCTCGTGGTGAGGGGGAAAAAATGAAACGTTGACTTTGATGCTATGCCGACTAGATAGATTTGTTGTTATAGAAACGGCTAGTTTAAAAAGTAAAAAGTTGAGCGTTGATGTTAATGCCTTATTGCACTGTACCGAAGGGAGTCGGAAGTCTCTTCTTTCTTTTTCCCCACTTCTTTCGTTCACTTTTCTCTTCCCTTCATCCTTCCCTATTTTTCCCATTATTTGCTTTTCTATTTTCTTTGTATGCCTTCATTATAAACTAATAAACAAATTCTGTAAAAAAAAAAAACCCGAAGCAAACAGCAAGCCGGATCATTGTTCATTTCACAACCTGCTTGATGTGCATCTTTTTACCAAACATGGTAAAAAGAGCCACGGTGGCGCAGTGGTGAGAGTGCAGTACTGCAGGCTCCTTCTGCTGTCTGCTGTCTGCCTGCAATTTGGCAGATCGAATCTCACCCGGCTCAAGGTTGACTCAGTCTTCTGTCCTTCCGAGGTGGGTAAAATGAAGACCCAGATTGCAGGGGGCAAGGGGCTGACTCTGTAAACAGCTTAGAGAGGGCTGGAAAGCACTGGGAAGTCTAAGTGCTATTGCTATTGCTATCTGTCTGTCTCATTTCTCTCTCTGTCTCAGTCTCTTTCTCTGTCTCTCTTCCATGTCTGTCTGTCTGTCTGTCTGTTTCAGCACTCTCTCTGTTTCTCTGTCTCTGTCTGTTGATTATCTATCTATCTATCATCTATCTATCTATCTATCTATCTATCTATCTATCTATCTATCTATATCTTTCTTTCTTTCTTTCTTTCTTTCTTTCTTTCTTTATCTATTCTTTATCTATCTATCTATCTATTATTTATCTATCATCTATCTATCTATCTATCTTCTATCTATCTATCATCTATCTGTTCTTTATTTATCTATTCTCTATCTATCTATCTATTCTTTATTTATCTACTCTTTATCTAACTATCATCTATCTATATCTATCTATATCTATCTATCTATCTATCTATCTATCTATCTATCTATCTATTCTTTATCTATCTGTCATCTATCTATCCTTTATTTATCTATTCTCTCTCTCTCTCTCTACTCTCTATCCTCTCTCTCTCTCTCTCTATCATCTGTCATCTATCTTCTATCTATCTATCATCTATCTATCTATCATCTATCTATTCTTTATCTATTCTTTATCTATCATCTCTCTCTCTCTCTTTATTTACTCTCTATCTTCTCTCTCTCTCTCTCTATCATCTGTCATCTACTATCTACTATCTATTATCTATCTATCTATCTATTATCTATCTTCTATCTATCTTCTATCTATTCTTTATCTATCTATTCTCTATCTATCTATCATCTATCTATCTATCTATCATCTATCTATCTATCTATCTATCTATCTATCTATCTATCTATCTATCTATCTATCTATCTATCTATCTATCTATCATCTGTCTGTGTCTATCATCTATCTCTCATCTGTCTATCTTATCTATCTATCTATCTATCTATCTATCTATCTATCTATCTATCTATCTATCTATCTATCTATCATCTATCTATCTATCTATCTTATCTGTTGATCTATCTCTCTATCTCTCTATTTATCTATCTATCTATTAGAATGCAGTATTGCAGGCTAACTCACTGCTCACTGACAGAGGTTCTATCATGACTGGCTCAAGATTGACTCAGCCTTCCATCCTTCCAAGGTAGATAAAATGAGGACCCAGATTGTTGGGGGGAAAGAGGCTGACTCTGTAAAACCATTTAGAGAGGGCTGTAAAGCACCGTGAAGCGGTATATAATTCTAAGCGCTGTTGCTATTGCTAAGAAGGCGGTAAAAATGAGTCTGATTCATTTTACCTATGTTTGACTCACGACCCTAAATGGACAGGTTCCATTAGTGTTATACCAGAAGGACCACCTGTATAGACACAAGTAGCATAGCATAGCATACTTTATTGCGGTCATAGACCGAAAAGACCAAAACATCCAAGACACAAAGCTGGCACGCAACCAGACTAAAGTGCAAAACGGCAGCAAGATCCGTGATGGAAACCACTCCGTCCAACTCACAGTAAAATTGTACAGAAGGAGAAAATACTATATTGCAATTTACATAAATCCGCACTTCGCAATTTATACAGCCACCAGCTGGACACAAGTATTGAACATTGGACGTTGTCGCTTCTTCATATTTCAAAAGCATACCAACACCCCCATGTTATATGATTTTCAAAAATCTTCGCTCCTTTATAACTTCTGTAAACAAACAGTTGCCA
>CM075960.1:1558954-1586454 GCA_038048745.1 Coluber constrictor foxii
AATAGAATAGAATAGAATAGAATAATAGAATAGAATAGAATAGAATAGAATAGAATAGGAGCTGAAGAAGTGGAGGCGGATGTTTAAATCGGCCCTCTATAAACATCGGTCTCCACTTCTGCAGCTCCATCTCCATCAGGCTCTTCTCTCCCCACCTCACTTTCTGCCAGGGGGAGGACCCCGCCCCCTAGGCTGCTGCATGAGATGCCTGCCCCCATCAGCGAACTCTGGCGAACTCTGTGCTGCGGGCAGGCATGGCACGCCTACCCACAGATATGGCTCCGAGTGCCCCCTCTGTCACGCGTGCCATAGGTTCGCCACCCCTGATATAGGGGTCTCCTGCCTGAGCAAGGGGTTGGACTAGAAGACCTCCAAGGTCCCTTCCAACTCTTCTCTTACTCTGCTTCAGAAGCAGGAGATATTGATGGCTAACTTCATTCAGCGCAAGAAAAAAAAGAAAGGGAAAAGCTGCAGGGTGTGTTTGTGTCACCCAACTCTCGGAAGAAACGTTTTGAAGGATTTAAGAAGAGCTCACTTGGTGGATCCTTACCCAAACACCTCTCGTCTTCAGATTCCATCACAGTAACAAGCTTTGTTATTAGAGTGAGTAGAGTTTGGGATTTCTGCAGAATCACACAAATGAATTGTGAGTTGTTCCCGTCTTTGGTGGCCATCACCTCCAGGTAAGTCTTCAGGGAAAAAGTCCCATCGGGATTCAAGGTCCTCCGGCCAATTGTTCCTTTCTTGTTTGGGCCATTGTTGATAAACAATTGCAAGTTTGACTCATCTGGATAAAACTCTTCCATGCTGCAGGTGATCGTCACCAAGGTGTTCAGCCGGACGGGAGAAGGTGGGTTGGTCTCGAGCCGCACCTTGGGAGGAACTGAGCAAAGAAAGCCAAAGAAATTGGTCAACAGATAGAGCCTCAGATAGCTCAACAGGCTAATGGCCTGTGTTTAACATTCAGCTGTCTGCAATTATTGCAAGTTCGAGGCTCAAGGTTGACTCAGCCTTCCATCCTTTCTAAGGTAGGTCAATTGAGGACCCAGTTTGTGCGGGCAATAAACTGACTTCGTATAAAAAATATAAAAAAGGATGAAGGCTATTGCTTCATGCATTGTAAGCCGCCCTGAGTCTCCGGAGAAGGGCAGCATATAAATCTAATAAAATAAAATAAAATAAAAAATAAAACAGAGGTTGGGATCCGTGGCTCCTGCGTGCAGATGCGGCTGGAAGGCTAACTGGGTTTGGTCTCTGATTGTGGTGGTGGGGGGAAACAACCCTTGTATGATCCTGGTTTGCAGCAAGCCCAAGATCAAAACTTAACACCACGAACAAAGAAAGAAATAAGGAACCTGTCCAGTGATGAAATCCAACTTTTTTTTTACTACCGGTTCTGTGGGCTTGGCTTGGTGAGCGTGGCAAAGGAAGGATACTGCAAAATCTCTATCCCCACCCTACTTCAGGAGAAGGATACTGCAAAATCCCCATTCACTCCCCACTAAGCCTGGATAGCTCAGCAGACTAAAAGCATTGTGATTAACACCAGCTGTTTGCAATTACTGTAAGTTCGAATCTCACCAGGCTCAAGGTTGACTCAGCCTTCCATCCTTTCTAAGGTGGGTAAAATGAGGACCTGGTTTGTGGGGGCAATAAGCTGACTTTGTATAAAAATATACAAAAGTATGACGGCTATTGCTTAACGCATTGTAAGCTGCCCTGAGTCTCCGGAGAAGGGCGGCATATAAATCTAATTTAATAAATAAATAAATAAATAAATAAATAAATAAATAAATAAATAAATAAAAAAATTAGAAAAAAACTCCAGGGAAAGGATACTGCAAAATCCCATTCCCTCCCCACTCCAGGGGAAGGATACTGCAAAAACTCCATTCCCATCCCACTCCAGGGGAAGGATATTGCAAAATTCCCGTTCCCTCCCCACTCCTGGGGGAAGGATATTGCAAAATCTCCATTCCCACCCCACTCTGGGACCAGCCAGAGATAATATTTGTTGGTTCTCCTCACTACTCAAAATTTCCTCTACCGGTTCTCCGAACTGCTCAAAATTTCCGCTACCGGTTCTCTGAACTGCTCAAAATTTCCGCTACCGGTTCTCCGAACTGCTCAAAATTTCCGCTACCGGTTCTCCGAATTGCTCAAAATTTCCGCTACCAGTTCTCCGAACTGCTCAAAATTTCCACTACCGGTTCTCCGAACTGCTCAAAATTTCCGCTACCGGTTCTCCGAATTGCTCAAAATTTCCGCTACCGGTTCTCCGAACTGCTCAAAATTTCCACTACCGGTTCTCCGAACTGCTCAAAATTTCCGCTACCGGTTCTCCGAATTGCTCAAAATTTCCGCTACCGGTTCTCCGAACTGCTCAAAATTTCCGCTACCGGTTCTCCGAACTGCTCAAAATTTCCGCTACCGGTTCTCCGAACTGCTCAAAATTTCCGCTACCGGTTCTCCGAACTGCTCAAAATTTCTACTAACGGTCCTCCAGAACCTGTCAGAACCTGCTAAATTTCACCCCTGAATCTCTCCTGACCCAGATCCCCAAACACAACAACCCCTCTGAAGTGATCTCAAAGACTACAAGCCCCCTGTGAGCCAGGTAGCAATGCAGCACATCTGAATTGCCTGCCTCTTCCCCCCCACTCCTACATGCCTCTGTCTCCATGCTCGGACTTACAAGTATCTGCGCTGCATCAAGGGGCCACACCAATTTCCTGGGCTTATTTTCAGGGTAGGACTTATATTGTGGATGGGGGGCACCGTGTTACGGTGGTTCTTCTCCTTTCTCTCAGACCAGTCGCAGTTTGTGTTGGCAGGGGGGCAGAGGTCGACCTCGAGGCCTCTCATATGTGGAGTGCCTCAGGGGTCGGTCCTCTCACCCCTCCTGTTCAACATTTATGTGAAGCCGCTGGGTGAGATCATCCGTGGCTTTGGGGTGAAGTACCATCAGTACGCTGATGACACTCAGCTGTACATCTCCACCCCAGACCACCCCAACGATGCCCTTGAAGTGATGTCCCGGTGTCTGGAGGCTGTGCGGATCTGGATGGGGAAAAACAGGCTCATGCTCAACCCATCCAAGACCGAGTGGCTGTGGTTCCCGGCATCCCGATATAGTCAGTTGACTCCATCACTGACTATTGGGGGCGAGTCTTTGGCCCCCTCGGAGAGGGCTCGCAATCTGGGAGTCCTCCTGGATATGCAGCTGTCCTTGGAGGAACATCTGACGGCTGTAGCCAGGAGGACCTTTTGTCAAGTTCGCCTGATCCACCAGTTGCGGCCCTTTCTTGATCGGGATTCCCTGTGCACAGTCACTCATGCCCTCGTCACCTCTCGCCTGGACTACTGCAACGCTCTCTACATGGGGCTCCCCTTGAAGAGCACCCGGAGGCTCCAACTGGTCCAGAATGCGGCTGCGTGGGTAGTCACGGGAGCCACATGGCGCTCCCATACAACACCTCTCCTGTGTGAGCTGCACTGGCTCCAGTGGTCTTCCGGGTGCGCTTCAAGGTGTTGGTTGTCACCTTTAAAGCGCTCCATGGCATAAGACCTAGATATCTTCGAGACCGCCTGCTGCTACTGACGGCTTCCCATCGAACTGTGAACTCCCACAGAGAGGGCCTCCTCGGGGTGCCATCAGCCAAAACAGTGTAGGCTGGTGACCCCCAGGGGTGGGGCCTTCTCTGTGGGGGCACCTACCTTCTGGAACCAGCTGCCCCCAGAAATAAGGAGAATCCAAGATCTCAGTGCCTTCCGCCGTGCCCTTAAAACTTTCTTTTTTCAGCAAGCCGGGCTGGCCTAACACTTTTTAAATGTTTTAATTGGTTTGTCATTGTTTTTTAATTATGGGGCCAAATATATATATATATATATATATATATATATATATATATATATATATATATATATATATATATATATATATATATATATATATATATATATATATCTTTTTAAATTATATTTTAATGTTTGTAGTTTATGTTTTTACTTTGGCTGTACACTGCCCTGAGTCCTCAGGGAGAAGGGCGGAATATAAATTAGATATAAAATAAAATAAATAAAATAACTATTAGCACTAGACCCAAACTTCTGGTTTGGTCTTATTTTAGGGGGTAGGTCATATTTTCAGGGAAATACTGTACCTCTTAGGACATTAAGAAGTGCGAAGTTCTGCTGGAGAGGACCATCCAATGATCTGTGTTGGATCTGGCAGGTCAGCTGAGACTTCATGTCTTCTTGCTCCAGCCAGATTTCCACCCTGCTGTCCGCTCGGTACAAGAAGCTTTGCCTTCCACCAGAGTCCAAGATGGTGGTCAAGGCAGCCTGTATTTTTTCCCCATCCTTCAACCAGCTGACTGTGATCTCTCTGGGGAAGAATCCCTCTGTGGAGCAGATGAAGGAGGCCCAAGACCATGGCATGATTCTTCTTCCGGGGCCATGAATCACAGGTGGGGATGGCTTGGCTGAGGGAGAAAGTAGAGAGAGACATCAGTTGACGTTCCTCAGAGACGCTCCAAAATCTATTTTGGTCAGAGAGACTCAACTTTGAACATGGGATTTACTCCCTCATGTCTCTTGGTTGATTGGTGTTGTGGCTCCATTGCCTGAGCCTGGGCTATCGACAGATGCAGACTCTGAGAGTGAGGGAGAGGAGTTGGCAAGGCCTCCCTCTCCAGGACCCTCCTCCCTGGCAATGCCTCCAAAGGACACCGAAGGCCAAGAGATAGGCCCAGAGCCAAGCACGTCCCCGCAGCCACAGGTGTACAGCGATGAAGGAGATAAGTGCTGGCTGGATCCTCGACAGCGGCACAGGGAGAAGCGTATGCAGCAGAGGAGGAGGCGTGCCAGAGATTAGCTGAGTCACTGGACCACACCCCATAGGGTATAAAAGTGGGTGTGGTGGCCGGCTCAGTTTGTGACAAGCAAAAACTAGAAATCCTCATCTGTGTTGCTGAAACTGTGCCTGCTTAATTGGACTGCATTCAGATTAATTCTTGTCTTGCTGGAACTTTGCCTTATTGGAAGGCTTGTGGACTTATCTTTGTTTTGTGTAAGTGAAGCCCTTTTTTGGACCGAGATGTCCTCACCACGGTCACCCATGCCCTGGTTACTTCTCGGTTGGATTACTGTAATGCCCTTTACATGGGGCTGCCCTTGGGACATATCCAGAGACTCCAGTTAGTCCAGAATGCGGCCATGCGGGTAGTTACGGAGGCTTCTCGTTACTCCCGTGTTACACCTCTCCTGTGCGGGCTGCACTGGCTACCGGTTGTTCTCTGGGTTCGTTTCAAGGTGCTGGTTTTAACCTATAAAGCCCTACATGGCTTAGGCCCAGGGTACTTACAGGACCACCTCCTGCCTTCCTCCCACCGTCCAGTGCGCTCCCATAGAGTGGGCCTCCTCTGGGTGCCGTCAGCCAAGCAATGTCGGCTGGCGGCCCCCAGGGGGAGGGCTTTCTCTGTCAGAGCAGCAACCTTGTGGAATAGTCTTCCCACCAACCTCAGGATGGCCCCCGACCTCCTCTCCTTTCGCCCGGGATTAAAGACATGGCTGTTTAAAGAATATTACGATCGTGGGGTTATATAGTTTTTAGAATGATTTTATGGATTTTAATGCATTTTAATGTGTTTATTGTGATTTGTATTTATGATTGGTTTTGTAAGCTGCCCTGAGTCCTCGGGGAGAATGGCGGCATATAAATCACATAAATAAATAAATAAATAAATAAATAAATAAATAAATAAATAAATAAGTCTAAATTGGCAGCCAGTTACTGAGTTGCTGCCAGCTTTATCTTCAAAGTCTCTGCGTGTGGCTTATTAACTCCGGCCCATCTCTGTGTGTGTGTGTGTGTGTGAGACGGGGACAGAACAATTGGGAATATCTCCCTCCATCTCCGGAAATCAATGTGGGGGATCACCTACCAATTACAGAGACCAGAGTGCCTTTCCCCGAAGCCCGTTCCCCCTTTGGGTACCATTTACAGAACTTCACACAATAGTAAGTCCCAGCATCTTCAGGGCAGATGTTTTGAATGTTGATGCTGAAGTCTGTGTATGATCTTGAGGTGACCCTCACTCCCCGATTGAAAGGTCCTTGACTATTACTATAAATGGGGGGCTGGTCTCTGTCCAGCCCTTTGTACCACCGCATGTCTCCGGTTACATCCAACTCAGTCAATTTACATTGTAGAATGATGGACTCTCCAGGTGCCACCGGTATGGTTTCTGGAAGTTGTGTTATCTCCGTATTCTGTCCTCTAACAACTGAAACACAAAGAGACACATTTATAATTTGTTACAAATTTGTAATTTGTAACTTTTCAGAGTATAAGATGCCCTTCCGCCCCCCCCAAAAAGTGGGTGGAAATGTCTGTGTGTCTTATACAGCGACTGTTGCTTAATTCCCGCCCACCCATTGGCCCCCACCCTTTGGCCTCTGCCTCCCAGCAATTTACCTCCTTGCAGCAAACAGCAAACAGCATGATCAGCTTCAGCACAGCCTGATTTAGCACAAGCAGCTGATTGGCGGTTGGATCTGCCTCCCGGAATATTGCCTATCAGCTGTTCCAGGCTGCAGGAATTGCCCGCACCCATCACCACTGTCCCCACCCATCGCCATTGCCACCTATTGCCACCCCTGCATGCCCCATTTTTGGCCTCTGTGCATCCTGTTTTTGGCCTCCGTGCACTCCATTTTTGGCCTCCGTGTGTCCCATTTTCAGCCTGTCCCAGGCGGTGGGGATAGGTGGTGGAGGGAAACTGGGCCTGGCTAGTCTAGTGAAGAGAAGGACCAGGGAGACATGATAGGAGTCTTCCAATATTTGAGGGGCTGCTACAGAGAGGAAGGGGATCAAGCTATTTTCCAAAGCACCCAAAGGCCAGACAAAGAATAATGGATGGAAGCTGACCAAGGAGAGATTCAACCTAGAAATAAGGAGGAACTTTCTGACAGTGAGAACAATCAACCGATGGAACAGAAGTTTCCTTCGGAAGTTGTGGGAGCTTCATCACTTGAGACTTTCAAGAAGAGACTGGACTGCCATCTGTCACAGATGGTGTAGAGTCTTCTGCTTGTGTGTGGGGTTGGACTAGATGACCTACAAGGTCCCTTCCAACTCTGTTAATCTGTAATCTGTAAACCTCCTCCTCCATTCCACAAATCTCACTCCCTTCTTGCACTGATGATGTTACCTAGTTGGGTCATGAAACATCTTCATCAAAACAAGGATCACACAGTTGTTGTCGAGAGTAACACTCTCTGTGTATTGAGAGTGTTATCTGGGAGGAGTTTGACCTTGTGACTCCCGGGACATGGACAGGATTCTGGGTAGGCTTAGTGCTGCCACATGTTTATTGGACCCGTGTCCCTCCTGGTTGGTGCTGGCCTCCTGGGCGGTTACACGAGTCTGGCTTCAGGGGATTATAAATGCTTTTTTGAGTGAGGGTGTCTTCCCAGCTGCCTTGAAAGAAGCGGTGGTGAGGTCCCTCCTCAAGAAGCCTTCCCTGGACCTGGCTGTATTAGCGAACTACCATCCAGTCTCCAATCTCTGCTTTGTAGTGAAGGTTGTTGAGAGTGTGGTGGCAGGACAACTTCCCCAGTACCTGGATGAAGCTGTCTATCTAGATCCATACCAGTCGGGCTTCAGGCCAGAATCCAGCATGGAAACGGCATTGGTCGCATTGGTAGATGATCTCTGGAGGGCTTGGGACAGGGGTTGCTCCTCTGTCCTGGTCCTACTAGATTTCTCAGTGGTTTTTGATACCATCGACCATGGTATCATGCTGCACTGGTTAGAAGGGTTAGGAATAGGGGGCACTGTGTTGCGATGGTTCTCTTCCTTCCTCTCCGGCCGTACACAGTTTGTGTTGACAGAGGGACAGAGGCTGATCTTGAGGCACCTTGTTTGTGGGGTGCCACAAGGGTCGGTCCTCTCGCCCCTTCTGTTCAACATTTATGTGAAGCCATGGGGTGAGATCATCCATGGTTTCAGGGTGAGGGTCCATCAGCACACTGACGATACACAGCTGTACATCTCCACCCCGGACCACCCCAATGATGCCCTTGACGTGATGTCCTGATGCCTGGAGGCCATGCAGATCTGGATGGGGAGAAACAAGCTCAGACTCAACCCCTCCAAGACCGAGTGGCTGTGGTTCTGGCATCCTGGTATAGTCAGCTGGTTCCATCGCTGACTATTGGGTGAAACCTTGCCCCCACAGAGAGGGCTCGCAATCTGGGTGTCCTCCTGGATACACAGCTGTCTTTAGAAGATCATATGACAGCTGTGGCCAGGGCGTCCTTTTATCAGATTCTCCTGATCTACCAGCTGCGTCCCTTTCTGGACCTGGATGCCTTGCGCATGGTCACTCATGCCCTCATCACCTCCCATCTGGACTACTGTAATGCTCTCTGCATGGGGCTCCCCTTGAAGAGCACTCAGAAGCTCCAACTGGTCCAGAATGAGGCCGTGCGGGTGATTATGGATGTGACCCAATGCACCCCTGTAACACTTCTCCTACGCGAGCTGCTCTGGCTCCCGGTAGTCTTCTAGGTGTGATTCAAGGTGTTGGTCATCACCTTTAAAGTGCTCCATGGCTTAGGATCTGGGTAACTACAAAATCGCCTTCTGCCACCGATTGCCTCCCATCGGCCAGTACGCTCACACAGAGAGGGACTCCTCAGGGTGCCGTCGGTCAAATTATGTCGACTAGCGACTGGTCGCTAGTCAACATAATTTGACCGACGGCACCCTGAGGTGTCCCTCTCTGTGAGAGCGTACCGGCCTGTAAGCCCCCCCCCCCCATGGAATGAATTCCTCCTGGAGATACATAGGATCCCTGATCTCCGTACCTTTCACCGTGCCTTCAAGACCCTACTATTCCAACAGGCAGGGCTGACAAATTAGTGATTTTTAAGTGGGCATTTTAATTTTGGGGTTTTTATTAAAACTGGGCCAAACTATTTAATTCTTTTAATACTTTTAAAATTTGTGGTATTGTGTTTTTATTGTGTTTTTACTCTGGCTGTACACCGCCCTGAGTCCTGTGGGAGAAGGGCGATATAAAAAATAAAATAAAATAAAATAAAATAAAATAAAATAAAATAAAATAAAATAAAATAAAATAAAATAATAAAATAAAATAAAATAAAATAAAATAAAATAAAATAAAATAAAATAAAATAATAAAATAAAATAAAATAAAATAAAATAAATAATAAAATAAAATAAAATAAAATAAAATAAAATAAAATAAAATAAAATAAAATAAAATAATAAAATAAAATAAAATAAAATAAAATAAAATAAAATAAAATAAAATAAAATAAAAATAAAATAAAATAAAATAAAATAAAATAAAATAAAATAAAATAAAATAAAATAAAATAAAATAATAAAATAAAATAAAATAAAATAAAATAAATCATCCGTAAGAGCCATGGTGATGCAGTGGTTAGAATGCAGTACTGCAGGCTACTTCTGCTGACTGCCGGCTGCCTGCAATTTGGCAGTTCAAATCCCACCGGGCTCAAGGGTGACTCAGCCTTCCGTCCTTCCGAGGTGGATAAAATGAGGACCCAGATGGTTGGGGGAAAACAGACTGTAAACTGCTTGGAGTGGGCTGTAAAAGCACTGTGAAGCAGTATATATAAGTCTAAGTGCTATTGCTATTGCTATTCCTCCTCTCCACAAATCTCACTCCCATCTAGCACTGATGATGTAACCTACCTGGGTAATAAAACATCTGGAAGAAAACAACCAAGTTCAGAGACCACCATGGACGTCACTATTCAACCCTGAACTACAGATGTTCTCTTCTATAGGGACCATTGCTTCATCTCGACTGTCCAAAAATTTTGGTGCTCTTTTGAATAAAAAAACACAATGTATTTAATATTCAGGCTACCTTCACAATGTCCCCTGTGAAGGGAGAGGAGCAGGTCTCTTCAACTGAACCCCCAAAACGAAGCTGGCTTCTGCCTATTGTGAATTGCCGGATTGGGTTCTAGTTAGTCACTGTCTCAAGTCTCTGCTGCTTCGGCCACCAAAGTTTTATTTCCCTTTTCTTCCTGTGTGGGAAAGCCAGTTTGCTGACTTCAGATTATTTTTTGTATGCATCCACGGGTGATTTCTTCCAGGGCTGCCCGTGTGAAAATTTGTAGGGGTCTGAGAAAGGAACAGAGGGGAGAAGAGAGCTTAAGAAGCGGAAGATGAGGGAATTGACTAGTCATCTCACGAAGGTCAATGTAAGAGGAAAGAAAGGAAGGAAGGAAGGAAGGAAGGAGGGAGGGAGGAAGGAAGGAGGAAGGAAGGAAGGAGGGAGGGAGGGAGGAAAGGAAGAAAGAAAAGAAAGAAAGAAAGAAAGAGGGAGGGAGGAGGAAGGAAGAAGAAAGAAAGAAAGAAAGAAAGAAAGAAAGAAGAAAGAAAGAAAGAAAGAAAGAAAGAAAGAAAGAAAGAAAGAAAGAAAGAAAGAAAGAAAGAAAGAAAGAAAGAAAGGGAGGGAGGGAGGAGGAAGGAAGAGAAGAAAGAGGGAGGAAGGAAGAAGAACCTCAGATAGCTCAGATAGCTCAGATAGCTCAGATAGAACCTCAGAAAGCTCAACAGGTAAAATAGCCTGTTATTAACATTCAGCTGTCTGCAATTATTGCAAGTTTGAGGCTCAAGGTTGACTCAGCCTTCCATCCTTTCTAAGGTAGGTAAATTGAGGACCCAGTTTGTGGGGGCAATAAGCTGACTTTGTATAAAATATACAAAAGTATGAAGGCTATTGCTTAACACATTGTAAGCCGCCCTGAGTCTCCGGAGAAGGGCGGCATATAAATCAAATTTTTAAAGAAAGAAAGAAAGAAAGAAAGAAAGAAAGAAGAAAGAAAGAAAGAAAGAAAGAAAGAAAGAAAGAAAGAAAGAAAGAAAGAAAGAAAGAAAAGAGGGAGAGAGGAAGAAAGGAAGGAAGAAAGAGAAGAAGAAAGAGGGAGAAAGGAAGATGAAAGAAAGAAAAAAAGAAAGAAAAAGGGAGAGAGGAATAAAGGAAGGAAGGAAGGAATAAAGGAAGGAAGGAAGGAGGAAGGAAGGAGGGAGGGAAGGAAGAAAGAAAAGAAAGAAAGAAAGAGGGAGGGAGGGAGGAGGAAGGAAGGAAGAGAAGAAGAAAGAGGGAGGAAGGAAGACAAAAGAAAGAAAGAAAGAAAGAAAAAGAGGGAGGGAGGAAGGAAGGAAGGAAGGAAGGAAGAAACGAAAGAAGGAAAGAAGGAATCAAACACCGAGGGAGGTGGGAACAGGCCATTCAAATGATATAGGGTTTCTTGCTTGAGTGGGGTTTGGACTAGAAGACCTCCAATGACCCTTCCTTGTTATTCTGTTAAAACCTTCCAGGAGATTTTGTTTTGAGGAAATCGTGTTTTAGGAGGCTGGGAAGTTCTCAAGATGTTTATATTTACACCAGAGGCAGGGGTGAAATGCTACCATTTCGCTCCAGTTCGGGGGAATCGGTAGTTAAAAAAAGCTACGATCCGATGATCAGCTGTGCCGTGGCACAGCTGATTCCCCCCCTTGCTGTTCTACTTACTTCCCCCCCTTGCTGTTCTACTTACCTTCCCAAGCCTCCTTTTGGTGCTTATTGCACATGCACGCCCACTCAGCACGGCCCAAAAGGGGGCTTAGGAAGGTAAGTATTTACATCAGAGGCAGGGGTGAAATGCTACCGTTTCGCTCCAGTTCGGGGGAACCGGTAGTTAAAAAAAGCAAGATCCGATGATCAGCTGTGCCACAGCACAGCTGATCGTCGGATCGTAGCTTTTTTAAACTCCTGGTTTGACCATGGGGCTCCCCTTGAGGAGAGGAGAGGAGTCAAACTCCTGGTTTGACCCTCCCCTACATGGGACTCCCCTTGAGGAGCACTCGGAGGCTCCAGCTGGAGCAGAGTGCGGCCACGCGGGTGGTGATGGGAGCGACGTGGCGCTCCCATGTAACGCCCCTCCTGCGTGAGCTGCACTGGCTCCCGGTGGCCTTCCGGGTGCGCTTTAAGGTTTTGGTTATCACCTTTAGAGCGCTCCATGGCTTAGGACCTGGTTATCTTTGAGACCGCCTGCTACTACTAATAGCCTCCCACCGGCCAGTACGCTCCCATAGAGACGGGCTCTTCCGGGTGCCGTCGGCCAAACAATGTCGACTGGCAGCCCCCAGGGGGAAAGCCTTCTCTGTGGTAGCACCTACCATCTGGAACGAGCTCCCCCCAGAGATATGGAAGATCCCGGATCTGCGCACCTTCCGTCGCGCGCTCAAGACTCATTTATTCCATCAAGCCGGCCTGACCTAAGTCTTTTCCCTCTTTTAAATGGAAATTTTAATGTGTTTTAAATTACGAGGGTTTTAAATTTGTCTCAGCCAAAGTATTTAATTCATTTTTATTCTATCTTAAATTTTTTGTATTTATGTGTTTTATCTTAAGGCTGTTCACCGCCCTGAGTCCTTCGGGAGTAGGGCGGTATAGAAATCTAATAAAATGAAATGAAAATGAAAGGAGAGATCCAACTTGGAACTAAGGAGAAATTTCCTGACAGTGAGAACAATTCATCAGTGGAACAACTGGCCTCCAGAAGTGGTGGATGCTCCATCACTGGAAGCTTTTAAGAAGATGTTGGACAACCATTAGTCTGAAATGGTATAGGGTCTCCTGCCTAAGCAGGGGGTTGGACTAGAAGACCTCCAAGGTCTCTTCCGACTCTGTCATTCTGCTATTCTTGTTATTCTGAACGACAGTCACAGAGAAGAGGGAGTCAAGCTATTCTCCAAAACACTTGAAGGCAGGACAAGAAGCAAAGGTTAGAAACTAATCAAGGAGAGAAGCAACTTGGAACTAAGGTGAAAATTTCCTGGCAGTAAGAACAATTAACCAGTGGAATGGCTTCCCTCCAGAAGTTTGTTCTGTATGTTCTGCATTTCTGTATATCAGCTGAAGCAAAAGGCCATTGAGATCAGGAAGAGGACTTCCTTAAGTGTGAGAACTATTAACTAATGTGGTTGCCCCATCACTGAGGTTTTCAAGAAAAAAATTATCAACTGTGGGTTTTTTTTTGTTTTTTGTTTTTTAGATGCTGTAAGGACTCCTGCCTGGAACAAGAAACTTCAAGTTTCTTCCAACCCAGATTTTATAGAAGTTATAGAAGGTGTGGTCCCAATATCTTGAAGTCCCCAGCTCAAGGACCAAATCAAACCAGGTGCCCCAGTTGGTCTCCAGAACCTCAGAGCTCTGATGTTCTTCCTCTTTTGTTCCTCACTTGACCTTGTAGATGACCCTCACTCTGTCAAGGACCTTGGAGTACTCCTTTCTAAAGATCTACGTACCCGAGCCCACTGTAACAACATTGCCAAAAAGGCATGAAGAGTTGTTAACCTAATCTTGCATAGCTTCTTCTTTGGTAATGTTGTACTACCAACTAGAGCATACAAAACATTTGCTAGACCAATTCTTGAATACAGCTCATCTGTCTGGAACCTGCACTGCATATCGGACATAAATACAATCGAGAGAGTCCAGAGATATTTTACGAGAAGAGTCCTCCATTCTTCTACACGCAATAAAATACCTGATGCCACCAGACTCCAAATTTTGGGCTTAGACAACTTAGAACTACGCCAACTTCAGTCTGAGTTAAGCATAATACATAAAATTATCAGCCACAATGTCCTTCCTGTCAATGACTACTTCAGCTTCAACCACAACAATACACGAACAAATAATAGATATAATTATCTAGGAGCCTGAGTGGCGTAGGAGGCTAATGCCTCCTACTAAGGCAGTAGTTAACAACCAGCTGCCTGCAATTACTGCGAGTTCAATCCTAGCCAGGCTCAAGGTCGACTCAGCCTTCCATCCTTTCTAAGGTGGCTAAATTGAGGATCCAGTTTGTGTGGGCAATAAACTCAAGGTAAACCGCTCCAAACTCGATTGCAGAAAATACAACTTCAGCAACAGAGTGGTCAATGCCTGGAATGCACTCCCTGACTCTGTGGTTTCTTCCCCAAACCCCCAAAACTTTAACCTTAGATTGTCTACTGTTGACCTCGCCCCATTCCTAAGAGGTCTGTAAGGGCCGTGCATAAGTGCACCAGTGTGCCTACCGTCCCTGTCCTGACATTCCTTTTTACTTACTCTTTTCATGTATTCAAATTATGTTTATACTTTTATATATATGCTTGACAAATAAATAAAACTTAAACTTATCCAATTGTGGTGGAACCTACAAAAGAAATGTCCTCCTGCTCCCCCAAAATCTAACGTCTGGAATTGGCTTTTTCAGGGAATTCTGATCTTCTCACTGAGAAGAGCACGGCAGATTTGAAAGAGCCTTAATATTCATCTCGCACCGGAATTTACTCCAGTTGTAAATCTGAGAACGGAGCCTGCCTGATCTCAGCTGTCAACACTCACCCAGTTCTTGCAGAAGGAGGAGCATCATCAACAGCTGCAGCTGAAGAGGACCAGTCACAGGGATTGTCTTGAAGGACTTCAAGGTAGCCATGCTGATAGCAGCAGGAGAAACATCTGGAGTGACTTCAGTGTCTAGCCCACTGGAGCTTTCCTCCTCTCGAAATAGCAAAAGCGGAACTCCCATTTCCACCTTCTAAATTTGGACCAGTTTCTGAAGTTTGAATTATTGCATCAGTCACAGTAAATGAAGTTCTCTTGCCTTCCCAGAAGGAATAAAAATCAATCTCTAAAATGGCAATATTCAGCCATAATTGAGGGTCTTCCCTCAATTAGAACTGCATTATTTATTTATTTGTGAGTCTCCGGAGAAGGGCATCATATAAAACAAATTTTTTAAAACATAAAAAAAAACAAAAAACGACCTGAAAAACAAATGGAAAAGCAAAGTGTAAATCAGCAAATTCTCAGAAGAAAACAACAGACCTTCACTTCTTTCAAGTCCCTGTGTAATGAAGAGCGTGGTGGTTTTGTTGACCAGAGGCTGGGAATCCTGCTGGACCCGGCAAAGGAAGATGGAGGAGTTCCTGTCTTCGGTGGCCATCACCTCCATGAAGCTCTTGAGGGAAAAGGTCCCATCGGGATTCAAGATACTCATTGCAACCGTTCCTTTTCTGCTTGGGGCATCCTTGGGAAACAACTCCATTGTTGCACCATCTGGGTAAAAACTTTCTGCATTGCAAGTGACCATCAGTGTGGCGTTCAGATGGACGGGGGAAGGTGGAATGGTCTCAAGATGCATTTTGGGAGGAACTGAGCAAAGAAAGCCAAAGATGATCAGTCAAAAGAGTTTCGGACTCCTGGTTCCTCCAAGCAGAATGGGGTGGAAGTCCAAAGTGATTCTGCTCTCCCATTGGGGAAATAATTCCAGGACAATTACCGTATTTTTTGGAGTATAAAACACACCTCCCCCCCACAAAAGAGGGTGAAAATCTAGGTGCGTCTTATACTCTGAATGTAGCCTCGCCCAGCCTCGCGAACAGAAATTTCAGAGGCGGAAAGAAGCCTCTGAAAGAAGCTTCAGAAAAAAAGCCTCCAAATTGAGTTTCAGAAAAAAAAAGCCTCTGAAAGGCTTTTATCTAAAATAATACAGCAAGCAACAAAAGAAGAATCAGTAAAGGTTCTAACCAAACTATGCCAACAAATCTGGAGAATGACACAATAACCAAGAGATCGGAAGAGGTTAATCGATATACCAATACCAAAGAAAGGAGATTGAACAGAGTACAGATAGCCCATCAGAATAAAAGCCTCTGAAAGAAGCTTCAGGAAAAAAAGCCTCCAAACAGAGCTTCAGAAAAAAAGCCTTTTTTTTTCTGAAGCTCTTTTTCGGAGGCTTTCAGAGGCAGAAAAAAAAGTTTTTTCTGAAACGGAATTTCAAAAGTTTCCGAATGCAGAAAAAAAACAAAAACAAAAACAAGGCATGGAGCGCATAACCAACTGTTATGCTAAAACTGTTGCTAAAATTAACCACTGAAAACAGCTGATTGGGAGTATCTGGGTGGCCGATCCATCCGCCAATCAGCTTTTTTCTTATTTTCCTCCCCAAAAACTAAGGTGCGTCTTATACTCCAAAAAATACGGTAAGTCTCTGGGGAAAGAGCCAGAGTTACCATGTTTTCCCGAAAATAAGACCCAATCTTATTTTATTTTAGGCCTCAAAATAAGCACCAGGTCTTATTTTCAGGGGATGTCTTATCCATTTACCTTAGGACCACTAAGGTTGGTGATGCCATACATGGCAGGACACCGCATGGCCTGTCATGCTAATGCAACGGCTTCTGTCATGACCCGCAAGGCTCATCACACCAGTGTGGCTGCTCATGGCAGGAGGCTGCATGGTGTGCTGGGCCATTACACGCATGAACAGCAGCACTGGCATGACGTGCCAAGCAATGTTCTGCCATGAGTGCTGACACTGGCGTGATGCACCATGTGTCATCCAGCCACATGGCCACAAGTGGCCACAAGCGGCCACAGAAGCCAGGCGGCAGCACAACATGTGTCAGGACATGGGAGGCCTGGTTGCGGTGGTCCTAAGGTGTGTGCATTGCACATGGGGCAGCTCCAGTCCCCCATCTCAGCCCTAGCTTGATTTTTATGT
Source organism: Coluber constrictor foxii (assembly GCA_038048745.1). Lineage (NCBI taxonomy): Eukaryota > Metazoa > Chordata > Lepidosauria > Squamata > Colubridae > Coluber > Coluber constrictor. The sequence goes on from CM075960.1 coordinate 1,575,566, forward strand.
ATGTGCCTCACCCCACCTTGTACAACCAGACCAGACTAAATTAGGGCTTATTTTGGAAGGGGTAGGACTTATATTAGGCATGAAAATCAGACTAGGGCTTGTTTTCGGGATAGTCCGTATTTTGGAGGAAACACAGTAGAAGGACATTCTAAAAACCTGTTCCTCAGAATCACAGCCCTGTGAGGGAGCTTCGGTTGGGAAAGCATGACTGGTCTTGGTGAACTTCCATGGGTCAAGAACTTGATTCTTCCTGGTGGTATTCCTTCTACATGAAGGGCTCTCTATCAGGTTGGGACTTCATGGCCTCATCCCTCTCTGCAACCCAAGGTTCACCTACCACTTATGACATCACGAAGTGCGAAGGTCTGCTGGAGAGGACTGTCCAATGTTTTGTGTTGGATCTGGCAGGTCAGCTGAGACGTCACGTCTCCTCGCTCCAGCGGGATCATCAATCTGCTATACACGTTGTATGACCTGTTCTCTGTTACATCAGAGTCCAGGTTGCTGATCTGGTCAACCTGTTTCTCTTTCCCATCCTTCAACCAGCTGACTGTGATCTCTTGGGGGGAGAATCCATCTGAGTAGCAGTCAAAGGAGGCCAGAGACTCCACCATGATTCTTCTTGTGGGGCCACGAATCAAGGGCTGGGATGGCTTGGCTGAGGGAGAAAGTAGAGAAAGAGCTATATCAGTTGATGTTCCTCAGAGACAATAGAGTAGAGTAGAGTAGAGTAGAGTAGAGTAGAGTAGAGTAGAGTAGAGTAGAGTAGAGTAGAGTAGAACAGAACAGGGTAGAATAGAATAGAATAGAATAGAATAGAATAGAATAGAATAGAATAGAATAGAATAGAATAGAATAGAATAGAATAGAATAGAATAGAATAGAATAGAATAGGAGTTTTATTGGCCAAGTGTGATTGGACACAAGGAATTTGTCATTAGTGCATATGCTCTCAGTGTACATAAAAAGAGAAGATACATTCATCAAGAATCGTAAGGTATAACACTTAATGATAGTCATAGGGTACAAACAAGCAATCAGGAAACAATCAATATCAATATAAATCGTAAGGATACAAGCAACAAAGTTACAGTCATGCCGTCATAAGTGAGAGGAGATGGGTGATAGGAACAGTGAGAAGACTAATAGTAATAGCAGTGCAGACTTAGTGAATAGTTTGACAGTGTTGCAGGAATTATTTGTTTAGTAGAGTGATGGTGTTCGGGAAAAACCTTTTCTTGTGTTTAGTTGTTCTGGTGTGCAGTGCTCTATAGAGTCGTTTTGAGGGTAGGAGTTGAAACAGTTTATCTCCAGGATACGAGGGGTCTGTAGATGTTTTCAATACAGGAGTCTCCAAGCTTTATCTTGGATAGAGAGACTCAGCTTCCCACGTGTCTCATGGTTGACTGGGAACATCTCTCTCCATCCCCATAAATCAAATGTAGAGGGCCACCTACCAATCACGGAGACCAGAGTGCCTTTCCCCGAAGCCAGCTCTCTCTCCGGGAACCCTGCCCTGAACTTCACACAATAGTAGGTCCAGCATCTTCAGGACGGACATTTTGGATGTTGATGTTGAAGTCCGTGCTGGATTGTGGGTTGACCCTGACCCCCCTTGTTGGAAAATCCTTGTTTATCGCTGTAAATGGGGGGCTGGTTTCTATCCAGCCCTTTGTACCATCGCACGCCTCCGGGTTTATTTCCTCCAGTCAATGTACATTGTACAATGTACAATGTACATCTTAGAGTGAGGTCCTCTTCACCTTTCACTGATACGGTTTCCAGAAGTTGGGTTACCTCTATGTTCTGTCCTGTAACAACTGAAAGAAAAAAGAGACACTTTTGTAACTGGGTTTCCTCTAGAAAGTGGTCTGGGGATGAAATCGAAAGCTCTGACAGAAGGATCATTGGTGGTCTCCTTCAGACAGGAGAATTATTTGCGTTTCCTGAAGGCCAACCAAAACAGAAGCAGAGGAGAGGAGTTTCAGTTTCAGTTTTACTTTCACAGCAGCAAGCAGGGGATAGAATAGGAGAGGCTTCTGTGGGGCAAGCCTGGGGAAGAGAAGGGGGATAGGATAGGCTTCTATGGGGCAAGGCTGAGGGAGAAAAGGGGATAGGATAGGGGAGGCTTCTGTGGGGCAAAGTGTTGTGGTCTGCCAGCAGCCTGCAGAGCTGGCAGCAGAGTTGGACAGTGAGGAGACTGAGGAGGAACATGGGCCAGTCCTGGAGTCTGGGGAAGGCCCGGATGAGGGCTCTGCACCAGAGGCAGAGAAGGAGCCAGGCCCATCGGGGAGTGATGTGCGGAGTTCGGAGCCTCCAGAGTCGATCAGCAGAGAGGCAGAGGAACGGGAGGAGCCTGTTTCTAGTGCATGCATGCGCAGAGCTGCCAGAAAGTAAGAGCAGCTAAAACAAAAAGGACTACTCAGGAGTAAGGCCAGGAGATGTTTGGCAGCTCCCAGAAGGCTTAAAAGAGCAGCAACGGCTCTTGGGATCTTTGTAGGAAAGCAACGTTGCTACATTTTGTTTCTTGTCAGCTTCTCTTGCTTCTGGATTTTTGCCAAGAAAAGCCTTTGGCAGAGTGCCAAGTAAGACAAAGGTTGGTGATAAGGCCAAAGGCTTGTTTATGAAGAATCTGTTTTGAAATTAATTTGGATTAAGCTGAGAATGAAGTAATTCTCAGCTGTTCTAATAAAATATGTTTGTTTAGGACTAATTGTGTCTGGTAATGACTACTTGAGCCTTGGTCACTACACAAGACTGAGGGAGAGAAGGGGATAGGAGAAGCCTATCATAAGTACTCATTAATTTTCAAGCGTAAATGTCAATTTATCAAGCCTGATCACATAGTTTCATAATGTAGCATGGGTATTCAGCTAGTAGGTAGATAAAAATGCCAAACCCATCCTGGTCATAATGTAAAAAATACGATTTACCTGTATCCGAAAAGTCATGGGAAAATAAAGTGGAAAAAGTTGTCAGAAATGAGAAGATGAAGATCTTGTGGGACTTCTGAATACAGAGAGACTGTCATTTGGAACTCAACATGTTAGATATCACACTGGTCGAAAACCGAAACATACAATTTATTGATATCGCTGGACCAGGAGACGCCAGAGTCGAAGAAAAAGAACTGGAAAAAAATCATGAAGTATCGCAACCTGGCCATCAAAACTACGTGATTATGGATGAAACATGTAACGGTGATACCCATCATCATCAGAGCACTTGGTACCATGTCCAAGGATTTTATAAGATACATCAGCACATTGCAGCTTTCTGCAATAACACCAGTGGAACTGCAAAAAACTGCACTACTCGGAATGTAGTACATTTTAAGAAGGTACTTGGTTGATACTTAGGACACTGGCAGCAACCCGTATCAACCATTAACACCAGTCAATGGTATTTGTGATGCATTTTTGAATGTTCAGTTGACTGAGCTTCATATTAGGTGAATAAAATAAATAATAAGAACAACAAGAACAACAACAACAACAACAACAACTCTTAGGAAATGGTCATTGCCTAACTAGTTGGCCAGGTAATATATAAGCCAACATTATATGTTTACAGTATGAATATGTAGAATATAGCTTTAAGAATATTGTTCAGTCATTCTGCATCCTGATTGGATGAGCTCTTTAAGGAGAGTTTGATTGTGGTCTGTGTGGATATTACACCATATTGTTACCTGCTGCTATGTTGTAAATATCTTTGGTCTTTTTACATGGTCAATTTGATCATGGTTTATTTATTACTGCTTTTATGAACTGCTTATATTGTTCCTGAATGATTCATGTGTCAGCACGTCAAGATGCATTTATCCTAGTGCTGACATAAGAAGGAGAAGGCGGAGGCATCTGGGATGGGACGGTTGCCTTTCACCGACTTATTTTCTTTGGAGATAATGTCCCCTAGGAGATGGATGGGAGGGGGGAAATTCCTTTGAATTGGAGCAGTAGATTAGGGGTGAGTGATTCGGAAGATGGCCAATGAATGCAGAGGAGTGGGGGAAGGAAGAGGAGGGATGTCGGGTCAGGGCGGCATTGTTGGCTGCTATGAGTCAGTGTTAAAAGTGCCGTGCTTAATAAAAATGGAAGTTTGTTTTATAAAAGACTTTGTTTGAGGTGCAATTTATTTGAAGACGACCTCTAAACCTGACATCATGTCTTGTTCTACAAACCAGTAAGAAGTTTTGTATCTCTGGATTGATTATGCATAGCTAAGATTTGGATTTGTAAAAGGACTATGATTTTGCTTTGCTCTACAAGTAAAGTACTTTAAAAATCAGTTTGTATGCAGTTTATTCATAACTACTCTCAGCACTGTTTCCGTGCGCAAACACTCTATGCTCTGCTTCATAACCGGTCCTGGTTGTCTCACAACTATATCCTTAACAAACTCTTTACTTATGTATGATCCTTCCAACCTTGTATTGGACAATTCTTCATAGCTATGAATTTTAATTTGGAATTTTTTTTTAAAAAAATTAGATTTATATGCCGCTCTTCTCTGGAGACTCAGCTTATTTCCCCCACAACTGGGTCCTCAATTTACCCACTTTAGAAAGGATGAGGCTGAGTCGACCTTGAGCCTGGTGAGTTTCGAACTGGTGTAATTGCAGGCAGCTGGATATTAATTGCTGCCTTTAGTAGGAGGCATTAGCCTCCTATGCCACTCAGGCTCCTTTAAATGTATTTAAATGTTTGAAGACTGTTCTCACCTGGGCTAATCCTACTCACCCGGCATTCAAACATCTTGCTCCTGTGTCTCCTCCTGCACTTTGCTTGTCCTGGCTGCCGAGGCTTTGGGGCAGCAGCCATGGATTCTTCCCCTACCACCGCCGGCGCAGAGGGTAATCCTCTGGCCCCAAGGAACCTGCCTGTTTCTCTCGGCCGTTCAAGGGGTCCTCCTCTAATCCCTTGTCCCTCCAGGACAGGGTAGGTCTGCAGACCTGCCAGCGGTGGCTTAAAAGATGAAGTTTTCGTGGAGCTCCAAAGAGCCCCGCTATTTTCCCATCCACTCACTGCAGCACCAACCGGAAGTCCCCCCAAAGGTATTTTTCAAGAGCCAACTGGACTTATGTAGCCGAAAGAGGAAACTTGAGAGTTCACAAGATTGATACTATATGACAGAAAACTGGCTGAATCTGGATGTTCTGCTTCAGATACCATGAAGACCCCTCCGAGAAGGTAACAAGGAAAACAGGTCATGAAGAGGATGTGTGGCATGGCAGACAATCCTGCGGACCTTGCTCAAACAACACTTATGTGCTACGTCCTGGATAGAAAGGAGTGAACTGCCAATAATCTGCCAATAAGTAAGAAGCGCAAGAATGATAAAATTTTTGGCTCAATTAATAGACTGGGAAGCATTAAAAATGATTTAGAAATATATGACACATACAGAATAAATTCCCAATATGCCACAATGAGGAATGTTCCAAGGGATGCATTAGTACACTTTGAAAGAAAAAGAAAAAGAACAAGTTTGAAATTGTCACTTTAAATCTAAACTGAAAATTGATAATATGGACATAATCGTCCTGAAGGAAATCCCTATTAGAATTTTGAGAAAGAGAAAGGCATTCCTTCCAGACTCTTTGAAGTAGAGAAAGCTTTAATTTCATTGGAACAAACTTGAAAATGATTTTTCTCTGTTGAGAACAAAAATTTAGACTGAATTCCATAGGAAAAAACTAAGAAAGCAAAACCCTTAAGGTGAAATAAGAAATGATGAATACTTACAAACAACTGGATTTATATCAAGTTAGACTAAAGCAACAATGCTTTTTGTGCAAAAATGGAAAGATATATTAATTCCAAACTGGAAGAATGGCTGGAAAAACTGATGGAACTAGCAGAAATGGCCAAATTAATTGCTTTAATAATCATAATAAAATACATCCAGCTGTGTTTGTACTTGGAAACCGCTTTTAAGATTTTGTGCTGGAGGCAGAAAAATGAAATCCTGACTTTGGAATTTGCTGGTTAGATAACTTTGTTGTTATAGAAAGGTTTGGTATATACTAAGTACGCAAAAGTAAAAAAAAAATTGAAACTGTATATTTATTGCTTTTATTGTACTGCACAAAAAAGAATTGGAAGTGATTTTTTTTAAAGTTTAAGTTTATTCAGATTTATATACTGCCCTACTCCCCGAAGGGACTCAGGGCAGTGAACAGCCAATTAAAAATACAATATAATGCAAAAGTTAAAAATTTAAAATAAATTATACAATTAGGCTGAAATAATTAAAATCCAATTTTAAAAACATTTAAAACCCAATATAAAACCCATTTATAAAGGGAGTATTAAGCCAGGCCAGCCTGATAAAATAGGAACGTTTTCAGGGCCCGGCGGAAGGTATGTAGGTCCTGTATCCTCCTTATCTCAGGGGGGAGCTCGTTCCAGATGGCTGGTGCCCCCACAGAGAAGGCTCTCCCCCTGGGGGCCGCCAGTCGACACTGTTTGACTGACGGCACCCTGAGGAGCCCTCTCTGTGGGAACGGACTGATCGGTGAGAGGCTATTGGTTGCAGAAGGCGGTCCTGAAGATACCCTGGTCCCAAGCCATGGAGCGCTTTGAAGATAGTAACCAGAACCTTCAAGCGCACCCAGAAGACCACTGGGAGCCAGTGCAGCTCGCGGAGTGGAGTCACATGGGAGCACCACGTCGCTCCCATCACCACCCGCGCGGCCTCATTCTGGACCAGTTGGAGCCTCTGGGTGTTCCTCAAGGGGAGCCCCATGTAGAGAGCATTACAGTTTTCTTTTTAAATCCACCATTCTCTCGTCCTTTTCTCTCTGTTCCCCACATTCCTACTTTCTTTAGTTTTACTTGTATTTTATATTGTGATAATTTCAATAAAAATTATACAGATAATTTTTTTAAAAAAAGTGAAATGATGGCAACAGGGTCGTCTGAGCCCAGTTCTTAGTTATTTCTGTTCATTTTTTGCAGACATAGAAATCAGACAGAGATAGACAATTAAATCAAATAAAATATTTGAAAGCGACACCACATCTTTCTTTGTACCCATTATGTAAATTATAATATGACCTAATTCTTGGAAAATTATTTCTATATAGACACAAGTATTGAACATAGAGATTTAACATTTTATATCACTTCTTTATACTGCCAAAGCATGTCTACACTCCTGAATTTTTTTATAGTTGCTCTTTTATAACTTCTGCAAGCAAATAAATATGATTTTATTAGTTTTTACTAAATTTTATAAATTAATACTAATGCGAAAAGAAAAACCCCTGTAGTGATGCTATTTAACCATAAGAAGGAGCCAAGGCAGAGGTAGAATTCATCCGGTTTGCACCGGTTCAGGAGAGCCGTTTGTTAACTTTCTGAGCAGTTCAGCAAACCAGTTGTTGGACGAAATGCCTTTTGTTTTTCCCACTTTACAGAGCTAATTCTGTCAGGAAGGCAGGAAGGAAACATTCTGTTGTGCCTCTGGGTTGTTTCTAGCCTAATCCTCATTTTTATTGCCCTGCTTAAGTGTTTTCAGAAACTGCCTATTTATGGTTCTTGGCAGTATGCCCAGATTAGCTGAAACCACTTCTCTGGTTTTTTTTTTTTAATTTGATTTATATGCCGCCCTTCTCCAGAGACTCAGGGCGGCTTACAATGCGTTAAGCAATAGCCTTCATACTTTTGTATATTTATACAAAGTCAGTTTATTGCCCCCAACAAACTGAGTCCTCAATTTACCCACCTTAGAAAGGATGGAAGGCTGAGTCGACCTTGAGCCTGGCTAGAATTGAACTCGCAGTAATTGCAGGCAGCTGGTTCTTAAATGCTGCCTTTGTAGGAGGCATTACCCCCCTAGGCTACTCAGACTCTTCTTTGCTAGGGGCTTGACATTTAAAAGCTTTTTACACTGCTTGGGGGGGGGTACTTTTGGGGTGTACTTCCAAGAGGCAGGATGCAAGCTTGGAAATCTGTCTGATTTTTTTACTGCCTTTTTGGGAGCATGTCATCTTTCCTTAAAGCTGGATGATTTCCTTAGGACATCTTGTGAGGTGAGTGTTCTGGCCTGCCAGTGGCCAGTAGAGCTGTCAGCAAAGTCGGACGGTGAGGAAGTTGGGGAGAAACTTGGGCCAGTCCTGGGGGCTGGGAAAAGCTCAGACGAGGGCTCTGCATTGCAGGCAGAGAGGGGGCCAAGGCCATCTGTTAGTTCTTTGCTGCCTCTGGATTTTTATATTGTTGTATATAACAAGTATCTTCTATCAATGAATCTTGCTGAATTATTTACTTGTGTGCTGGATGGATTGCTGCAAACTCTAACAAGTTTTCATTTCAATGCATGTCCAAAAGAACAATTTCTTCAGCTTTCTTTCTTTCTTTCTTTCTTCCTTCCTTCCTTCCTTCCTTCCTTCCTTCCTTCCTTCCTTCCTTCCTTCCTTCCTTCCTTTCTCTTTCTTTCTTTCTTTCTTTCTTTCTTTCTTTCTTTCTTTCTTTCTTTCTTTCTTTCTTTCTTTCTTTCTTTCTTTCTTTCTTTCTTTCTTTCTTTCTTTCTAATAAAGGATCAGCATTTACATTTTAAGGAAGATTCAATTAAAGTCCCAGACATGGCAGAGCAAAGTAAGGTTATTTTTCTTTTTAATCTCCTTATAACTCTATACATTTGGCAGAGTGAAGCGCTCATGATCAAGCATTTTAATAATATTATTATTGATTCCCTAATTGGATCCATTCTCATCCTGAAAATCTGTGGGGAACAGGAGTCCCTAATTTGAAGATCCAGACTTTTTCACTTCCTGGAATGTTGTAGAATGAGGTTTTGTCCTCTTGCGTCCACACACTTTTACTAGGAAGAGGCAAGAGATGAAAAGCAGGATGGCTGCTTTGCTCAGGAAAAGTGTGATGCAGAGAACAAGGAGGGATTGTTGCTGTGAGCCTGTGGAGAAAAGAGAGTAGATTAACAAAACAGAATAACAGAGTTGGAAGGACCTTGGAGGTCTTCTAGTCCAGCCCCCTGCTCATATTTCCAGGGAAATATAATATTCTGCCTTTTTTAATGTTTCTCAAACTATTTCACTCTTCTAGCACAGGGGTGGGTGCTAACTTTCTACACTACCTACATTGCTATCATCTATTTATGTACTTTTATTATCTATTTATGTAAAAGTTGTATCATCTTTTATGCATATGCACCAAGACAAATTCCTTGTGTGTCCAATCACACTTGGCCAATAAAAAATTCTAAAAAGGTCCCTTCCAACTCTGTTAATCTATTCTACTCTACTCTACTCTACTCTACTCTACTCTACTCTACTCTACTCTACTCTACTCTACTCTACTCTATTCCATATACCATCTTCTATCTATGTCTATCATCTATCTATCATCTATCATCTAACATCTATCTATCTATCATCTATCTATCTATCTATCTATCTATCTATCTATCTATCTATCTATCTATCTATCTATCTACCATCTATCTATCTATCTATCTATCTATCTATCTATCTATCTATCTATCTATCTATCTATCTATCTATCTTCTATCTATCTATCTATCTATCTATCTATCTATCTATCTATCTATCTATCTATCTATCTATCTATCATTTCATCTAAAAAGTCACTTTCTACAACCTTGTAATCCGTTAATTTGGGGTAGAGTTGGGCCACTAATTGGAGTTGAGCATTCACTGGCTGGATGCCCTTCCTGACACCTGTGCAGAGTTTGCAGCAGATATTTTTTCTTTGTGCCCTAGGAGAGAAGCATCTACTGAAGCCTAGGATTGAACTGTCAATCTTCCGAGTCAGAGACGAGAGTGTAGTGTTTGGCTGGTTTTATATGATCATATTTGATGCAAAAAAGAAAAAAAATTAGCGTGGAAAGGATCTCAAAGAAGAAGAAAATACTGATGTCTAATTTCATATAGTGTAAAACAAACCTGAAGAAAAACAAGATTCAAGTTGCATCCGGATGAAGAGCATGGTGGTTTCGTTGATCAGAGGCTGGGAATCATGCTGGACCTGGCAAAGGAACATGGAGGAGTTCGTGTCTTCATTGGCCATCATCTCTAGGTTGCTCTTGAGGGAAAAGGTCCCATCGGGATTCGAGGTCTTCACGCCAAGCTTTCCTTTTCTGGCTTGGGCATCCTTGGAAAACAGCTCCACTTTTGCATCATCTGGATAAAAGCTTTCTGCATTGCAAGTGACCATCACTGGGGTGTTCAGTTGGACGGGAGAAGGTGGGTTGATCTCAAGATGCACCTTGGGAGGAACTGAGTGAAGAAAGCCAAAGAGGTCAGTCAAAAGATCTTCAGATTCATGGTTCCTTCATAGAGAAGATGGTAGAAGACCAAGTAATTCTTCTCTCCGATTGTCACATCGAGGAAAGAAGTTCTCTGAACACAACTCTGGTGTGTAAAATCCAGAACTTGACTTGCAAGAAGCCCAAGCATTCAAAACCTTTGCCAGTCCTATCCTTAAATATTACTCACCTGCCTGGAAGCCTCACTGTATTTCAGACATCAATACATTAGAGAAGGTTCAGAGGTATTTTACTAGAAGAGTCCTCAAATCCCCTGTTCGAAATAAAATTCCCTATACCACCAGGCTTGAAGGTATTTCTGAAGACCTGCTCCCTATATCATCACAGCCCTGTGAGGTAGGATGGGTTGAGAAAGTAGGGTTGGTCTCAGTGGGCTTCCATGGGACAAGAACCTGGGTCTCCCTGGTGCCATTCCCACTGCCATGGAGATGCCTTCTACCAGGTCTAGACTCCTTTGCCTCGTTCCTCTCTGCAACCCAAGGTTCACCTACCTCTTAGGACATCCCCAAGTGTGAAAGTCTCCTGGAGAGGACCACGACCCTCCAACGATCTGTGTTGGATCTGGCAGGTCAGCTGAGACT
>CM075960.1:1591454-1793954 GCA_038048745.1 Coluber constrictor foxii
ACAATTAGAACTCGAACAATTAGAACTCAGACCACACGTTTTCTGAATAGATTTTATCCCAGAGCTATAATTGCACTCAACAATGAACTAAAGGGCCACCATCACTGTGCTGTTGGACATCATTACTTGATCTGTTGTGGTTTAGGGGTGGGGAATTGTGGTGGGTGGGAGTGGGTTTGGGGATTGTTATGTGTGTTGGACCTGGTCTTTGGGTGTTAAGTGAATTTCATTGTATGGGTATAAAATTGAGTTCAAAGTCTCCCTGGCTAAGCAAGACATTGTTAAATGAGTTTTGCCCCATTTTACAAATTTTCTTGCCACTTTCATTAAGCAATACACTGCATCTGTTAAATTAGTAACACAGTTGTTTAGTGAATCTGGCTTCTCCCTTGACTTTGCAGGTTACAAAAGGGTGTGTGTGTGTCACATGACCTTGGATTGCAGCAACCATCCTAAGTACATGCCAAATGTCTGAATTTTGATGTCGTGACCTTGGGGATGCTGCTAGGATTATAAATAGCAGAAATGGTCGCAATTCACTTTTTCCAGTGCCGTTGTAATTTTGGACAGTCACTGAATGAATGGTTGTAAGTTGAGGACTTCCTGTATTTGGCCACCAACTCAAATAATTGGACTGTGGACAGCGTGCAAAATCACTGAGCAAAGACACAAAGGGGAAAAAAACAGAGCACACCACTAAAACAAAGTGAAACAATTCTGGACTAATCAGGTTTAAAATATAACTTGCCCACTCAACTTGACCCAAGTCCCTGGGGAAAAAGCCAGAGGTTGAAAGACTTTCTAAAGACCTGCTCCCCTTATAACCACAGCCCTGTGAGGTAGGATGAGTTGAGAAAGTGGGGTTGGTCTCAGTGGGCTTCCATGGGACAAGAACCTGGGTCTCCCTGGTGCCATTCCCACTGCCATGGAGATGCCTTCTACCAGGTCTAGACTCCTTTGCTTCATTCCTCTCTGCAACCCAAGGTTCACCTACCTCTTAGAACATCCCCTAGTGCGAAGGTCTGCTGGAGCGGATCATGACCCTCCAATGATCTGTGTTGGATCTGGCAGGTCAGCTGAGACTTCACGTCTCCTCGCTCCAGCAGGATTTCCAGCGTGTTCTCCGCTCGGTACGTGATGCACTGCTTTTCCTCAGAATTCATGATGCTGGTCTGGCCACCCGGTATTTTTTTCCCATCCTTCAACCAGCTGACTGTGATCTCTTGGGGGAAGAATCCCCCTGTGGAGCAGTTGAAGGAGGCCCGAGACCCTGCCGTGATTCTTCTTGTGGGCCCAAGAACCACGGGCTGGGATGGCATGGCTGAGGGAGGAAATAGAGAGAGACATCAGTTGACGTTCCTCAGAGACCATTTAGGAGGCCCCAAGATGGTTTGCGGTTGGAAAGACTCAACTTTGTGTCAGAGTTTGCAGCAGCAATCACGCCCAGGAAGCACGCACAGGTAACTGATTCAGCAGGATTCATTAACTTCTCTTCATATACATAATAACACAGAAGTCATATATACAATACCAAAAGCAGGGTTTCCAACGTGGTAGAGAGGAGAGATTATAAGTAGTACAAACACAGGCCAGGGCAGCAGAGAACAGTTTCAGTTCCAATTCAGAGCTCAGAGCCAGAGCTAAGCCACGCCCAGGCTCCTTGCTGTTTCAGCTCCCATTGGCTGACCTTGCTTCTAAGCCCCATTCATTAGCTGGCCTTGTTACCATGTCTCTGCCAGTCATGAATACACCGACACTTTGAACATGGGATTTACTTCCACATGTCTCATGGTTGACTAGGAACATCTCCCTCCACCCCCAGAAATCAAATGTAGAGGGCCACCTACCGATCACGGAGACCAGAGTGCCTTTCCCCGAAGCCAGCTCTGTCTCTGGCCTCCCTGCCCTGAACTTCACACAATAGTAGGTCCCGGCATCTTCAGGATGGATGTTTTCAATCCTGATGCTGAAGTCCGTGTTGGATCCTGTGATGACCCTGACCCCCTTGTTGTAAGATCCTTGTTTATCGCTGTAAATGGGAGTCCGGTTTATGTCCAGCCCTTTGTACCACCGCACGCCTCCGGGTACAATTCCTCCAGTCAATGTACACTCTAGAGTGAGGTCCTCTCCAGCTTTCACCGATACGCTTTCCGGAAGTTGGATTACCTCTACGTTCTGTCCTGTAACAACTGAAACCAAAAAGAGACACTTTTGTAACTGGGTTTCCTCTAGAATGTGGTCACCACCAATAGTCGGATTAAAATCACAGTGCTACTGGTTCACTATTAAGTAAAAACGTGGACATTTTTGATGATGTCTGGGCTGGTGGATGGAGCCTCCCACTGCTGCTGCTACTGATTCTCCTGAACTGGGGCAAACTGGTAGCAACCCATCCCTGGTCTTCTGGGGAGAAAGGACCATTGGTGGTCTTCTTTGGACGGCAGAATTATTTGCATTTTCTGAATGCAAACCTTCTAGCTTATGATAAGACTATTCTTGAATGACTGCCGTGCAGAGGGCTCATTTATATGGTGGGCGAGTGTTACATTTTATTCACTTTTATTTGACTTGTATCTTTCGAGTGTATTTTAGTATAAACTGCCCCAGGAGCTTCAGCTCTTAGGCATAAATAAACAAAATAGTTCATAAATAAACAAAATAACAATAATAATAGTCTGGATATTGGATGTGGCAGCGCCTGGAGATAGCAGAAGAGAAGAGAAAAAACTGGAGAAGATAACAAAATACAAAGACCTACAAATAGAAATAGAATGACTGTGGCAAAGGCAAGCAAGGGTGATACCAATAGTCATAGGCACCTTGGGTGCAATCTCAAAACAACCGGAGCACCACTTGGACACTGTCATTGGCATTGACAAATTTGCCATCAGTCAATTACAGAAGGCGGCTTTACTTGGAACAGCTTACATCCTGCGATGATATCTGTAACACCGTCAAACATCCAGATTTTTCTATCCTAGATCTTTGGTAAGGCCGCGCTAGGTAGGGAAAAATGCCAAACCTACTGTGGTCATTATGTAAAAAATACGACTTTCCTGTATCCGAAAAGTCCTGGGAACATAAAGTGGAAAAAGTTATAGAAAATGAGAAGGTGAAGATCTTGCGGGACTTTCAAAGAGAGACAGATTGTCACTTGGAACACAATATGCCAGATATCACAGTTGTCAAAAACTGAAAAGTACAATTTATTGATATCGGGGTATCTGGAGATGCCAGAGTCAAAGAAAAAGAACTGGAAAAAATCACGAAATATCGCAACCTGGCCTTTGAAACTACATGATTATGGATGAAACATGTAACAGTGATACTCATTGTCATCAGAGCACTTGGTATCACGTCCAAGAAGTTTACAAGATACGTCAAGAAATTGCAGCTTCCTGCAATAACACCAGCGGAACTGCAAAAAACTGTGCTACTCTGAACATCGTACATCTTAAGAAGATGGTTGATACCTAGGATGCTGGCAGCAACCCGTATCAACCATTAGCACCAGTCAATGGTATTTGTGATGCATTCTTGAATGTTCAGTTGACTGAGTTTCATGTTTAGTGAATAAAAGAAATAATAATAATAGTAATAACAATAAAAACAACTCTTTACTTACGTATGATCCTTCCAACCTTGCTCTTGACAATTCTTCATAGTTATGAATTTTAATTTGGAATTGCTAAGATTGTGCTTCTGAAAACTCTGTAGTCAGACTTCGGCATACATTTATTGATTTGTTAGTTGATAATATAAAATACAAAAATATGAAAGAAAATGGTAGGAAAGCAAGGGAGGGAAAAGGGAAGGGAAGAGTGTAGATTTGTTGAGGGGGAGCAGAAAAAAAAAAGTAATTTGCTTCGTAACCGATAACAGTACCGAGTTCACTAATCAAAAGTTAGAGAGGATGTTGCAAGAGGCAGGTATTCAGCATAAACATTCTGCTCCGTATAGACCACAGCACAACGCTTACGTAGAATGAAGAGGTCAAACATTACAAGCCATAACTAGGGCAATGTTAGCAGATTCTGGTTTGCCAGCAACCTTATGGGGTGAAGCCATTATGTGTGCAAACCATGTTTTAAACAATGTTGTACATTCATCTACTGGTGAATTATAGTTTAAACTATGGCATGGTAGATAACCTAAGCTTAGTTATCTGCACACGTTTGGTGCTCCTGCCTGGGTCCATATACCCTCTCCATTAAGACGGAAGGGACAACAGAGAGTTAAAAGAATGTTTTTTGTTGGTTATGATTCAAACCATCGATCATTCAGATTTTGGGCACCTGGAACCACTAGTGCTTATTGTAGTGCCAGTGAAAAATTCCTGGAGCATACAGGATGGGATAAGCTTGAGCAAGCTGATTACAGAGACAATGATAATGTTATAATTGAGAGTCAAATATTAAATGATTGCCCCTGATGAAGATTTGGAAAATGTAGAGTCTACTATAAAGGAAGAAGAGGAACAAGGTTTAGGGGAGAAGTCAGTTGAAACGCCTGACGTGAGTCCTGTATTGCCTAGGAGGTCTAATAGGGTGAGACATCTGCTTGATAGATATAAAGCAAATGTGGTTTATCAAGTTAATGTAGAACCTTCCACTTATGATGATTTAAAGATGTATCCTGAAAAGGAGCAAATGGCATGGAAGGAGGCTATGACTAGAGAAATCAAGTCTTTAACTGAATTAGGTGTTTATGAAGATACTCAGTTACCACCAGGAGAGAAGTTAATCGGTTGCAAATGGGTCTATAAGTTAAAGACAGGTAGTGATGGGAACGTAATTTATAAAGCACGTCTTGTAGCCCAAGAGTTTGCTCAAACGGTAAAAGATTATGATGAGGTATTTGCTCCCAGTTTAAGAGCAACCACATTAAGAACAATGCTAGTGTGGGTGGCAAATAAGAATTATAAGATTAATCATATAGGTGTTGAGACTTACTTACTTGCATGCACCGTTACATCATAACATTTATATGAGGAAGCCGTACGGAGAAAAAACAAATGGAAATACTGATTGCTGGAAATTTAAAAAGAGCCTATACGGTTTGAAGCAGTCAGGGTTTGAATGGAACCAATGTGTTGTTTAAGAGCTTAATGCTATTGGGTTTAAGGAAGGTGTAGCAGACAAATGTCTTATTAGACGAGAGAGGAATGGTTCAACGTCATTTTTGCTATTGTTTACAGATGATATAGCAATAGTGACTAAGAATGAACAAGAAGCAATAGAGATCATTAAGATGTTACAAGATAAATTTAGGATAAGAAATCTAGGTAATATAAAACATTATTTAGGTCTGGATGTCATTAGAACTGCTAGAGGATATAAATTGTCTCAATCTAACAAGATAAGGCAAATGTTAAAGCACTATAATATGGATTCATGTAAGCCAGCAAAAACTCCTATGGAGCAAGATTTTAAAGGAGATATACAAAGTCCTGTGTTCAGCAAAGAGATCTATCAATCTTTGATAGGAAGTCTATCATATATCAGCAATTGATATTTCTTAAAGTGTTAACCAATTAGCACGATATAATGCTGAACCAACAGATCAGCATTGGAAAGCCGCAAAGAGGATATTAAGATATTTAAAGTTAACAATGCATTATGCATTATACTTGGAACCTAACCGTGATCTCATACTGAGTGTGTTGCAAGGGTTATGGGTTGAGATTGTGAACCAGTATATATTATCCTGCCCAAAAGGAAGCATGTTAGGAAATGGTCATTGCCTAACTAGCTGGCCAGGTAATATATAAGCCAACATTATATGTTTACAGTATGAATATGTAGAATATAGCTTTAAGAGTATTGCTGAGTCATTCTGCATCCTGATTGGATGAACTCTGTAGCAACTGTATTTAAGGAGAGCTTGATTGTGGTCAGTGTGAACATTACACACCTGCTGCTATGTTGTAGATATCTCTGGTCTCTACATGGTCAATTAGATCATGGTTTATTTATTACTGCTTTTATGAACTGTTTTATATTGTTCCTGAATGATTCATGTCTTGTTCTATGAACCGGTAAGAAGTTTTGTATCTCTGGATTGGTTATACATGACTAAGACCTGGATTGGTAAAAGGACTATGAATTTGCTTTGCTCTATAAGTAAACTACTTTAAAAACCAGTTTGTATGCAGTATGTTCACAACTACACTCAGCACCATTTCCACGCGCAAACACTCTATGCTCTGCTTCATAACTAGTCCTGGTTATCTCACAACTATATCCTTAACATAATCTCTGTCCATTTTGAGTACATAGCAAAAAGAGGAAACTTGAAAATTCACAAGGTTGATTTTTTTATGGAACAAAATTGTGATTGAAGCTAGATGTTCTGCTTTGGACCCTGCTCAAGCATCACTTATAATGCCTTGCCCTTGATAGAAGGGAGTGAACTGCCAACAATCTGCCAATAAATAAGAAGATCAAAAATGATTTTTTAAAAATGGGCTCAATCAATAGACTGGGAAGGAGAAAAATTGTCTTAGAAATATATAACATATACAGAATAAATTTCCAATATGCCACAACAAGGAATGTTGCAAAGGGAATCATTAGTACGATTTGAAGGAAAAAGAAAAAGAGAACAAGCTTGAGATTGTCACTTTAAATCTTAACTGGAAATTGATAATGTGGACATAATCGAGGCATAGTGATGCCAAACTGATGATGCATTTGACTCCACCTTTAGGGTCAGCTTGGTCAGCTCCTACAGCTAGGTTTTTTCACTTCACTATCTTAGTTCATTTCTCCATAACTTGTGGTATAAAATTTACTAAATTTTAATTCCATGAGAGCCATAAAGCCTGGATTTTGGATTTGTTCCATAAATTAATCTAGTCTAGTCTAGTCGAGATAATCTGGTTTAAAAACTATACATCTATGGTGCACTGTTGCTCCCAGTTAATGGTTACACACAGACAAACAGGACAGATTTAGTAGTATATAGTATACATAGGTGTAAATGTTGATAGGTGCAGTTGGGAAAGATACAAAACAACCCATTTCAAAACCAAATTTTAAAAAGGGGGGAGATACTCCTGCCATGTGTTAAAAATACAGGTGGAAGCTAAATCAAAGCATGTTGGCTTTAGAGAAAATCAAGCATGTTCTAGGCATGTTTTCTTTCCTCTCACAGGGCTAGAAATCAGAGTCACTGGTTAAACTTTTGAAAAGAGTCTTATGACACACTGAAGAATTCAAGGTTGACCAAGTAACTGCTCTAAATTAATAACAAATGGAGGATGAACAACATCTGTTGATGATCCTGCCTTCCTGGCTGTTCTCCCCTGCCTTGGCCACTGCTCATAATTCTCCTTTGACAAAGTTGTGTGGTCCTGCCTGAAGGATGACTTGGAAAACAATGACTGTGGAGCCAATATCTTGAAGTCCCCACCCCAAGGATCAGATCAAACTAGGTGGTCCCAGTTGATCCCAGAACTCTGATAGTCTTCCTCACTTGTTCCTCACATAACCACTTGGGGTGAAACCAATGAAAGAAATCTTCTCCTCCTCCAAATTTAACAAATGGGACTGGCCTTTTCAGGGGAATTTGGCCATCACACTCTTCAGAAGAGCACAGCAAGCTTGAAGCAGCCTTCACATTCCTCTTGCACTGGATTCTACTCTAGTTTTAAATCTGAAAATGGAAACTGCCCGATCTCAACTATCAACACTCACCCAGATCCCACGGAAGAAGCAACAGTAGCAGCAGCAACAGCTGAAGAGGACCAGGGATTCTCCTGAAGGACCTCAAGGCAGCCATGTCGATAGCAGCAGGAGAAACATCTGGAGTGACTTTGCGTCTTGCCCAACAGATCTTTCCTATAAGAGAAGGAGCAAAAGAGGAACTCTTATTTCCTCCTTGTAAATTCAGACCTTTCCCTGAGTTTGAGTCACTAAGGAAGTGATCAATATCCAGTAAAGAAGGTCATAAAAATTCACCGGAGTCCCATTCTGTGGTTGATTGGGTGACTCCAGTGATTTGAAGGTTCGACCAAATAATGGTTGGACCTGGGTTTGGAATTCGTATTTAGTGTATGACGATTTATAGAAAGCCAGAAGTCTACTGTATTGAAGGCAGTAGATATTTGGCAGCTGATGGGACTCAGAGACATGTCCAAGTTGGTGATGTCACCATTGCCTGGGAACACCCAACGGGGGCTCCCCTCTCATCCCCGCATAGGTTCCCACCAAAGTGGTACCTATTCATCTACTTGCATTTTGATATGCTTTCGAACTGCTAGGTAAGCAGGAGCGGGAACGAGTGGTGGGAGCTCACCCCATCTCACAGTATTTGGGTCTCAAGCTTGGGCTTGTTGATCGTCAAGCCTGGATTCTAACCATAGAGCCACCATAAGACTCTTTATAGTAATAGCACTAGCACTTAGACTTATATACCACTTCACAATGCTTTACAGCCCTCTCTAAGCAGTTTACAGAGTCAGCCTCTTGCCTCCTACAATCTGGGTCCTCATTTTACCCACCTCAGGAGGATGGAAGGCTGAGTCAACCTTGAGCCGGTCAGAATCGAACTGCCAAATTGCAGGCAGCCAGCAGCCAGCAGAAGTAGCCTGCAGTACTGCACTCTAACCACTGGGCCACCACAGAGTGGTAGGAGCGATCTTTTTTTTTTTTAATTGAAAAAGTTTTACATACAAAATTTTTCCATTTTTTCTCCCCCCCACACCCCCCTCCTCCCTGCCTCCCTCCCCCACCCCATTTCCCCCCATCCCCCCCTTGACTTCCGCTACAAGTTAAAAAAAAAGAAAAAAAGAAAAAGTACATATAACAAAATAATATAACAAATAAACCTATAAGTAATAAAATTTTCCTAAAATTAACTATATTATAATAAAAAACTAATAACAATAAAATTAACCTCATTAATCAATATTAATATACATTTATCAATCAGTACCATAATTATATTTAAACCCAATTAAAAAATCATACCTTTCTTTAATTCATTAATATTAGCATTACTAATTATTTACCAAAATCAATCCCCCTAATAATAAAATATAATAAATCACATCCATATCCCTATCCGTATCAATATCAAATAATTTTATCCCAGCTACACCCATCAAATCTTAATCCTAAAGTTCATTGGTTGCAGGAAAAGATCTATAGAACAGACAGACCTACAAGTTTCTTGTTTCGTTTCATTTTGTTGAAACGGAAGGCTCCGTGATTCTAAAACGGCAAGTGGGGGAAAATGATGCAATTGTGCCAGTGTAAGGAAAGCCTGCAACCTCTTTTTAGATTTTTGAAATTTTGAAATTTAAGCATTTACATTTCTTTGGAGGACTTTGCTTTTCCCAAAGGTCTTTTTCTTTTCTTTTCTTTTCTTTTCTTTTCTTTTCTTTTCTTTTCTTTTCTTTTCTTTTCTTTTTTCTTTCTTTTTTTGGAAATTTTTAAAATTTATTTTTAAGCATAAAACATAAAGCAACATCTTTTTAGAGCAAGGGTTTGATCTGGTATAAAATAAGTATAAATTCCAAATTTCATCAGTTAACATCTTAAAGAAAAAAGAAAGAAAGAAAGAAAGAAAAAGAAAGAAAGAAAGAAAGAAAGAAAGAAAGAAAGAAAGAAAGAAAGAAAGAAAGAAAGAAAGAAAGAAAGAAAAGAACAAATCTAAACCCAATTTTTATCATTCAAT
The DNA here is from genome assembly GCA_038048745.1 of Coluber constrictor foxii. Lineage (NCBI taxonomy): Eukaryota > Metazoa > Chordata > Lepidosauria > Squamata > Colubridae > Coluber > Coluber constrictor. The sequence continues at coordinate 1,601,136 of CM075960.1, forward strand.
CTAGCACCTTATTCTAACAGTTAATATTTTATTATGTAATCACCCTAAATCTTAAACTTCAAATCTAAACAGCTCTTTATAATATTCATTTCAGGCTCCGACTTAACCCCTCCAAGACCAAGTGGCTGTGGCTGCCGGCGTCCTGATATAGCCAGCTGGTGCCATCGCTGACTATTGGGGGCGAGGCATTGGCCCCCACAGAGAGGGCTCGCAACTTGGGCATCCTCCTAGACACACGGCTGTCTTTAGAAGAGCACATGACGGCCGTGGCCAGGGGGGCTTTTTATCAGGTTCACCTTATACGCCAGTTGCGTCCCTTTCTGGATTGGGACTCCCTATGCACAGTCACTCACACTCTTGTGACTTCCCGCCTGGACTACTGCAATGCTCTCTACATGGGGCTCCCCTTGGGGTGCACCTGAAGGCTCCAACTGGTCCAGAATGCAGCCACGCGGGGAATTATGGGAGCGACGTGGCGCTCCCATGTGACACCTCTCCTGCGCGAGCTGCACTGGCTCCCGGTGGTCTTCCGGGTGCACTTCAAGGTGTTGGTGACCACCTTTAAAGTGCTCCATGGCTTAGGGCCTGGGTATTTGTGAGACCGCCTTCTGCTGCCAATAGCCTCCCACCCGCCAGTACGCTCGCACAGAGAGGGCCTCCTCCGGGTGCCGTCGGCCAGACAGTGTCGGCTGGCAACCCCCAGGGGGAGAGCCTTCTCTGTGGTGGTGCCTGCCCTCTGGAATGACCTACCCCCGAAGATACGCAGGATATCAGACCTCCAGACCTTTCGTCGGGCCCTTAAAACCCATTTGTTCCATCTAGCTGGGCTGGCTTGATCCCATCGTCTGTTTTAAATTGAAATTGATTTTAAACTGGACTGTTTTAATTGTCGGCCGAAAATATTTAATATTTTTAATTGGCTTTAATTTTTGTATATCAAGTTTTATTCTGGCTGTTCACCGCCCTGAGTCCGCAAGGAGAAGGGCGGTTTATAAATTGAAACAAATAAATAAATAAATAAATAAATTTATCATTTTAACAATCCGTATTTCATATATTTTCCTTACTTCAAAGAACCAAATCAAGTCAATGTTTCTTTTAACTCACATCTAATAATCACCATAAAGTATTTTATTCCTTTCTTAAGGACATTTCAAAGTCAGTAACTGTCCTTCCAAAATATCTCCTTCATTCCTCCTAGGTTTATTTTTAACTGGATTGCAGCTTAATTAGCTGGTTTCCAGGGATGCTTTCCTCCACTCCTAACCTTATTTGTTGGCTGGATCACAGTTTAGTTTTAACTGCTTTCCAACATTTTCTCCTTCACTCCTCCTAGATTTATTTTTGGCTGGATAACAGCTTTTCAGCTGTTTTCCAGGGATGCTTCCCTCCACTTCTAACCTATATTTCGCTGGTTCATAGTTTAGCTTTAACTGGTCCCCAGTATTGTCTCCTCCTCTCCTCCTTTATTTATTTTTAACTGGTTCACAGCATAATTTACTGTTTTCCAGGGATGCTTTCCTCCACTCCTTACCTTATATTTAGCTGGTTCACAGTTTAACTTTAATTAGTCCGCAGCATTGTCTCCCCCACTCCTCCTAAGTTTTTTTTGGCTGGTTCACAGCTGAATTAGCTGTCTTCCAGGGACTCTTTCCTCCACTCCTTACCCTATATTTGACTAATTCACAATTTAGCTTTAGTCATCTGATCCCCAAAATCATACTTCTTTGCCAATTTAAACTAATAATGCATTTTAGTATATATCTTCTCTCCTACTCTCTCCTGAACCATTAATTTTCTTTAAATTTCTCCCATTTCTTATCTGTTTCTTGTTTTTCTATGTAAAACAACATAAGCAAGAGACAAAGTTCCTTCCTTAAATACCAAACTTTCCACAGTTGCAATTTACACTTTCACTCTCTCAGCCATTTTAACTTCCTCCACTTGTTATTCTCCTAGCTTTAAAAAAAAACATTTTGCTGGTTTCCTCTTCTCCTTCTTCCCCTTCCAAGCTAATCCATTCTCATTAAACACCAAGAAAGAATCAAATTTTAAATCCATCCAAAGGGACATTAAAATTCCAAAAGCAGTCAGTTAGTGCTATTGTCCTTTAATGGGTCTTCTCCTTGTTAATAGTTTAAATTCTTTGTCCAAATAGTTCTTAGCCACTGTTGGAACCAGGGCATTATTAGTATTTAAATGTTTGAAGACTGTTCTCGCCTGGGCTAATCCTACTCACCCGGCATTCATACATCTTGCTCCTGTGTCTCCTCCTGCACTTTGCTTGTCCCGGCTGCCGAGACTTTGGGGCAGCCGCCATGGCTGCCTCTCCTACCACCGCCGGAGCAGAGGGTAATCCTCAGGCCCCGAGGAACCTGCCCATTTCTCTTGGCCATCCAAGAGGTCCCCCTCTAATCCCCTGTTCCTCCAGGATAGGGTAGGTCCACAGATTTAAAAGATGGGGTTTTCGTGGAGCTCCAAAGAGCCCGTCCACTCGCTGCGGCGCCAACCGGAAGTCCCCCCGAAAGGTATTTTTCAAGAGCCAACTGGACTTTCTCATTTTTTCTTTGAAGATGTTTCTCTTCCCATCGAAGAAGCTGAAGAAGCTTCTTGTTGCCTCTTAAAAAAGCACCTTTGGGACAACCATGACCTGGAATGGCTGAGAAGGTCCATAGACATTTGACTTTGCTTTGTTCTCTGCTCTTTTTGTATAAGACTTTTATAAGTGGTTATTTCAGGAAGTTTATTGTGGGTGGAAAAAACCCGTCCAATTTTAACTGAAGTTGTTTTATTATTTTATTTTATTTTATTTTATTTTATTTTATTTTATTTTATTTTATTATTTTATTTTATTTTATTTTTTTATTTTATTTTATTTTATTTATTTTATTTTATTTTATTTTATTTTATTTTATTTTATTTATTTTATTTTATTTTATTTTATTTTATTTTATTTTATTATTTTATTTTATTTTATTATTTTATTTTATTTTATTTTATTTTATTTTATTTTATTTTATTTTATTTTATTATTTTATTTTATTTTATTTTATTTTTTTATTTTATTTTATTCTATTTTATTCTATTTGATTAGATTAGATTAGATTAGATTAGATTAGATTAGATTAGATTAGATTAGATTAGATTAGATTTATATACCGCCCTTCTCCTTGCGGACTCAGGGCGGTGAACAGCCAGAAATAAAAAGCAAATCTTACAAAAGTTAAAAAATTATTAAATGTAACTAATATAAATTTGGCCCATAGTTAAAAACAGTTCAATTAAAATTAATATCAAAAACTCTAAAAAGATTTTCCCATGGGATCAGGCCAGGCCGGCTAGCTGGAAAAAGTACGTTTTTAAGGCCCAACGAAAAGTTCAGAGGTCAGAGATCGTTCATAACTCTGGAGGAAGGTCGTTCCAGAGGGTGGAAGCTACCACAGAGAAGGGTCTCCCCCTGGGGGTCTCCAGCCGACATTGTCTGGCTGACGGCACCCTGAGGAGGCCCTCTCTGTGGGAGCGAACCGGCCGGTGGGAGACAATTGGTGGCAGTGGGCGGTCCCGTAAGTACCCTGGTCCTAAGCCATGGAGCGCTTTAAAGGTGATTACCAACACCTTGAAGTGCACCCGGAAGTCCACCGGCACCCAATGCAGCTCCCACAGGAGAGGTGTCACATGGGACCACCCTGTCGCTCCCATAATCCCCCGGGCGGCCACATTCTGCACCAGTTGGAGCCTCCGGGTGCACCCCAAGGGGAGCCCCATGTAGAGAGCATTACAATAATCCAGGCGAGAGATGATGAGCGCTTGAGTGACTGTGCGTAAGGAGTCCCGATCTAGAAAGTGTCACAACTGGCGTATCAGGCGAACCTGATGAAAAGCCCCCCTGGCCACGGCCGTAGTATGTTCCTCTAAAGACAGCTGTGGATCCAGGAGGACACCCAAGTTGCATACCCTTTCCGTGGGAGCTAATGATTCGCCCCCAATGACCAGCGATGGAGTCAGCTAGCTATATCAGGACACCAGCAGCCACAGCCACTCGGTCTTCAAGGGGCTGAGTCGAAGCCTGTTTCTCCCCATCCAGACCCGCACAGCTTCAAGGCACTGGGACATCCCTTCTACGGCATCGTTGGGGTGGTCTGGGGTGGAGATGTACAGCTGAGTATCATCAGCGTACTGATGGAACTCCACCCCAAAACCACGGATGATCTCACCCAGCGGCTTTATATAAATGTTGAACAGGAGAGGTGAGAGGACCGACCCTTGTGGCACCCCACACACTAGGCGCCTCGGGGTCGACCGCTGCCCCCCTGTCAACACAAATTGCGACCGGTCGAAGAGATAGGAGGAGAACCACCGCAAAACGGTGCTCTCCACCCCCAATCCCTCCAACCGGCGCAACATGATACCATGGTTGATGGTATCAAAAGCCGCTGAGAGATCTAACAGGACCAGGATAGAGGAGTAGCCCCTACCCCGGGCCCTCCAGAGACCATCCACCAACGCGACCAATGCTGTTTCGGTACTGTACCCAGACCTGAAACCAGACTGGAGCGGGTCTAAATAGACAGCTTCATCTAGGTACTGGGGGAGCTGCCACGCCACCACACTCTCAACAACTTTCGCAAGAAAGCGACAGTTGGAGACTGGACGATAGTTAGCTAAAACAGCTGGACCCAGAGAAGGCTTCTTGAGGAGGGGCCTCACCACCGCCTCCTTCAAGGTGGCTGGTAGGGTGCCCTCGCTCAAAGAAGCATTAATAATCTCCTGGAGCCAGCCTCGTGTAAGCTCCCGGGAAGCCGGCACCAACCAGGAGGGACACGGGTCCAATAAACATGTGGTTGCATTCAGTCTTCCCAGAATCCTGTCCATGTCCTCAGGAGCCACAGGATCGAACTCAGCCCCGATAACACTCTCAGGACCTGCCTCAGTCATCTCACCTGAACTAACCCAATCAGCAGCCAGATCTTCCCGAATCTGAGTTATTTTATCATCCAGATATTGAACAAAATCTTCAGCTCGTCCCTGCAAGGGATCATCCCGTGCTCCCAAATGAAGGAGGGAGTGGGTCACCCTAAACAGGGCTATTTGATGACGCGATAAGAGTGGCAAAATAATTAGATTTCGCCGCTTTTATCACCACTAGGTAGGTCTTAATATGAGACTTTACCAGTCTCAAGTCAGATTCGGATCGACTGACCCTCCAACCGTTCTCTAGGTGTCTTTTCTGGTGCTTCATCTCTCTCAGCTCCTCGGAGAACCAAGGTGCTAAATGAGTTCAGTGCCAGGTCAGAGGCCGCAAAGGTGGGTCCAAGGCCCCACCAGCCACCCTATCCCAGGTGGCCACCAGGTCCTCGGCCGAGTCGTGTGCCAGTGTCTCAGGAAAGGGCCCAAGCTCTGTCTGGAACCTATCAGGATCCATGAGGCACCTGGGGTAGAACCACCTGGTCGGTTCTGCTTTCCTGCAGTGGGGTGCAGCAGTCAGAAAGTCAAGTCGAAGGAGCGAGTGGTCAGACCATGACAAGGGTTCAATATCTATATCCCCTATATCAAGACCACTCAACCACTGACCAGAGACAAAAACTCACATCGGTGGACAGGGTGTGTCCATCGATGTGAGTCGGGCCATGAAATACTTGGGTCAGGTCCATGGCCGTCATGGAAGCCATGAATTCCCGAGCTATCTCAGATGTTTCACCGATAGATGGCAGATTGAAATCCCCCATGACCATAAACCTGGGGGTACCAATCGCCACCTCAGCTACAACATTGAGAAGCTTGGGCAGGGTCGTTGCCACGTGGCAGGGAGCCAGATAAGTGACCAACAGACCCATCTGCCCACCACAACCCCACCTCACAAAGATGGACTCACACCCGGCTATTTGAGGTAGAGTGGCCTCCCTCGGATCGAGACCTTCCTTTATAATGACCGCTACTCCCCCACCCGTACCCTGAGCTCTCGGCTGATGGAATGCATGGAAACCTGGTGGGCACATCTCCACAAGGAGAACCCCGCCGTCATAGCCCAACCAGGTCTCCGTAATACCAGCCAGGTCCGCACCCCACTCTTGAAGAAGGTCACATATGAGGGGGGCCTTATTTACAACGGACCTAACGTCGCACAGCAGCAGCCGGAGCCTTGGGTCCTGAGACTCTGAACAACCTGGGGAACAGGAAGGGGACCGGGGCATGCAATCGCTCGAAGATAGTGAGTGCATGCCCCCACAACATGATACGGCCCTCTGCTCTCGCCATATCTGCCCCTCCCACCCAGCATATTAATAGAAAAGCCCTCGAAAGAGGGCTCTCTAGGAGTCCTCTTACCTCCAGAGTCTGCATCCCCCACGGCACCATAAACTGCCGGACCTGTGCCTCTCCCCCTTGGGTTCTCCCCCAAACCCACTCCCACCCTTGAACCCCTTAAGAATCTAGTTTAAAAAGAGCTTAAAAAACCCCCCAATCCCTGTTTTGCAACATGCCACCTCTCGGGGTCCCAAAACCCGTCATTAAAGTGGGCCCTCGATAACATAGAGGGCCAGGCCTGTGAGAGGGGAATCTCGCGAGAGGGGAATCTCGCAGGGCAAGAAGCTTAGACCTGGAATACATCCGAACACAGAGTGGGAATAGAGAAAATGGTAAGGCATGGCTCGGGGTCCACGATAATAGTCAAAAATGGCCAAAGAACAAGGTTCAAGTCAATCAGGAGAATCACCACTACCGTCTCATGGTAGCGGGTAGGAGTCTCTGCATTCTGTCCAACTGAGGGAATGTCCAGAACTCCCTCTCACAGCAGTCCGCCATACTAGTCAGATAAGTTGGAGAGTCCAGGGCCATTCTCTCACAGTGGCTTGGCCATATTAGTCCTGAAAGGTGAGACGCCCCATCAGGGGTGAATGAAGTAAAGGACCGGCTCCATCAGTCCTCCCATGAACTACCTTGTTCTCCAATAAAGCCAGCGAGCGAGATGATAAATAGAGCCGAGTTCCAAGCTGCTCCGGAAATTAGCGGGTCGATAACGGTGCAAGCGAAAATATGTCAAAAAGCCAACGGAGGACAGGCGGGGGGAGGGGGAACAACTCCATCAAGGGTGTAATGGTGTAATGGCTGGCCCCCAGATTGTAAGTCAGTTCAACCGATGGAAGGAGACCCTCACCACCGACAGTAGCCATGGGGGCCTTCCCAGTTGGACCCATTTGGGTCTCAGCCTCCTGGTGAGAGCCCACTCTATACATAAAACCCCCAGCCAGCCACCAGCTTAATGAGGAATCAACATCAATCTTAAAACTTCCTAACTGTGTTGGGATATTTTGCTGTTTAACCACAAGAGGGAGTCAAAGACCAGAATATTGGCTGTATGCCATTCACTTAATAGCATAAACCTGTAGTGGTGCTATTTGAACACAAGGTGGAGGCAATGAGCAAAACATTTTTTGTAAGACACTAATTTAGCAGAATAAACCTCACCATTCATAGTTTCATGACAAGTTGGTTACTGGAAAAAAAGTAGGAAAGTGGAATCTGAACACCTAGAAAGTATTTTGCAGGAATAATCAAATAACACACATATACACATGCTATATACATACATAAATATATATGTGCACCTTACATATATATATACAAATATATATTAATCAATGTCCATTTTGAATATAGAATAGAATAGAATAGAATAGAATAGAATAGAATAGAATAGAATAGAATAGAATAGAATAGAATAGAATAGAATAGAATAGAATTCTTTATTGGCCAAGTGTGATTGGACACACAAGGAATTTTTCTTTGGTGCATATGCTCTCAGTGTACATAAAAGAAAAGATACGTTCATCAAGAATCATAAGGTACAACACTTAATGATAGTCATAGGGTACAAATAAGCAATCAGGAACAATATCAATATAAATCATGAAGATACAAGCAACAAAGTTACAATTATATGGTCATAAATGGAAGAAGATGGATGGTGGGAACGATGAGAAGATTAATAGTAGTGCATACTTGTTTGATAGTGTTGAAGGAATTATTTGTTTAGCAGAATGATGGCATTCAGGAAAAAAAATATGTAGCTGAAAGAGGAAACTTGAGAGTTCACAAGGTTGATACTATATGGCAGAAAACTGTGGCTGAATCTGGATGTTCTGCTTCGGATACCACGAAGCCCCCTCCCAGAAGGCAACAAGGAAAACAGGTCATGAAGATGATGTGTGGCATGGCAGACAATCCTGCAGACCCTGCTCAAACAACACTTATGTGCTACGTCCTGGATAGAAAGGAGTGAACTGCCAATAATCTGCCAATAAATAAGAAGTTCAAGAATGATAAAATTTTTGGCTCAATTAATAGACTGGGAAGCATAAAAAAATGACTTAGAAATATATGACACATACAGAATAAATTCCCAATATGCCACAACAAGGAATGCTCCAAGGGATGCATTAGTACACTTTGAAAGAAAAAGAAAAAGAGAACAACTTTGAGATTGTCATTTTAAATCTAAACTGAAAATTGATAATGTGGACATAATCATCCTGAAGGAAATCCCTATTAGAATTTTGAGAAAAAGAAAGGCATTCCTTCCAGACACTTTGAAGCAGAGAAAGATTTCATTTCTTTGGAACACACTTGAAAATGATTTTTTTTATTGAGAATAAAGATTTAGACTGAATTCCATAGAAAAAAACTAAGAAAGCAAAACCCTGAAGGTTAAATAAGAAATGATGAATACTTACAAACAACTGGATTTGTATCAAGTTAGACTAAAGCAACAATGCTTTTTGTGCAAAAATGGAAAGATATATTAATTCCAAACTGGAAGAATGGCTGGAAAAACTGACGGAACTAGCCGAAATGGCCAAATTAATTGCTTTAATAATCATAATAAAATACATCCAGCTGTGTTTGTACTTGGAAACCGCTTTTACGATTTTGTGCTGGAGGCAGAAAAATGAAATCCTGACTTTGGAATTTGCTGGTTAGATAACTTTGTTGTTATAGAAAGGTTTGGTATATACTAAGTACGCAGAAGTAAAAAAAAATCGAAGCTGTATATTTATTGCTTTTATTGTACTGCACGGAAAAGAATTGGAAGTTGCTTTTTTCCCTTTTTTAATCTACCATTCTCTCATCCTTTTCTCTCTGTTCCCCACATTCCTACTTTCTTTAGTTTTACTTGTATTTTATACTGTGATAATTTCAATAAAAATTATACAGATAATTTTTTTTAAAAAAAGTGAAATGATGGCAACAGGTTCTTCTGAGCCCAGTTCTTAGTTATTTCTGTTTTTTTAAATTATTTTTATTGGTTTTTTGAACATAAACATAAACAATACATACATGACAATTCACCCACCCCCACCTCACCAATAGTAAAATTAACATATGATATTCCTACTGTCAACAGATTGTATAATTCTCTATATATGTAATTATAGAGTTGTAAAGCAATACTAGAAGTAATATTGCTCTTTACATATTTTATATGTAAGCTATTTCTTCTATGCCCTAGTTCTTATCCTCTATTTTTGTTTCAATTCTTCTTTTGAGCCATTTGTGCCATTTGTGCCATACCGTATAGTATTCACTTTCCTCCTTATCACGGAGTTCTAGAGTTAATTTGTCCATCTCGGCACATTCATTTACTTTTGAGATAATTTTATCTTCAGTTGGGATTTGATCGGATTTCCAGTTTTGTGCGAACAGTATCCTAGCTGCTGTTAAGATGTGTGTTATAAGGTATTTTATTTCTTTGGAGCATTTGGTGTCGATCGTGCCTAATAAAAACAACTCTGGACTGTTACCTAATTTTATATCCGCTACTTCCTCAATTAGTTCTTAGTTATTTCTGTTCATTTTTTGCAGACATAGAAACCAGTAAGAGATAGACAATTAAATCAAATAAGTACAGCAAAATATTTGAAAGCGACACCACGTCTTTCTTTGTACCATTATGTAAATTATAGAATGACCTAATTCTTGGAAAATTATCTCTATATAGACACAAGTATTGAACGTAGAGATTTAACATTTTATATCACTGCTTTATACTGCCAAAGCATGTCTACACTCCTGAATTACGGTTTTTTAATAGTTGCTCTTTTATAACTTCTGCAAGCAAATAAATATTATTTCATTAGTTTTTACTAAATTTTATAAATTAATATTAATGCAAAAAGAAAAACCCCTGTAGTGATGCTATTTAACCATAAGAAGGAGCCAAGGCAGAGGTGGAATTCATCCGGTTTGCACCGGTTCAGGAGAGCCGTTTGTTAACTTTCTGAGCAGTTCAGCAAACCAGTTGTTGGACGAAATGCCTTTTGTTTTTCCCATTTTACAGAGCTAATTCTGTCAGGAAGGCAGGAAGGAAACATTCTGGTGTGCCTCTGGGTTGTTTCTAGCCTAATCCTCATTTTTATTGCCCTGCTTAAGTGTTTTCAGAAACTGCCTATTAATGGTTCTTGGCAGTATGCCCAGATTAGCTGAAACCACTTCTCTGTTTCTTTTTCTTTTTCTTTTTGCTAGGGGTTTGACTTTTTAAAAAGCTTTTTACACTGCTTGGGGGGGGGGGTACTTTTGGGGTGTACTTCCAAGAGGCAGGATGCAAGCTTGGCACTCTGTCTGATTTTTTTACTGCCTTTTTGGGAGCATGTGATCTTTCCTTAAATCTGGATTAGGATCCAGATCCTTAGGATATCTTGTGAGGTGAGTGTTGTGGCCTGCCAGTGGCCAGCAGAGCTGGCAGCAAAGTTGGATGGTGAGGAGGTTGGGAAGAAACTTGGGCCAGTCCTGAGGGCTGGGAAAAGTTCAGACAAGGGCTCTACATTGCAGGCAGAGAGGGGGCCAAGGCCATCTGGTAGTTCAAGTTTTTATTTCAATGCATGCCCAAAAGAACAATTTCTTCATCTTTCTTTCTTTCTTTCTTTCTTTCTTTCTTTCTTTCTTTCTTTCTTTCTTTCTTTCTTTCTTTCTTTCTTTCTTTCTTTCTTTCTTTCTTTCTTTCTTCTCTCTCTCTCTCTCTCTCTCTCTCTCTCTCTCTCTCTCTCCTTCTCCTTCTCCTTCTCCTTCTCCTTCTCCTTCTCCTTCTCCTTCTCCTTCTCCTTCTCCTTCTCTTTCTTTCTTTCCCTCCGTGAATCAGCTGATATTCTTATAATATATACTTCAGGTTTTCTTTCTTTGAGGGTATAGACCATGGAAAACAAGATCCATGCACCTCAGATTACTTACAGTTTCCACAGGGGGGAAACAAGTCTGATTCACGCTTCGACAGTGGTAGCAGAGGATGGTTTCGATCTATCTTTCTTTCTTTCTTTCTTTCTTTCTTTCTTTCTTTCTTTCTTTCTTTCTTTCTTTCTTTCTCTCTCTCTCTCTCTCTCTCTCTCTCTCTCTCTCCCTCCCTCCCTCCCTCTCTCTCTCTCTCTCTTTCTTTCTTTCCTTACTTCCTTCTGTGAATCAGCCTATATTCTTATAATATATACTTCGGGTTTTCTTGTTTTGAGGGTATAGACCATGGAAAACAAGATGCATTCACCTCTAATTACTTACAGTTTCCCCAGGGGGGGAACGAGGCTGATTCATGCTTTGACAGTAGTAGCAGAAGATGGTTTCAATCTTTCTTTCTTTCTTTCTTTCTTTCTTTCTTTCTTTCTTTCTTTCTTTCTTTCTTTCTTTCTTTCTTTCTTTCTTTCTTTCTTTCTTTCTTTCTTTCTTTCTTTCTTTCTTTCTTTCTTTCTTTCTTTCTAATAAAGAATCAGCATTTACATTTTAAGGAAGATTCGATTAAAGTCCCAGACATGGCAGAACAAAGTAAGGTTATTTTTCTTTTTAATCTCCTTATAACTTTATACATTTGGCAGAGTGAAGCGCTCATGATCATGCATTTTAATAATATTATTATTGATTCCCTAATTGGATCCGTTCTCATCCTGAAAATCTGTGGGGAACAGGAGTCCCTAACTTGAAGATCCAGACTTTTTCACTTCCTGGAATGTTGTAGAATGAGGTTTTGTCCTCTTGCGTCCACACACTTTTACTAGGAAGAGGCAAGAGATGAAAAGAAGGATGGCTGCTTTGCTCAGGAAAAGTGTGATGCAGAGAACAAGGAGGGATTGTTGCTGTGAGCCTGTGGAGAAAAGAGAGTAGATTAACAAAACAGAATAACAGAGTTGGAAGGAACCTTGGAGGTCTTCTAGTCCAGCCCCCTGCTCAAGCAGAAGACCCTATACCTGTGATGACGAACCTATGGCATGTATGGGACATGCCAGCTCTCGCCCCAGCCCAGCTCTGTGTATGCACGCGTGCCTCCCGCTGGCCAGCTGATCTTCAGGTCTCTGCCGCACATGTGCGGAAGGAAAGGGTGCATGTACAGGGGGTGCAGGGATGGTGCAGGTGGCTTTCCAGGCCCAAAAGAGGGCATTGGGGGGGGGGCTCATGAGGGCCTCCTGTACCCCATTTTGGCTTCCAGGTTAGTGTATTCCAACCTGGAATATATTCCAGTATTTGAGGGGCTGTCCCGAAGAAGAGGGAGTCAAGCTATTCTCCAAAGCACCAGAAGGCAGAACAAGCAATGGATGGAAACTAATCAAAGACAGAGACAACCTGGAAATTGAGGAGAAACTTCCTAACAGTGAGGACAATTATCCAGTGGAACAGCTTGCCTCCAGAAACCATGGGCACTCCAAAACTGGATGTTTTCAAGAAGAGACTAATCACTTATCTGAAGTTCTCCTGATTGAGCAGGGAAGTGGACTAGAAGCCCTCCAAGGTCCCTTCCAGCTCATTTAATCTATTTTGATACTTTGATAGGGTTGCAGTCCAGCATGTTGACTGGAGTTTGGGTGAAGAGAAGATGCAATAGAAGGGCCTTCCCCACCCTGTGGCACACCATATTCTGTTTAATGGATTTGTTTAATGGCTGCAGTCAGGGAGAGCGAGGTTGGGATGCTTAAGCGAGGTCATTAAATCAATGACTTACCTTCTGTGAAAAGTCAACTCCTGGGAATGGACCTCATTTATAACAGACATTCTTTATTAAGGTCCAGGATCATAAAACCTTAAATATCTTAAGTACCTTAACATAATTTAATACATATATATAAATATAGTACATAAAGAGATATACTTTTGTTCAATGTGCATATGTGTTTGTATGTGTGTAGGTAGGTGTATGTATGTATGTATGTATGAATGTATGTATGTATGTATGTATGTATTATTCATATTTCTCTGCCACCCGCTCTCCGAGGACTCTGGGCGGCTTACAACAAAGACAGTTTACTAAATAGCATATTGCTCCCAACAATCTGGGTCCTCATTTTACCCATCTCAGAAGGATGGAAGGCTGAGTCAACCTTGAGCCGGTGAGATTCTAGCAGTCAGCTGAAGTAGCTGTAGTACAGCACTCTAACCACTGCACCACCTTAGCTCTTTCTATATTGTATGTATGTGTGTATATTTATATATATGTATATGTAGCTCTCTGTCTGTCTATCTGTCTGTCTCTCTCTCTCTCTCTATCATCTATCTATCTATCTATCTATCTATCTATCTATCTATCTATCTATCTATCTATCTATCTATCTATCTATCTATCTATCATCTTCTATCTATCTCTATCTATCTATCTATCTATCTATCTATCTATCTATCTATCTATCTATCTATCTATCTATCTATCTATCTATCTATCATCTATCATCAACCATCTATCTATCTATCATCTTCTATCTATCTATCCATCTGTCATATCTATCTATCTTTCTATCTAATCCGTTCATCCGTTCATCCGTCCGTCCATCCATCCATCCATCATCTATCTATCTATCTATCTATCTATCTATCTATCTATCTATCTATCTATCTATCTATCTTCCTCTATCTATCTATCGATCGATCGATCGATCGATCGATCGATCGATCTATCATCCATCATCCATCCATCTACCTACTGTTGGAAGAAATATTCAGTTCCAGTTCCAAGCCAGGAGAAAGGCACTGGAGACAAAATGGAGGCTGGAGGCTTGTTGGAAAGATGGTTCAATGATGAAGCAGAACCACATGGATTCTGGGTAGCTGAGCACATGGAGTTGAGAGTCAAGGTGGTGGGGGTTGCACTTGAGCTTCCTGTTCCTGTACAAGAGCATGTATTCTATGGGCTATTGTCAGTACTCTCATGGGGCCATGTAGGGGTCATGTTGGTCTGAGCTAACTTTAGTTGAAATCCACTGGGGTTGATGCAACTGAGATGATGCACTGAAGGGGCCTGTGTTCTGAAAGGGTGTGGGGCAATTCCTATTATTGTTTTGTCCCGGTTTGGATCTTGAATGAGGGCTAATCCCACCTTGGTTCAGACCTTGCGGCAGGGAATTTTTGCCGATGAATAGAGCAACCTAGATATTTGCTTCTTTCAATAAGCTCTTTATCTCTTAAGTGCTGACATCCACTCAGGGCTATTAAGAAAGGTGGGGGTTGCTTTCTCTTTCTAAAAAAAACGTGTTTCTCAATTTCTCATCTAGGGAAATATAATATTCTGCCTTTTTAAATATTTCTCAAACTATTTCACTCTTCTAGCAGAGGGGTGGGTGCTAACTTTCTACACTACCTACATTGCTATCATCTATTTATGTACTTTTATTATCTATTTATGTAAATTTTGTATCATCTTTTATGCATATACACCAAGACAAATTCCTTGTGTGTCCAATCACACTTGGCCAATAAAAAATTCTAAAAAGGTCCCTTCCAACTCTGTTAATCTATTCTATTCTATTTTACTCTACTCTACTCTACTCTACTCTACTCTACTCTACTCTACTCTACTCTACTCTACTCTACTCTACTCTACTCCATTCTATTCCATCTACCATCTTCTATCTATCTCTATCATCTATCTATCATCTATCATCTATCATCTATCATCTAACATCTATCTATCATCCATCATCTATCTATCTATCTATCTATCTATCTATCTATCTATCTATCTATCTATCTATCTATCTATCTATCTATATATCATCTATCTATCATTTCATCTAAAAAGTCACTTTCTACAACCTTGTAATCCCTTAATTTGGGGTAGAGTTGGGCCACTAATTGGAGCTGAGCATTTACTGGCTGGATGCCCTTCCTGACACCTGTGCAGAGTTTGCAGCAGATATTTTTATTTGTGCCCTAGGACAGAAGCATGTGCTGCAGCCTAGGATTGAACTGTCAACCTTCCGAGTCGGAGACAAGAGTGTAGTGTTTGGCTGATTTTATATGATCATATTTGATGCTAAAGAGAAGAAAAAATTAGCGTGGAAAGGATCGCAAAGAAGCAGAAAATATTGATGTCTAATTTCATATAGTGTAAAACCAACCTGAAGAAAAAAAACCTTCAAGTTGCATCCTGATGAAGAGCATGGTGGTTTCGTTGATCAGAGGCTGCGAATCATGCTGGACCTGGCAAAGGAACATGGAGGAGTTCTTGTCTTTGTTGGCCATCATCTCTAGGTTGCTCTTGAGAGAAAAGGTCCCATCGGGATTCGAGGTCTTCATGGCAAGCTTTCCTTTTCTGGCTTCGGCATCCTTGGAAAACAACTCCACTTTTGCGTCATCTGGATAAAAGCTTTCTGCATTGCAAGTGACCATCACTGAGGTGTTCAGCTGGACGGGAGAAGGTGGGTTGATCTCAAGATGCACCTTGGGAGGAACTGAGCAAAGAAAGCCAAAGAGGTCAGTCAAAAGATCTTCAGATTCATGGTTCCTTCATAGAGAAGATGGTAGAAGACCAACTAATTCTTCTCTCCAATTGTAACATTGAGGAAACAAGTTCTCTGAAGACAACTCTAGTGTATAAAATCCAGAACTTGACTTCCAAAAACCCAGGTATACAAAACCTTTGCCAGACCTATCCTGAAATATTGCTCACCTGCCTGGAACCCTCACTGTATTTCTGACATCAATACATTAGAGAGGGTCCAGAGATATTTTACTAGAAGAGTACCACTCTTCTTACACGCCTTCTTTCTATGACATCTCAAGGATTTTCTGACAGTCAGTAAGGATGGCATCTTACCATTCCTCTACTCTGATACTAAGCACAGGAGCCCCCCAGTGTTGTGTGCTAAGCCCTTTCCTTTATTCCTTGTACACACATGATTGCACCCCATTGTATAACACCAATGCAATTATTAAATTTGTGGATAACACAACAGTGGTGGGGCTCATTAATGAGAACAATGAGTCTGCTTACAGAAAGGAAGTACTGACATTGTGGTGTAAAGAAAATAATCTTACACTTACCACCAAAAAAACTAAAGAATGTATAATTGACTTTAGGAAGAAGAGAGATGTACATTTACCATTGTACATAAATGGTGAGGAGGTGGAGAGGGTTGGTAGTTTTAAATTTCTGGGAATTTATATCTCAAAGAACCTGTCATGGACTACGAATGTTAACATGCTTGTGAAGAAAACACAGAAGAGGCTGCACTTCCTGAGAATGCTCAGGAAAATAAATCTATCTCAGCCTCTACTTCTGTCCTCCTATCGCAGCACCATTGAGAGTGTCCTGACATACGGCATTCTTGCATGGTATGGGAGCAGCTCTGTAGCGGACAAAGAAGCTCTACAGAGAATCATTAAAACTGCCCAGAATATCATCGGACTCCAGCTACCAGTCCTGAACGACATCTTCGAATCTCGCTGTTTGAGGTAGTTGCATAACGTTCTCAGAGACTCTTCCCATCCTGCTTACCATCTTTTTGGACTGTTGCCTTCTGGAAGAAGATACAATTAGAACTCGAACAATTAGAACTCAGACCACATGTTTTCTGAGTGGTTTTTATCCCAGAGCTATAATTGCACTCAATAATGAACTAAAGGGCCACCATCACTATGCTGTTGGGCAGCATTACTTGGTCTCTTGTGTTAATGTTTGGGTGGTTAAGGGGTGGAGAATTGTGGTGGGTGGGAGTATGTTTGGGGATTGTTATGTGTGTTGGACCTGGGTGTTTGGGTGTTAAGTGAATTTCATTGTATGGATATACTGTGTATACACGTATAATGACAATAAAGTTGTTGTTGTTGTTGTTGTTGTTGTTGTTGTTGTTGTTGTTGTTGTTCTTCTTCTTCTTCTTCTTCTTCTTCTTCTTATTATTATTATTATTATTATTATTATTATTATTATTATTATTACAGGCAAGTCCTTCACTTATGACCACATTTGAGTTCAAAGTCTCCCTGGCTAAGCAAGATATTGTTAAATGAGTTTTGCCCCATTTTACAAATTTTCTTGCCACATTCGTTAAGCATGACAACCATCCTAAGTATAACTGTCCTAAGTACATGCCAGTTGCCAAATGTCTGAATTTTGATGTCATGACCTTGGGGATGGTGCCAGGATTATAAGTAGGGGAAATGGTCGCAATTCACTTTTTCCAGTGCCGTTGTAACTTTAGACAGTCACTGAATGAATGGTTGTAAGTTGAGGTCTTCCTGTATGGCCACCAACTCAAATAATTGGACTGGGGACAGCGTGTTATATTTTAATCAGGTTTAAAAGATATCTTGCCCACTCAACTTGACCCAAATCCCTGGGGAAAGAGCCAGAGGTGGAAGGTCTTTCTAAAGACCTGCTTCCTATATCACCACAGCCCTGTGAGGTAGGATGGGTTGAGAAAGTGGGGTTGGTCTCAGTGGGCTTCCATGGGACAAGAACCTGGATCTCCCTGGTGCCATTCCCACTGCCATGGTGGTGCCTTTTACCAGGTCTAGACTCCTTTGTCTCATTCCTCTCTGCAACCCAAGGTTCACCTACCTCTTAGGACATTCCCAAGTGCGAAGGTCTTCTGGAGAGGACCACGACCCTCCAATGATCTGTGTTGGATCTGGCAGGTCAGCTGAGACTTCACGTCTCCTCGCTCCAGCAGGATTTCCAGCGTGTTCTCTGCTTGGTACGTGATGCTCTGCTTTTCATCAGAATTCATGATGCTGGTCTGGCCACCCGGTATTTTTTTCCCATCCTTCAACCAGCTGACTGTGATCTCTCGGGGAGAGAATCCCCCTGTGGAGCAGTTGAAGGAGGCCCGAGACCCCGCCATGATTCTTTTTGTGGGGCCAAGAACGACAGGCTGGGATGGCATGGCTGAGGGAGGAAGTAGAGAGAGACATCAGTTGACGTTCCTCACAGACAATACAGGAGGCCCCAAGATGGTTTGCGGTTGGAAAGACTCAACTTTGTGTCAGAGTTTGCAGCAGCAATCACATCCAGGAAGCAAACACAGGTAACTGATTCAGCAGGATTCATTAACTTCTCTTCATATATATAATAACACAGAAATCGTATATACAATACCAAAAGCAGGGTTTCCACGTGGTAGAGAGGAGAGATTGTAAGTAGGTACAAACACAGGTCACGGTAGCGGAGAACAGTTTCAGTTCCAATTCAGAGCTCAGAGCCAGAGCTAAGCCACGCCCAGGCTCCTTGCTGTTTCAGCTCCCATTGGCTGACCTTGTTACTAAGCCCCATTCATTAGCTGGCCTTGTTACCATGTCTCTGCCAGTCATGAAATACACTGTCACTTTGAACATGGGATTTACTCCCATGTGTCTCATGGTTGACTGGGAACATCTCCCTCCATCCCTAGAAATCAAATGTAGAGGGCCACCTACCGATCACGGAGACCAGAGTGCCTTTCCCCGAAGCCAGCTCTCTCTCTAGGATCCCTGCCCTGAACTTCACACAATAGTAGGTCCCGGCATCTTCAGGACGGATGTTTTGGATGTTGATGCTGAAGTCCGTGCTGGATCCTGGGATAACCCTGACCCCTCTGTTGGAAGATCCCATTCTATCAGTGTAAATGGGGGCCTGGTTTCTGTCCAGCCCTTTGTACCACCGCACGCCTCCGGGTACAGTTCCTCCAGTCGATGTACATCTTAGAGTGAGGTCCTCTCCAGCTTTCACCGATACGCTTTCCGGAAGTTGGGTTACCTCTACGTTCTGTCCTGTAACAACTGAAAGAAAAAAGAGACACTTTTGTAACCGGGTTTCCTCTAAAAAGTGGTCACCATTCTTCTGGGGAGAAAGGACCATTGGTGGTCCCCTTCGGACAGGAGAATTATTTGCATTTCCTGAAGGCCAACCTTCTGGCTTATGATCTGACCATTTTTGAATGACCGCCATGCAGAGGGATAATTTATAAGGTGGCCTAGTTTTGCATTTTATTTGCTTTTATTCAACTTGTATCTTTCGAGGGTCTTTATCCATCTCAGATTATATTGCTTTCCAGTTTTTCTTTGTTTATGCTTAAGGGCAGGCCCGCAGGGTGCTTAAATCCAGCCCACGGGACCGGCCTGAAAATATCAAAGCACTAGCCTGCTGGTGTCTCTGGCGACTAAAATGGACCGGGTGCAGCCTGCCCGCACCTCATTTTCACCCTCCATGTCTTCCTGCAGCACTCCGCCAGCCAAAAACAGGCTGAAAATAGGACGAAAATGGTCCAAAAATGGGCAACAAATAGGTGAAAAACAGGCCAAAAAATGCCCCCAAAATGGGCTCGAAAAACAGTTAAAAATGAGCCTAAAATGGGTGGAAAATGGCCCCCAAACTGGTGGAAAATGACCCCAAAATGGGGAGAAAATGGCCTGAAAAATGGGCCAAAAATGGGCCATGTGGCCCATTTTCAATTGGCAAACTGTTGCAGGAGGCCATAAAGGATGAAAACAAGGTGTGTGTGTGTGCATGTGGGCCCCCCGCACCCCATTTTGGCCAGCAGGGTGCTGCAAGAGGCATCCATCCTGGCCCCCCTGCTGGTCCCCCCCATAGGAGATTCCCCCGCGGAGAAAAACTAAAATGGTGATCCGGCCCTCGAAGAAATCCCTGCTGAAGGGCATTAAGCCGTAAGTAACAGCTGATTGCGAATGAAGGCAAATATATGTGTCCCAGGATAACGTTGCAGGATACAATCTGCGTCAGTCGTCAGCCAGCCATCAACACACTCCAACCAACATCTAAAATGAGATGAGCTGAGGTGGCTCAGTGGTTAGAGTGCCGAACTGCAGCTACTTCAACTGACTGCTAGTTCAGCAGATCAGCGGATCAAATCTCAGCCTTCCCTCCTTCCGAGGTGGGTAAAATGATTGTTGGGGGCAATATGCTATTTAGTATACTGTCGATTGTTGTAAGCTGCCTAGAGTCCTCGGAGAGTGGGCGGCATAGAAATATGATTAATAAAATAAATAATAAAATAAAATAAAAAAGCCACATGCACTATAAATATCACGCACAGAACAGCACACACTGCCAGAGAGAAGTTCCTTGAGGATCGGTTCCAGCATGAGTCCAAAAGCTCAGAAGACAAAGCCTCTGTTCCCAGTGACCGACCCAGATCGGATCCTGCAATAACTGATTATCCTAGAGCTGTGATGACAAACCTATGGACACACGTGCCAGAGGTGGCACACAGCACCCTCTCTGTGGGCATGAACCGTCACCCAGTCCAGCTCCACCATGCATGCGTATGTGCCTCCCACCAGCCAGCTGGTCTTCGGGGTCTCTGCCACACATGTGTGGGGGGAGGGGCATGTCCGTGGGGCAGGTGCACATGCGTGGGGGATGTGGGGCATGCGGAGAGCGTACACACATGCACAAGGGGCAGGGAGCCGCAGGTGCATGGACGGGGTAGGAGTCATGCACACATTGCATTCTGGTAGTTTGGGCACATGTGAGCGCATCCGAACGCATCCGTGCATGCTTTGGGCACTCAGTCCACAAATCGTTAGGTATCACTGTCCTAGAGTCTTGGGGACCCATAGCTCTCAGCCTCCATGGTAGTGGGACTGTCATCTGCTGGGAGATCAGTGGTCTTCCTTGGACAGTCAGTGACCACTGGGAGAACGGGTTAAGAGCCATGGTGGCGCAATAGTTAGTATTTATTTATTTATTTATTAGTTTGATTTATATGCTGCCCTTCTCTGGAGACTCAGAGTGGCTTACAATGCATTAAGCAATAGACTTCATACTTTTGTATATACCTGCTTAGTAGGGCTTTTGACCCCTTCTAAGCAGTGTTTTTTTATATACAAAGTCAGCTTATTGCCCCCACAATCTGGGTCCTCATTTTACCTACCTTGGAAGGATGGAAGGCTGAGTCAACCTTGAGCCTGGTGAGATTTGAAATCAGAGTAATTACAGGCAGCTGGCAGCTAAGTGCTACTTTAATAGCACTTAGTCCACTGCACCACCAGTACGCAATACTTACAGGCTAACTCTGCTGACTGCCTACTGCCAGCAGTTCGATCCTGACCAGCTCAAGGGCATACCTAGCAAAATGAAGGATTTGGGGGGGGGGGGTAGGGTATCATAATAACTGTCCTCCAGTACTTGTACTTTCCTTGCAAAAGGAGAAGTAGGCTTTGGACAGAGGAAAGCTACTAATGACCAGAGTTTTCTCTTGAAATGTCTAATTAAAACCTCAATATGGGGAAATCACTGTCTGTGGACTTTATAGACTTTATAGACTGCAGAATTTAACACAATAAAAGGAGAAATATTGTGGTGGAAATTGATTGCACCTACAATGGAACCCAAAACAGAACAAAACCCTTGGTACAATCACTTGTCAGATTGTGGGGTTTGAGTCCACGCAGCTGTGACAAGCAGGATCCCTGGTCACAAATGGGGCGTACAGGTCGCCCTCAATACAGGTAGCGTAGGAGGATCCCTTGCAGGGACGTGCTGAGGACTTTGTTCAATATCTGGATGATAAAATAACTCAGATTTGGGATGATTTGGCCGCTGACTGGGTTAGTTCAGGCGAGGTGACTGAGGCAGGTCTTGAGTGTGTTATCTGGGCTGAGTTCGATCCTGTGGCTCCCGAGGACGTGGACAGGATTCTGGGAAGACTGAACGCAACCACATGTTTATTGGACCTGTGTCCCTCCTGGTTGGTGCTGGCCTCCCGGGAGGTTACATGAGGCTGACTCCATGAAAATGCTTCTTTGAGTGAGGGTGCCCTACTGGCCGCCTTGAAGGAGGCGATGGTGAGGCCCCTCCTCAAGAAGCCCTCCCTGGACCCAGCTGTTTTGGCTAATTATCGTTCAGTCTCCAACCTTCCCTTTCTAGCGAAGGTTGTTGAGAGTGTGGTGGCGTGGCAGCTCCCCCGGTACCTGGTTGAAGCTGTCTATTTAGACCCGCTCCAGTCCGGCTTCAGGTCTGGATACAGCACCGAAACGGCATTGGTCGCATTGGTGGATGATCTCTGTGAGCGCCTGGGGTAGGGGATACTCCTTTATCCTGGTGTTGTTAGACCTCTCAGCGGCTTTTGATACCATCGACCATGGTATCATGTTGCGCCGGTTGGAGGGATTGGGGGTGGGGGCACCATTTTACAGTGGTTCTCCTCCTACCTCTCCGACTGGATGCAATCTGTGTTGACAGGGGGGCAGCGGTCAACCCCGAGGCGCCTAGTGCGTGGGGTGCCACAAGGGTTGGTCCTCTCGCCTCTCCTGTTCAATATTTATGTAAAGCCGCTGGGCGAGATCATCCGTGGTTTTGGGTTGGAGTTCCATCAGTACGCTGATGATACTCAGCTATACATCTCCACCTCAGACCACCCCAATGATGCTGTGGAAGTGACATCCCAGTGCCTTGAAGCCGTGCGGGTCTGGATGGGGAGAAACAGGCTTCAACTCAACCCCTGACTGAGTGGCTGTGGCTGCTGGCGTCCCGATATAGCCAGCTGACTCCATCACTGGTTATTGGGGGCGAATCATTGGCCCCCACGGAAAAGGTGCACAACTTGGGCGTCCTCCTGGACCCAGGTCGGTCTTTAGAGGATCATACAACAGCTGTGGCCAGGGGGGCTTTCTATCAGGTCCGCCTGATACGCCAGTTGTGGCCCTTTCTAGATCGGGACTCCCTACGCACAGGCACTCAACACGTCTCGCCTGGACTACTGTCTACATGGGGCTCCCCTTGGGGTGCACCCAAAGGCTCCAACTGGTACAGAATGCAGCCGCGCGGGGGATTATGGGAGCGACGGGGCGCTCCCATGTGACACCTCTCTTGCGTGAGCTGCATTGGCTGCCGGTGGACTTCCGGGTGCGCTTCACGGTGTTGGTAATCACCTTTAAAGCGCTCCATGGCTTAAGACCAGGGTACTTATGGGACCGCCTTCTGCCGCCAATTGCCTCCCACCGGCCAGTTCGCTCCAACAGAGAGGGCCTCCTCAGGGTGCCGTCAGCCAGACAATGCCGGCTGGCGACCCCCAGGGGGAGAGCCTTCTCTGTGGAAGCCCCCTCCCTCTGGAACGATCTTCCTCCAGAACTGAGAACGATCTCCGACCTCCGGACTTTTCGTCGGGCTTTGAAAACTTATCTCTTTCAGCTTGCCGGTCTAGACTGATCCCTTCTAATTTTAAAATCTTTTAGAGTTTTTTAGAGTTGATTCATTTTTAATATTTATTTGTTTTAAATTTTCAGCCAAATTTATATTTGTTTTTATAATATTTTAACTTTTATGTACTGGTTCTTATTCGGCTGTTCACCTCCCTGAGTCCGTAAGGAGAAGGGCGGTATATAAGTCTAATTAAAATAAATAAATAAATAAATAAATGTATGGCGGCATTGATATAAGTGACTTATGACCATTTTTTACAGCCCTCTGTAAGCGGTTTACAGAATTGGCCTCTTGCCCGCAACCATCTGGGTCCTCATTTTACTAACTTCAGAAGGATGGAAGGCTGAGGAGAGAAGCAACCTAGAAATAAGGAGAAACTTCCTAAGTGAGGACAATTAACCAGTGGAACCACTTGCCACCAGAAGCTGTGGGTGCTCCATCACTGGAGATTTTTAAGAAGAGACTGAACAGCCATTTGTTTGAAATGCTGTAGGGTTTCCTGTTTAAGCAGGGGGTTGGACTAGAAGACCTCCAAGGTCCCTGGGACCAAAGCAAGGGTAAAAGGCTCCTGGTTTGGATTGGATCTCCCGATCCGGTAGCGATGGAGGCGGGTGGTTTGGAGAACCGGTAGCAAAACTCCCTGCCCCCCCCCCCCCCCACGCCCAACTGAGCTGCACAATCATCAGAGGCTTTTTTTAAAAAAAAATTTTAAAGCATTTTTTCTACATTTTTGACGGAAAAAATGCTTTTAAAAGTAAAAAAAAGAGCCTCTGATGATCGCGTGGCTCAGCTGGGATCGTCAAATGCTTTTAAAAGCCTCTGACGATCCCAGCTGAGTTGCCTGATCGCTAGAGGCATTTAAAAGAAAAAAAGCCTCTGCCGAGCAGGCAACTCAACTGGGATCGTCAGAGGCATTTAAAAGAAAAAAAAGCCTCTGCCGAGCAGGCAACTCAGCTGGGATCATCAGAGGCTTTTAAAAGAAAAAAAGCCTCTGCCGATCAGGCAACTCAGTTGGGATCATCAGAGGCTTTTAAAAGAAAAAAAGCCTCTGCCGATCAGGCAACTCAGCTGGGATCATCAGAGGCTTTTAAAAGAAAAAAAGCCTCTGCTGAGCAGGCAATTCAGCTGCGATTGTCAGAGCCTTTTGAAAGCATTTTTTTTACATGGTTTTAAAAATAAAAACAAATATTGGCCATGCCCACCCAGTCACCTTACCACCCACCCACCCACCCCCCAAGCCATGTCCACAGAACCGATAGTAACAAATTTTAGATTTCACCACTGGTCCAAAGGTTTATTCTTCCAAGCTTTCAGGCTTGGAAGACCATCCTCAAGGCAATTTTTGTCTCTCCAGAATGTGTGCACTGGGATGGTCTACATCAAGGGTGTCAAACTCAAGGCCCACGATCCGAATCCTGTCCACAGATGGCTTAAAATTCTAGTGAATTTGGTTCCTTATGTTGTAAGTGGGATGTTCCTCCACTCTATATCTGGTAAGTTCAATGAATCATGTCTATTTATAGCGTGCCCAGCGTTTGTTTTAGGAATAACGTAATGCTAACGTTTCTCATTGCATACCTCTTTATTTTCAGATGCCTTTTTTTAAAAAAGGCATTTGCATCTATGTTTTGTTGCTTAGATGGATTGAGCAATATTTCTACGAAAAAATGAACCTCGTTCCTTCCTCTTTCCCATGCTGTGACCTTCTCATTGTATACACAGTTCTCAGTTCTCACCAACTTATTTGGGAGTTAGTCAAATACAGTGATGCACAGAATTCGGTAATTTTAAAAGGTTATAAAGATAATATAAGACAAAAAGAGAAATTTGCCCATGCACTCTGATCGCTTACGTCAGGTGCAAGAAACCAGGAACCAGGATAGCATTCAAAAGTTTATTTCATGTTATCTATACCGGGAGTGTCAAGCTTGATTTCATTGAGGGCTGCTTCAGGATTGTGTTAGACCTTGAAGATCAGATGAGTGTGGCCAGGGTGAGCGTGGCCAGCTCCTTCGTCACTTTTGTCGGGAACGCCTGTGGGGGCTGAGTGCTCTGCCAGCAAAAACGGGTTCCCGAGCTCTGTTTTCAGGTACAACTGCGTCCTGCATCCCTCTGC
Source organism: Coluber constrictor foxii (assembly GCA_038048745.1). NCBI lineage: Eukaryota > Metazoa > Chordata > Lepidosauria > Squamata > Colubridae > Coluber > Coluber constrictor. The sequence continues at coordinate 1,626,626 of CM075960.1, forward strand.
CAGAGAAAACGGAGCTTTGGACGGCCCCTGTGGCCCTTGCAAGCTCTAGTTTTGGCTGCCATGGTCTCCTGCAACTCTCTGCCAATGAAAATGGAGCTCGTGGTGGGTGGCTTCTCCCACCGACAAGGTTAGCTAAAATGAGCAAAAACCTTTCACCGATGTGTTGGAAATGTAAGGCAATGCCGGGGACTTTTTATCATATGTGGTGGAAATGCCCAAAAGCCAGAGATTTTTGGCACCAGATAAAACAATGGCTAGAAGAGATGTTAGCGCAAAATGTAGTGTTAAAGCCAGAACTCTTTTTTTACTGGGTATTACAAAAGACAAATATTTTATTTTATTTACTGTATTTTCCTGCATATAAGACTACTTTCTAACACTACTTTCTAAAATCTTCTCAAAAGTTGGGGGTCGTCTTATACGCCGGGTCTCATTCTCCTGTAACCAGACAGACCAGCCCATAAGGCTCTGACAAGCCTTAAATGGCTCTGAGAAGGGTCGTCTTATACGCCCAGTCGTCTTATACGCCGGAAAATACGGTATTTATTTATTTATTCAATTTATAAACCACCCTTCTCCTTGCGGACTCAGGGCGGTGAACAGCCAAAATAAAACATGATATACAAACTTAAAACAATTTAAAAATATTAAATATTTTCAACCGACAATTAAAACAGTCCAATTTAAGATCAGTGCCAATTTAAAACAGAGGATGGGATCAAGCCAGCCCAGCTGGCTGAAATAAGTGGGTTTTAAGGGCCCGACGAAAAGTCCAGAGGTCTGATATCCTGCGTATCTCTGGGGGTAGGTCATTCCAGAGGGCGGGTGCTGCCACAGAGAAGGCTCTCCCCCTGGGGGTCGCCAGCCGACATTGTAACAAGGGAACAATATATCTAATGTTACATATTCTAATGGCAGCAAGATTGGCCTTCGTGCAAAAATGGAAAAATAAAGAGACCCCTCTCAGAAGAGGAGGTATTAAATAAGATATTGACTCGTGCTGAAATGGACAGGTTGACTCTGGAAGCCAAAGATAAAGAGTGAAATGGAATATGAAATATGGAATAAAATGTATCATTGGTTGGAGAGAAGAAGGATTATTGATAAATTGAAAGTTTAGAAATTTCTGTGCTAGTATTCTATGACAAATAGGAATGGAATTGGTATTGAAGTAATCGTACAGACGAAAGAATTTATGTGTTTGAATTGTGATAGATTGTACATGCTTATATAGCGAAAAGGAGCTGTATTTGTTGTAAGGTAAAACTTGACGGAAATGTTCAAACCCAAAAAGTCCCACCATGTCCAATGTTTTTAGCTGTATCATTAATAAATAAAATTAAATTTATTTATTTACAATAAATAAATTGTAAATTTATTTATTTATCAATACAAGCAATTGTATGGTCACCTTAATCTATGGTGCACTGTTGCTCCCAGTTAATGGTTACACACAGATAAACAGGACAGATTTAGTAGTATACAGTATATATAGGTGTAAATGTTGATAGGTGCAGTTGGGAAAGATACAAAACAAGCCATTTCAAAACCAGAACCCCAAATTTTAAAAAAGGGGGGAGATAGAGTACTCCTGCCATGTGTTAAAAATACAAGTGGAAGCTAAATCAAAGCATGTTGGCTTTAGAGAAAATCATGCATGTTCTAGGCATGTTTTCTTTCCTCTCACAGGAAATCAGAGTCACCAGTTAAACTTTAGAAAAGAGTCTTATGACACACTGAAGAATTCAAGGTTGACCAAGTAACTGCCCTAAATTACTAACAAATGGAGGATGAACAACATCTGTTGATGATCCTGCCTTCCTGTCTCTTCCTGCCTTGGCCATTGCTCATAATTCTCCTTTGACAAAGTTGTGTGATCCAGTCTGAAGGAAGACTTGGAAAAAAATGACTGGATCCAACATCTTGAAGTCCCCACCCCAAGGATCAGATCAAACCAGGTGGTCCCAGTTGATCCCAGAACTCTGATAGTCTTCCTCACTTGTTCCTCACGTAACCACTTGGGGTGAAACCAATGAAAGAAATCTTCTCCTCCCCCAAATTTAACATATGGGACTGGCTTTTTCAGGAGAATTTGGTCATCACACTCTTCAGAAGAGCACAGCAAGCTTGAAGCAGCCTTCACATTCCTCTTGCACTGGATTCTACTCTAGTTTTAAATCTGAAAATGGAAACTGCCCGATCTCAGCTATTAACACTCACCCAGATCCCTCAGAAGAAGCAACAGCATCAGCAGCTGAAGAGGACCAGGGATTCTCCTGAAGGACCTCAAGGCAGCCATGCCGATAGCAGCAGGAGAAACATCTGGGGTGACTTTGCGTCTTGCCCAACAGATCTTTCCTTCAGCAGAAGGAGCCAAAGAGGAACTCTTATTTCCTCTTGTAAATTTGGACCATTTCCCGAGTTTGAGTTACTAAGGAAGTGACCAATATCCAGCCAAGGAGGTTCTAGACATTCACATGGGTCCCATTCTGTGGTTGATTGGGTGACTCCAGTGACTTGAAGGTTCGATCAAATGATGGTTGGACCTGGGTTTGGAATTAGTATTTAGTGTATGATGATTTATAGAAAGCCAGGAGTCTATTGTGTCAGAGACAGTAGATGGGACTTGGAGGTGGCCACCAAGGTATGTCCAAGTTGGTGATGTCACCATTGCCTGGGAACACCCAATGGGGGCTCCCCTCTCAGCCCCACATGGCTTCCCACCAAAGTGGTACCTATTTATCTACTTGCATTTTGATATGCTTTTGAACTTCTAGGTGAGCAGGAGCGAGTGGTGGGAGCTCATCCCATCATGGAGTATCTGGGTCCCGAACTTATATACCACTTCCAAGTGCTTCACAGTCCTCTCTAAGCAGTTTACAGAGTCAGCACGTTGACCCCAACAATCCAGGTTCTCATTTTACCAATCTCTGAAGGGCGGGAGGCTGAGTCAACCTTGAGCCAGTGAGGATCAAACTGCTGGCAGTCGGCAGAATTAGCCTGCAATATTTCATTTTAGCCAGTGCGCCACCACAGCTTGGAAGGGAGAAAGGGAGAAAGGGAGAAAGGGAGAAAAGAAGAAAGAGAGAAAGGGAGAAAGGGAGAAAAAGAGAAAAGGAGAAAGGGAGAAAGAGAGAAAGGGAAAAAGGAATAGCAATAGCACTTAGACTTATATACCGCTTCCAAGTGCTTCACAGCGCTCTCTAAGCAGTTTAGAGAGCCAACATGTTGACCCCAACAATACAGTCCCTCACTTTACTGACCTTGGAAGTCTGAATCAACCTTGAGCCTCGTGAGATTCGAACTGCCAAATTGTAGGCAGCCAGCAGTCGGCAGAAGTACTGCCTTCTAACCACTGCATCACTGTGAGTGGTAGGAACTATCTTAGTCCTATAGTTCATTGGTTGCAGGAAAAGATCTATAGACAGACAGATTCACCCACGTTTCCTGTTGTTTTTTGGGTTTTTTTTAAAAAAACTGATGGCTTAGTGATTCTAAAATTTATTATTTATTATTTCAACTTATATACCGCCCTTCTCCCTGAGGGGGACTCATGGCTTAGGGCCTGGATACCTACAGGACCGCCTTCTGCCACCAAGAGCCTCCCACCAAGCAACGTGCTCCCACAGAGAGGGGCTCCTCAGGGTGCCGTCGGCTAAACAATATAGGCTGGCGACCCCCAGGGGGAGAGCCTTTTCTTTGGGGGCACCCGCCCTCTGGAATGAACTGCCCCCTGGGATACGTACAATTCCCGACCTCCGTACCTTCCGCAGGGCCCTAAAGTTCCTGCTATTTCAACAGGCTGGCCTGGCTGAATAAGAACTTGGATGGGATTTTAAATTTTAAAATGAGCCTGAGTAGCGTAGCGGGGTAATGCCTCCTACAAAGGCAGCATTTAAGATCCAGCTGCCTGCAATTACTTGCGAGTTCAATCCCAGCCAGGCTCAAGGTCGACTCAGCCTTCCATCCTTTCTAAGGTGGGTAAATTGAGGACCCAGTTTGTTGGGGGCAATAAGCTGACTTTGTATAAATATAAATTTACAAAAGTATGAAGGCTATTGCTTAACGCATTGTAAGCCGCCTTGAGTCTCCGGAGAAGGACGGCATATAAATCAAATTTCTTTCCCCCGTCCCACTCCTATCACCAAAAGTTCCAAGGGATGCTTTAGTACACTTTGAAAGATAAAGAAAACAAGTTTGAGATGGTCACTTTGAATCTAAACTGAAAACTGATAATGTGGACATAATCGTCCTGAAGGAAATCCCTATTAGAATGTCTTTCTCTTTTGAGAAAGAGAAAGGCGTTCCTTACAGATACTTTGAAGCAGAAAAAGATTTCATTTCATTGGAACAAACTTGAAAAAGTGAATTTTATCTATTGAGCCTGTGTAGCGTAGGGGGCTAATGCCTCCTACTAAAGGCAGCAATTAACACCAGCTGCCTGTAATTTCTGTGAGTTCAATCTTCGCCAGGCTCAAGGTCAACTCAGCCTTCCATCCTTTCTAAGGTAGGTCAATTGAGGACCCAGTTTGTGGGGGCAATAAGCTGACTTTGTATAAATATACAGAAGTATGAAGGCTATTGCTTAACACATTGTAAGCCGCCCTGAGTCTCCGGAGAAGGGCAGCATATAAATCAAATTTTTTAAAAAAAAGAGAGAACAAAGATTTAGACTGAACTCTATAGAAAAAAAAAACTAAGGAAGCAAACCCCTTAAGGTTAAACAAGAAATGATGGGTACTTGCAAGCAACTGGATTTGCATCAAGTTAGCAATAATGCTATTTGTGCAAAAATGGAAAGATATATTAATTCCAAAATGGAAGAATGGCTGGAAAAACTGACGGAACTAGCAGAAATGGCCAAATTAATTGCTTTAATAATCATAATAAAATACATCCAACTGTATTTCTACTTGGAAACTGCTTCTAAAATTTTGTGCTGAAGGCAGAAAACTGAAATTCTGCCTTTGGAATTTGCTGGTTAGATAATTTTGTTGTTATAGAAAGAGCTGGTATATTCTTAGTATGCAAAAGTAAAAAATAAATGAAGCTGTCTATTTATTGCTTTTATTCTCCTGCACGGAAAAGAATTGGAAGTGGCTTTTTTCTTTTTTTTTACTCCACCATTCTCTCTTCCCCTTCTCTCTCTTTCTTTAGTTTTACTTGTATATATTGCTTTGATAATTTCAATAAAAATTATACAGATATTTTTTTTAAAAAAAAATGAAATGATGGCAACAGGACCACTGGACCCAGTTCTTAGTTATGTAGAAAGTTAGCACCCTACCTCTTCTAGACATATTTAAAAAGACAGAATATTATATTCCCCCTAAAAGAGAAATGGAAAGCTTAAGGAAGATATTTGGTGCCCATTGAGAAAGACTGGGCCAACCTATCTACAAGACAAAAGACCTTCAGCCCCAGGGTGATGGGATTAGTCCTCATTCAAGATCCAAACCAGGGTAATAGGAACTGCCCAACAGCCTTTCAGAACACAAGCCTCTTCATTGCATCATCCAGCAAGCTTCAACCAAGCTTGACTCAGAAAACCTACAAGGTCAGCTATGATCCCTGCATGGCCCCATGAGAGAATGACTACAGCCAGTAGAATACATGCCCTTGCCACAGGAACAGGAAGCTCAAGGGCAAGGCCCAAAAGAGGGTATAAATAACCCTCACTCTCCATGCCATGTGTTCAGCTGCACCAGGACCATGTGCTTGTTGGTTCTGCTTAATTAAACCATCTTTCCTATCAGCCTCCATGTTTCCAGTGTCTTTGTCCCCACTTGGAACTGAACCAGATGGAGATGTATTCCAGCAGTTATTTCTGTTCAATTTTTGCAGACATATAAAAACCAGTATGAGATAGACAATTAAATCAAATAAGTACGGCAAAATATTTGAAAGTGACAACGTATCTTTCTTTGTACCCATTATGTAAATTATAGAATGACATAATTCTTGGAAAATGATCTCTGTACAAATAATATACACAAGTATTAAACATAGAGATTTAATATTTATATCACTTCTTCATACTTCAAAAGCATGTCTACACGCCTGAATTACATGGTTTTTTAAAAAAATATTTGTTCTATTATAACTCTGCAAGCAAATAAATATTATTTTATTAGTTTTTACTAAATGTTACAAATTAATATTAATGCAACAACAACAACAACAACCCTGTAGTGATGCTATTTAACCATAAGAAAGAGCCAAGGCAAAGGTGGGATTAATCCGGTTTGCACCGGTTCAGAAGAGCCGTTTGTTAACTTTCTGAGCAGTTCAGCAAACCCGTTTGCTGCATGCAAATAAATAACTGTATGTTGTATTATTTTATTTGCTTTTACTAAATTTTATACATTAATATTTATGCCAAAAAACCCTGCAGTGATGCTATTTAACCATAAGAAGGAGCCAAGGACTAAAACATTGTTTGTAAGTTAACCATTTAATAGAATAAGCCTTACAATACGTACAGGCAGTGTTGTGATAGTTTCTGAATCATCACACATGGATAGTAGAAAAATACAAGAAAGTAAAGATTCAGGGAGAAGCATATCTGCAATCCAGAATTATTTGCTCCTTAATCACTTCTGTAAGCAAATGCTTTTTATTTTTTTTTCCTTCCTAATCATTTCAATGCATGTCCAAAAGAACAATTTCTTTCTTTCTTTCTTTCTTTCTTTCTTTCTTTCTTTCTTTCTTTCTTTCTTTCTTTCTTTCTTTCCTTCCTTCCTTCCTTCCTTCCTTCCTTCCTTCCTTCCTTCCTTCCTTCCTTCCTTCCTTCCTTCCTTCCTTCCTTCCTTCCTTCCTTCCTTCCTTCCTTCCTTCCTTCTTTCTTTCTTTCTTTCTTTCTTTCTTTCTTTCTTTCTTTCTTTCTTTCTTTCTTTCATAAAGAATCAGCATTTACACTTTAAGGAAAATTTGATTAAGTCCCAGACATGGCAAAACGAAGCAAGGTTATTTTTCTTTTTAATCTCCATATTGATTTCCCAGGCTTATGTAACTTTAACCATTTGGAAGAGTGAAGCGCGCATGATACAAGCATTTTAATAATATTATTATTGATTCCTTAATCGGTTCCTTTCTCATCCTGAAAATCTGTGGAGAACAGGAGCCCCTAACTTGAAGTTCCAGACGGTCTCACTTCCTGGGATGTTCCTGAACGAGATTTTGCATCCGAACACTTTGATTAGGAAAAGGCAAGAGATGAAAAGAAGGATGGTTACTCGGCTCAGGAAAAGCGCGATGCAGAGAAAAATGATGGATTGTTCCTGGGAGTCTGTGGAGAAAAGACAGTGGATTAACTAAATAGAATAACAGAGTTAGAAGGGATCAACCAACTGTCCAAGCAGGAAACCCTATATCAGTGATGGCTAACCTTTTTGGCATCACATGCCAAAAGAGGGGGGGGTCACACGCGTGTGTGCCCACACCCATAATCCAATGCACCCCGCTCCCCCACGTGCAACCCCCCCTCCGCTCCCCCCGCTTGGTACTCAATGGCCCAGTAGGCCCATTTTTCATCCTCCCCAGGCTCCAGAGCCTTTCTAGGAGCCTTCCCTAGCTCCCCAGAGGCTCTTCGGAGGCCAGAAACAGCCTGTTTCCCGATTTCCAGTGGGCCCAGAAGGTCCAAAATCAGCTGGCTGGCATGTGGATGCGCACCAAAGATGAGCGATATGGCTCCATGTGCCATCTTTGGCATGCATGCCATAGGTTCGCCATCACGGCCCTATACCACTGTGGATAAATAGTTGGCCAGTTTCTTCTTAAAAACCTCCAGCGATGGAGCATCTCCACAACTTCTGGTGGCAAACTGTTCCACTGGTTAATTGTCCTCACTGTTATTAAGTTTAAGTTAAGTTTATTAAATTTTTATACCACCCTTCTCCCGAAGGACTCAGGGCGGTGTACAGCTATCATAACACAATGTAGCATACAAAATTTAAAAACAATTTAAAACAGATTAAATATTTAGGCCGTTAAATTAAAACCCATAAATTTAAAAACACCCCATCCCAAATTCTTACTAAGCCAGTCCAGCCTGTTGGAATAGCAGAGTCTTAAGGGCATGGCAAAAGGTACACAGATCGGGAATCATACGGGGGCAGTTCATTCCAGAGGGTGGATGCCCCCCAGGGCTGGATTTTCCTATAGGCTAACTAGGCTTCAGCCTAGGGCTTCAAGATCAAGAGGGGCCTACATTCAAATTGTTAGCAAAATTAAAATTACACTATTTTAAAAACAGTGAACACTAAAACACTGAACCGAAAAAAATGGGAGGTGAAAGGGCCTCATAAGTGGAATAGCCTAGGGCCTCTTTTCATCTAAATCCAGCCCTGGTGCCCCCACAGAGAAGGCTCTCCCCCTGGGGGTCGCCAGTCTACATTGTTTAACTGATGGCACCCTGAGGAGACCCTCCCTCTTAGGAAGGTTCTCTTTAATTCTTCGTGTCCTGCCTTCTTCTTGTCCTGCCTTCTGGTGCTTTGGAAAGGAGGTTGACCCCCACTCCCACCCCTCTGACACCGTCAGCGCGCTGCCAGTGAAAACAGGCTCCCAAGCTCCATTTTCAGCTGAGACAGCCTCCTGCAACCCTCTGCCAGCAAAAATGGAGCTCAGGAAGGCAGCGCGCAGTCCTCCTGAGCTCCACTTTCACTGGCAGAGGCAGTGGGCCAGTCCTTCACTGTTTCCAGGGTGGCCCCATGGGGCGGATGGGACCCATGGGTCTTGAGTTTGACACCCTGTTCAGAGGTGGTATTTGGCAGGTTCTGACCAGTTCTGGAGAACCAGTAGCAGAAATTTTGAGTAGGTTGGAGAACCGGTAAATACCACCTCTGACCGGCCACTCCCCCAAATATTCTCTGCTTCCCGAGTCCCAGCTGATTGAGAGGAAATGGGAATTTTGCAGTATCCTTCCGCTGGAGTGAGGTGGGAATGAAGATTTTACAGTATCCTTCCCCTGCAACGGCCACCAAGCCACGCCCACCAAGCCACACTCACAGAACCGGTAGTAAAAAAAAAAAATCCTACCACTGCCCCTGTTCTATTCACTAGACTTACACAATTCATTAATTCATTCATTCGTAGGATTGAAAAATACACATAAATCCTACAAAAAAGTAAGAAAATAAATACTGTACCTTTACAGGGAGGATACATGAGATGTGGGTGTGGCTTACTGATGAAGGCTAACAAGCCAGGAATAGATCTATATAAGTCTCCCAATGGGCAGCATAGGGCCTGCTGGCTGCCAGAAGAAAAAAAGCCCAGAAACTAGTGGATGTGACTTCACTGAACTAGGGCTGCAGAAAAATCTTGGTTTACGTAGGAAAAACCTGGCTAAAGAAAAATACACATATATCCTACGAAAAAGTAAGAAAACAAATACTGTACCTTTACAGGAGGATACATGAGATGTGGGTATGGCTTACTGATGAAGGCTAACGAGCCAGAAATAGATCAATATAAGTCTCCCAATGGGCAGCATAAGGCCTGCTGGCTGCCAGAAGAAAAAAAGCCCAGAAACTAGTGGATGTGACTTCACTGAACTAGGGCTGCAGCAAAATCTTGGTTTACGTAGGAAAAACCTGGCTAAAGAGAAATACACATATATCCTACGAAAAAGTAAGAAAACAAATACTGTACCTTTACAGGGAGGATACATGAGATGTGGGTATGGCTAACTGATGAAGGCTAATGAGCCAGAAATAGATCTATATAAGTCTCCCAATGGGCAGCATAAGGCCTGCTGGCTGCCAAAAGAAAAAAAAGCCCAGAAACTAGTGAATGTAACTTCACTGAACTAGGGCTGCAGAAAAATCTTGGTTTACGTAGGAAAAACCTGGCTAAAGAAATGTATGTATGTATGTATGTATGTATGTATGTATGTATGTATGTATATGCTTTCTTCTCTTATTGTAGGTTTTTGTATGTTTTTTTCTTCAACTGGGTATTTTCCTACGTTAACCAAGTTTCTCAGGTTGCAGCCATAGCTCAGTGAAATCACATCCACTATCCTAGGCGTCTTCAGACAGCAAATAGGCAGCAAAATGCTTGCTTGCTGTCTGAAAAAGCCTAAGATAGTGGATGTGATTTCACTACTCCACCATTCTCTCTTCCCCTTCTCTCTCTTTCTTTAGTTTTACTTTTATTTTATACTTTGATAACTTCAATAAAAAATATACAGATTTTTTTTAATGAAATGATGGCAACAGGACCAATGGTCCCAGTTCTTAGTTACGTAGAAAGTTAGCACCCCACCCCTTCAAGAAGAATGAAATATTTTGAGACATATTTAAAAAGACAGAATATTATATTCCCTCTAACAGAGAAATGGAAAGCTTAAGGAAGACATAAACTCAGCCCCAGCTCCCTGCCCCCAAACAGATATTTGGTGTCCATTAAGAAGGTGCTGCTCAGAGCTACAGGTTTATCAGAACCGGTTTAAACCAGCAGCAACCCATCTCTGGGTACAACAATTCACTTAGCAACTGTGGCAAGAAAGGTCGTAAAAATGAAGCAACACTCACTTAAACATGTTTCACTTAACATCAGAAAACATGGGCTCAATGTTGGTCGTTAGTCGAGGACGACCTATACTGATGCCTAATTTCCTATAGTGTAAAACAAATCTGGAAAAAATAACAACAACCCTGCAGGTTATAAGTCAATAAAACCTCAGAAGGAAAAGTTTAGAGAGTCCACACTTACTTTCTGATGTTTTAAGTGGCCTCGTAATGAAGAGCAGTGTGGTTTTACTGGCCAGAGGCTGGGAGTCCCGCAGGACCAGGCAACTGAAGGTGGAGGAGTTCCTGTCTTCGGTGGCCAACACCTCCAGGTAGCTCTTGACGGAAAAGGTCCCATCAGGATTTGAAATTTTCGAGGAAACCATTCCTCTTCTCCTTGTGTCATTATTGGCAAACAACTCCACTTTTGCATCGTTTGGATAAAAACTTTCTGCATCGCACGTCACCATCACTCTGGCGTTCAGCTGGATGGAGGACAGTGGAATGGTCTCAATATGCACCTTGGGAAGAACTGAGCAAAGAAAGCAAAAGATAACGAGTCAGAAGAGCTTCAGATTCATGGTTCCTGCCTGCAGAAGATGGTAGAAGACCAACTGATTCTTCTCTCCCATTGTGGCATTGAGAAAGCCAGTAGGTTCTTGGAACGCAACCTGGGTGTGTAAAATCCAGAGCCTGGTGGCAGGAAACCCAAGATCAGAACTGAATTCTGTTAAAAAGGAAAGGAATAAGGAACCCCATCCAATGTTCAGCCAATCTCTGTCCTCATTCGTTCATGTCAGGTGCGCTTGTTAGATTCCTATCCCGCCATTCCTATTGTTGGGAGAAATCTCCATCTGGTTCAGTTCCACGCCAGGAGAAAGACCCTGGAAACATGGAGGCTGATTGGAAAGTTGGTTTAATGATGAAGCAGAACCACCAAACACATCCTTCTGGGAAGCTGACCACATGGAGTTTAGCGAGGGGGCGTATTTATACCTTCTCTTGGGCTTTGCACTTGAGCTTCCTATTCCTGTGCAAGAACATGTGTTCTATTAGCTGTTGTAGCTAACTTTGTGGGTTGTCTGAGTCCCAGGTTTGGTTGAAGCTTGGACTGCTGCTGCAATGTCCTTAGGAGATTGTGCAATGTGATGAGCTCTGCGGCTAAATGGGTTAATCCTATTATGTCCCGTGGGGGTCATGTCTTAATCCCATCACCCTGAAGCTGGAAGTCTTTTGTCTTGTAGATAGGTTGGCCCAGTCTTTCTTTCTTTCTTTTTTTTTTGCAAACAAACCTTTATTAAGACTTTAAAAAGAAAACATTTAAAATATACAAATTTCTTAGTCAAAAAAAAGGAGACAAATTTACATATACTATACTCAACTTCACATATTGACTAATTTCTATCTTTTTTTATATACATATACATATATACATACACACAGTAATTTATTCCTACTATCTCCATCTGACAGTGCTGTTTTTAATTGCGTTAATTTCTTCTAGATTCCATCTTTACTCATTTTTCTCCTTCCTCTGATTTGTCCACTGGTACCATTTATTCCATATTATATAATAATTTGAGTCCTCCTTATCTTTTAGTTGTAAAGTTAATTTGTTCATTTCTGCGCATGAAAATATTTTCTGTATTACTTCCTGTTCTGTTGGCAAGCGATCACTTTTCCACAATTGCGCTAATGATAACCTAGCCGCCGTGATTATATGTAAAATTAAATACTTGATATCTTTTCTAATATTCCCTTTAAGGAATATTTAATATTTATAAATATTTAATATTTAAGGAATATTTAAGGCCCAGTCTTTCTTAAAGGGCACCAAATATCTGCTTGGGGTTAGGTAGCTGCTTTCTGTTTTTAAAACACGTTTCTTCTTTTATCATCCAGGGAAATATAATATTTTGCCTTTTTAACATTCCTCAAAACATTTCATTCTTCTAGGAAAGGGGTGGGTGCTAACTTCCTACACTTTGGATGTCAGCTTCTCACCCGCCTTCTTTCGATGACATATATTTGGCCACACAACTCAAATCATGTGACTCTGGGCAGCGTGTAAAATCACTGAGCAAAAAAATACAAAGGAAAAAACAGAGCACATCGCTAAAGCAACATGAAACAATTCTTGGACAATCAGGATTATATATATATATATAATATACATGAAGGTACAGACCACATAACTTCCTCCCTCTTTGCAACCCAAGATTCACCTACCTCTTAGGACATCACCAAGTCGGAAGTTCTCCGAAAATGTCTCAGATGAGTTGTGATGGATCTTACAGGTCAGCTGTGACTTCACATCTCCTTGCCCAAGCAGGATTTCCACACTACTTGTCCCACGGTACATCCTTTTCCCCCCTAATTCAGTAGGCGAGATTTTGGTCTGGTTAGGCTGTATCCTTTTCCTATCCTTGAACCAAGTGACTTGGATATCTTTGGAAGATTTAATTGCAGAGCATTGAAAAGAGGCCCAAGATCCTGCCGTGATTCTGCCTTGGGGGCCACGAATCTGAGGCTGGGTTGGTTCGACTAAGGGAGAAAGTAGAGAGACATCAATTGACGTTCCTCAGAAACAACACAGGAGTCTCCAAGAGTGTTTTTGGTCACAGAGACACAGCTTCCAAACATGGGATTTACTTCAGGGGTGAAATGCTCCCGGTTCGGACCGGATCACCCGATCCGGTAGCGATGGAGGTGGGTGGTTCAGAGAACCGGTAGCAAAAATCCCTGCCCGTGCCCAGCTAAGCCGCACAATCATCAGAGGCTTTTTCTTTTCATTTTTAAAAGCATTTTTTCTACAACTGCTTCGGCTGAAAAAATGCCTTTAAAAGTAAAAAAAAAAAAAGCCTCTGATGATCGCGTGGCTCAGCTGGGATCGTCAAAGGGATCGTCAGCTGAGGATCCCAGCTGAGTTGCCTGATCGGCAGAGGCTTTTTTTCTTTTAAATGCCTCTGACGATCCAAGCTGAGTTGTCTGATCAGCAGAGGCTTTTTTTCTTTTAAAAGCCTCTGATGATCCAAGCTGAGTTGCCTGATCGGCAGAGGCTTTTTTTCTTTTAAATGCCTCTGACGATCCAAGCTGAGTTGTCTGATCAGCAGAGGCTTTTTTTCTTTTAAAAGCCTCTGATGATCCAAGCTGAGTTGCCTGATCGGCAGAGGCTTTTTTTCTTTAAATGCCTCTGACGATCCAAGTTGAATTGCCTGATCGCGGGTGCTCCATCACTGGAGGTTTTTAAGAAGAGACTAGACCAGGGGTCAGCAACCTGCAGCTCTGGAGCCGCATGTGGCTCTTTCACCCCTCGGCTGCAGCTCCCTGTCCCTCAAAATATGCATCACAAACGCCAATGTGCAACACCCGACGGCACACAATTTATTGAGCTTTTCAACTGCCAGTAGGCCAACCATGGATAAATCCAAGAAAAGAGAAGTTTCAGAAGAAAACAGAACATTTAATTCAACTACATATGCTAGTTTTGTGGCTGCTCAAGAAATAGTCAGGCACGGGAAGGGTTTTGTGGCTCCCGGTGTTTTCTTTTCTGTGGGAAACGGGTCAAATGGCTCTTTGAGTGTTTAAGGTTGCAGACCCCTGGACTAGACGGTCACTAATCTGAAATGGTATAGGATCTCCTGCTGGACTAGAAGATTTCCAAGATCCCTTCCAGCTCATTCATTCTATTCAAAGCTCCTCCTTTATCACTGTAAATTGGGGTGGGTGGGTAGCTTCTCTCCTGGTCTTGGTACCATCACATCCCTCCCCCCCCAGCAGATTCGCCCCAGACAGTGCATACTTTATTTATTTATTTATTATATTTCTATACCACCTTTCTCCCGCAGGACTCAAGGCGGTGTACAGTCGAGAAAAAATAAAAAAAGATACATAAACATCATAAAATTGATAATTAAAATTATAGCATAGTTTAGCCCAAATAAATAAAACCCAGAATTATATAATATTTTAATCATTCCCAGTTAACGTGCTTAGCCCTGCCTGATTGAACATCAGGGTCTTGAGGACACAGCGGAAAGCACAGAGATTAGGGATGTTTCGTATATCAGGGGGCAGTTCATTCCAAAGGGTTGGAGCCCTTACAGAGAAGGCCCTCCCCCTGGGAGTTGCCAGTCAACACAATTTGATTGACGGTACCCTGAGTAGTCCCTCCCTGTGAGAACGAACTGGTCGGTGGGAGGCTATTGGTGGCAAAAGACGGTCTCGTAAGTACTCAGGTCCTAAGCCATGGAGCGCTTTAAAGGTGATAACTAACACCTTGAATCGCACCCGGAAGACCACTGGGAGCAAGTGCAGCTCGCGTAGGAGAGGTGTTACATGGGCGCAATGAGATGCACCCATAATCACCCGCGCAGCTACATTCTGGACCAGTTGGAGCCTCCAGGTGCTTTTCAAGGGGAGCCCCATGTACAGAGCATTGTAGTAGTCCATACGGGAGGTGACTAGGGCATGAGTGACTTTCGAGTGAGGTTCCTTCTTGCTGGCATTGGTATGATTTTTTTCAGAAGTTCTGTTACCTTCACATTTATTTTCTTGGAGAACCGAATTTGAAGATAACGCAATATTTGCACTCCAAGTTGGTGATAGCCAGAAAGAACCTCACTCTATGCTTAATGTCTATGGAGATTCTCAGCCATCCAGGACAGGATCAACAGTAGAGACCTTCAAATTTTTAGGTTCTACCATATCTCACGACCTAAAATGGACAGCTGACATCATAAACGTCATCAAAAAAGCACAACAAAGAATCTTCTTTCTGCACCAATTCAGGAAGCTCAAACTGCCCCAGGAGCTGCTGATCCAGTTCTACAGAGGAATGATGGAGTCTGTCATCTGCACCTCCATAACTGTCTGGTTTGGCTCTGCAACCCAACAAGACAGACCCAGACTTCAGAGGATCATTAGAACTGCAGAAAAAACAATGGCTACCAACCTGCCTTCCATGGAGGACCTGTATACTGCACGAGTCAAAAAGAGGGCTGGGAAAATATCTATAGACCCCTCGCATCCTGGACATAAATTGTTTCAACTCTTACCCTCAAAACGACGCTATAGAGCACTGCACACCAGAACAACTAGACACAAGGACAGTTTTTTCCCCAACGCCATCACTCTGCTAAACAAGTCATTCCCACAACACTATCAAACTATTTACTAAGTCTGCACTACTATTAATCTTCTCATCGTTCCTATTACCCATCTCCTCCTCCTTACTGTATGACTGTAAACCTGTTGCTGATATCCTTAAGATTCATGTTGACTGTTTCCTTATGACTTTCATTAAGTGCTGTACCTTACGATTCTTGATGAAAGTATCTTTTCTTTTATGTACACCGAGAGCGTATGCACCAAAATAAATTCCTTGTGTGTCCAATCATACAGCCAATAAAGTATTCATTCTATTCTATGGTTGTCCTAAGGGTGCTTTTTCAAGAGGTAACTAGACTTTCTGGTTTTTCCTTTGAAAAATACTCTGTACTGTACAAAGACACCGTACACTGACTATAGAAAGTTTACCCCTTTTCTTGAGAACTATTGATCATGTCTCTTTGGATAATTCCTTACAGTGCAAAGGATTAACCAATGGAACAGCTTGTCTCCAGGTTTTATGGAGTCTTCATCACTGTAAGTTTCTAAGAAAAAATTGGAGAACCATTTTGACATGGATATGAGGATTCCTGTCTTTGGCAGGATTGGATTAGAAGACCTCCAAGGTCCCTTCTCTTCCAGATGTTGGAATCTATCAGAGGTTGAAGGTGTCCATACCTCAAGGACCAGATCAAACCAGGTAGCCCCAGTTGATCTCCAGAACTTCAGAGCTCTGATGATCTTCCTCAACTTGGTCATGTAGCTACTCGGGGGGGGGGGGGAAGCAATGGAAGAAACATTCTCCTCTCCAAACCTAACATCTGGCACTGGCTTTTGCTGTGGAATCATCTCAACGTTGAGAAAAGCCGATCAGGTTTGAAGTAATCTTATAATATTCACCTTGCACTGGATTTTATTCCAGTAGCAAATCTGAGGACGGAATCTGTCTGATCTCAACTGCCAACACTCACCCAGATCTTGCAGAAGGAGGAGCAGCAGCAGCTGAAGAGGACCACGGATTATCTTGAAGGACCTCAAGGCAGCCATGCTGACAGCAGCAGAAGAATCATCTGAGGTTACTTTGGGTCTTGCTCAACAGATCTTTCCTCCGGAGGGAGGAGCAAAAGAGGAACTCCCATTTCCTTTTCGTAAAGTTGGACCAACGTGTCAAGTTTGAAATTTCTGGGTAAGTGACGGCATCGAGCCAATGAAGTCAGAGAAGTTCTGTTTGTTTACTCAGGAGGAATAAAAAACATCTCTAAATCAGCAATATTCAATGACTAGCCTTCCTATCACCCCAAAAGTTAAAAAGTTAGACTTTACTGCAAGGTCCTGTTGAAGCTTTGGTTACATCCTGGAACCAGTAGATTGCCAAGGCTTTGGATATACATATATATATATATGTGTGTGTGTCTTTGGTTATCCGGGTCTTCTCCCGTGTAAAATTGGAAGTATCTTGGTGACGTTTCGACGAAGTCTCATTCGTCATCTTCAGGCTGGTGTTCTCGGCTTCGTGCTTCCAAGACTTCATCGAAACGTCGCCAAGACACTTCCAATTTTACGTGGGAGAAGACCCGAATAACCAAAGACCTACATACAAACACCCGCAAAAACCTCCGAAAACATATATATTATTTTATTTATAGTTTTTAACATATAGAAGTACTTAGTGAATAGTACATTGTCTGGGTTAATTTACTTTATACAAAATACTAATAACAATAATACTACTATTTAGATATAGAACAGAACAGAACAGAACAGAACAGAACAGAACAGAACAGAACAGAATAGAATAGAATAGAATAACCAAGCTGGAAGGGACCTTGGAGGTCTTCTAGTCCAACCCCCTGCTTAGGCAGAAAACCCTACATCACTTCAGACAAATGGTTATCCAACATCTTCTTAAAAATTTCCAGTGTTGGAGCATTCACAACTTCTGCAGGCAAGTTGTCCACTGATTAATTGTTCTCACTGTCAGGAAATTTTTCCTTAGTTCCAAGTTGCTTCTCTCCTTGATTAGTTTCCACCCGTTGCTTCTTGTCCTGCCCTCGGGTGCTTTGGAGAATAGCTTGACTCCCTCTTCTTTGGGGCAGCCCCTGAGATATTGGAAGACTGCTATCATGTCTCCCCTGGTCCTTCTTTTCATTAAACTAGACATACCCAGTTCCTGCAACTGTTCTTCATATGTTTTAGCCTCCAGTCCCCCAATCATCTGTTATATATAATAACAATCTTTCAACTTCTAGGCTATGCATAGACCAATGGTTCCCAACTATTTTTTTGGCCATGCCCCACCTAAGCATCTCCAAAATCCTGAGTCCCCCCTCCCTCACTTCCCGGTAACATAATTCTTACCATTCAAAAAGTGAACTCCTTCTCATGCACAGGAAGTCTAAAAGACAATTAACTTGGTTTAAACAAGATTCCAAAGAACATGGCATCCCTGAAAGAGAAAAATAAAAGAACGAAAGACAGTAGAAGTATTGAGGAACTTAAAAAATAATAGTAGGAAGGGATATGAAAAAACAGGAAAGAAAGTTTCAAAACATATAACAGAGAACTGAGATGCATGAATATAAAACCATTTTAATGAAAGCTTTTTCTGTAATACTTCGATCATATTAATTCAGGGGTGAAATTTTGAGTAGTTCAGAAAGCTGGCAAATATCACCTCTGGCTGGTCCCAGAGTGGGGTGGGAATGGGGATTTTGCAGTATCCTTCCCCTGCCATGCCCACCAAGCCACGCTCACAGAACCGGTAATAAAAAAAATTGAATTTCACCACTGCATTAATTACTATACATATTAAAATAAAGGTTCCTAACACATTCAAAATACAATTTTAGCTCACCTCAAGATCATATTTACAAAGCAATCCTATTACTCAGAAGTAAGCACCATTGTCTTCAATAAGGCTTACTCCATTGGTGAGGAATGCTGATATTGATAGTTTAATTAAATCCTCCCCTATAATATGATTTTGTAAGGTCCCATAAGTTTCCCCAGACCACTGAGACACCAAAGAGAGTATGACTCAAGACGAGGCTTGCAAAAAGAAGCAGATTTTATTTTTGGCCAAAAACAAAATACTGGGTGGGACTATATCCAGAACATACAGATACAATGCATGTCAGGAATAGCCACACCTTGGGAAAGGTATGGTGCAGAGGTGGGATTTCAGCAGGTTCTTGTTGTGGCCCTGTCCGCTGAGCCTATCCCATTGGAGGAAGGAAGCTCTGAGCAGGAGGAAGAGGAGCCAGCCAGATCTCCCAGCCCCCCCCCCTCTGGCACCGTCTCAGGTGCCAGCTGAAAGAGAGCCAAGTAGTGGGGAAACAGGTGTCTCAGATGAGAGTGAGGGAGAGACGTCATTCCTGGACGCACGCCAAAGAAGGCGAGAGAAAAGATTACTGCAGCTGCGGCGACATATGAGGAAATAGACCTGAGTCACTGGATTGGAGTCACAGGATCAATGAGTCACTGGACCACACCTACAGCCTATATAAGACAGAACGGTGGGTCAGGATTTTTGTGACGAACAAACAAAACAACATAGCAACCTCGTAGTCTTGGAAGCTAAATGAACGGCAAAGCTACGTAGGTGATTTTCTGTTTGTGTAAATTAATAAAGGCCTTGGCAGACGGTGTGCATATCGCTGCCAAGTTTGAGATAAGAACTGTGGAGTGTGCCAAGTGATTCTTAACCCTCG
The DNA here is from genome assembly GCA_038048745.1 of Coluber constrictor foxii. Lineage (NCBI taxonomy): Eukaryota > Metazoa > Chordata > Lepidosauria > Squamata > Colubridae > Coluber > Coluber constrictor. The sequence goes on from CM075960.1 coordinate 1,645,956, forward strand.
ACTGGCTGTGTTTTTGTGGGTCTCTGAAGGGGGGGACAGATCAGTTCTGACCAGTTCTGGAGAACTGGTAGCGGAAATTTTGAGTAGTTTGGAGAACCAATAGTAAAAATTCTGACTGGCCCCACCCCCATCTATTCTCTGCCTCCCAAGTCCCAGCTGATCGGGAGGAAATGGGGATTTTGCAGTATCCTTCCCCTGGGGTGGGGTGGGAATGGAGATTTTACATTATCCTTCCTCTGCCACGCCCACCAAGCCATGCCACGCCCACCAAGCCACTCCCACAGAACCGGTAGTAAAAAAATTTGAAACCCATCACTGGTATGGCGTCCTTTTGTACCTTCAGAGGCTTTAATTTAGTGGCCAATTCTGGCCCCTCTGGCCCATGCTTTCCTTGTAGACCTGCATTGGCTGTTGTTCTTACCTAGGCTTCCTGAGACACTAAAAAGCGGACAATTAGTTTACCCAAAAACCCTCTTTTTATTTCAACGGCTGTGAATTCTGTTCATTCACAGCCCGTAATGAGTCACAAAGAGTTGGTAAAGAGTCCGACAGAAGTCTGCCACAGTCCTTCAAGGTAAGGCTGATAAGACCTAATTGGCAATTAGCTTTGCAAGGCCACATGGAGCACAGAGTCAAAACAGAGCTTCAGAATTTAAACCGACTAGAACGAACACAGTTGCTTCCTGCAAAGGCTCATGTCCCTTTGCTCCACTTTTATGTCTTATGGGGGGGGGGGGGGAGCAATCATCTCCAAACTCTACTCCTGAGTTGTCCCTTTTGTCTTAACTGTTCTTGCCTACTTGCAGCTCTGTGAATGCACACTGGGAACAGGCTCCTCCTGTTCCTCTGCCTCGCTGATGTCCGTCTCTGGAAGCTCTGGAGGCAGCATATAGCTCCCAGATGGCCCTGGCCCTCTCTCTGCCTCCGACGCAGAGCCCTCATCCTAGCCTTCCCCAGACTACAGGACTGGCCCATGTTCCTCCCCAACCTCCTCACTGTCTGACTCTGTAGCCAGCTCCTAAGGCCGCCGGCGGGCCACAACAGCTGTGCAACAAGGAGCAGGAGCAGGGGGGCTGAGCGCTTAGCAACAATGGTATTTGTCCGGTGTGACCCTGCTAAACTATGACATATTCCATTCTGTGCACCGAGGTATATTAAAAAAACCCAAGTTAGATCAATGATTGATAGGAGCAAATGGCCGAGGAAATTCCAATTCCTAGCAAAGCAATTCTTACAGAAGCAAAACAGCAAGTCAAACCAATTCTACTGACTCTACTATCATTATGTCCCTACAATTTTTTTTTCCAGATTTAGCAATGAGTAAAGAAATTTCACAACTAGCCTCAAGGGTACGGCTGACAGTAATATTTTGTGCAGTGATTTTACTGTTGACCTTTTTTCAAACTTCTCCTTTTCAAACTTCTCCTCTTGTGAAGACTGATGAACTTTTTTCTTGCGTGCACTGTCCATCTTATGAGCACAGGGTTTGGGACTCAAAAAATAATAATAAATGTGAGAAAAGCTTATGAAATGATGCAAATTATCAAAAGAAATAACTATTAAAAGGTGGCAGCGCAGAAAGAAGGAAATTTTAAAAAAACATTCCTAGTTTATGAATATGAATTTATGAATAATAAGATTGTCAGGAACAAAAGGGGGGTCGTAACCTATGACCCCCCCCCCCTACTCTTCCACTTGGTTTGAACCTGAAGCTTAGCATAATATTTATGAAAAAAATAAAAATAAAACCCAACCCCACCAATGTAGTAATGCTGTTTGACCATAAGAGGGAGCCCGGGACTAAAATATTGCCTGTCAATTACTAATTTAATGAAATAAACCTCACAATACATAATTTTGGGACAGTTTCTGAATTATCAGACATGGCTAGTAGAAGCGAACAGGAAAAGATATGTTGAGGTCAAGACCTATTTTGCAAGAAGAAAAATAAATTAAGCCAATTTAGATGGTGGCAGCAAAGATTGAAGTAAAGATTGATAAGGAACTTGTGGGGAGATTTATCAGTTTCCGGCAGAATAAAATAGAGAAGAGAGACATACAATACGTAATTTAACTAGGCAATGGGGCCCTATTGGAACTATAAGAAAAGGAACTTCTGCTGTGGTTCCAAATTCTCCTTGAAGTATCAGGAGAAGATGTAGGATCAAGAACGAAAGCATTAGGAAGTAGGGAATTAATTCAATTAATTACATAAAGTAATCTGAAAGCAACACAATATCTTTCTTTGTACCCAGAACATCAATTTATTGAGTGATACGAATCCTGGCAAATTATCTTTGTCTCCACAAATAGCAGAGAACAAGTATTGAAGATGGACATTTAACGTTTTGTCATTTCTTCGTATTTCAAAAGCGTATCTGCGCCCCCCAATTCTATGGTTTTTACATTTCTTTCCTAATCTTTAACAACAACAAAAAAACAACAATTGCTTCAGTTTTCAAGGTTAATGTTTTTTTTTTAAAAAAAGAATAAATCTCTTTATTGGTTTTATTGACTTAGAACATTTGGGAGGGTGGAGTGCTCATTATACAGGCATTTTAATAATATCATTGTTATTGATTTCCTAATCGGATCCTTTCTCAGCCAGAAAATCTGTGGGGAACAGGAGTCCTTAACTTGAAGTTCCCGACTGCCTCACTTTCTGGAATGTTCCGGAACGAGATCTTGCCCTCTTTAATCCGCGCACTTTTACTAGGAAGAGGCAAGAGATGAAAAGAAGGACAGCCATTTTGCTCAGGAAAAGTGCGATGCAGAGAATGAGGAGGGATTGTTGCTGTGAGCCTGTGGAGGAAAAACAGTGGATTAACAAAACAGAGTCGGAAGAGACCTTGGAGGTCTTCTAGTCCAGCCCCCTGCTTAAGCGGGACAACCAATACTATTTCTGATAAGTGACTGTCCAATCTCTTCTAGAAAACCTCCAATGATGGAGCACCCACGATTTCTGGTGGCCAGCTGTTCCACTGGTTCATTCTCCTCCCTGTTAGGAAGTTTCTCCTTAATTCCAGGTTGCTTCTCTCCTTGTTGAGTTTCCATCCACTGCTTCTTGTCCTGCCTTCAGGGGCTTTGAAGAACAGATGGAATCAACCCCCCCCCATTCTTTGTGGCATCCCCTCAAATATTGGAAGATGCTGTCATGTCCCCCCTAATCCTTCTCTTCACTAGACAATTCCTGCAACCGTTGTTTTTCTGTTTACAAGAGAAAAACTGCCTGGAAATCAGCTCAGCTTTTAATGTGGAAGCAGGAAATACAGGCAGTCCTCAATTTACAACAGTTCGTTTAGTGACCGTCCAAACTTACAAATGCACTGAAAAAACGTGACTTACGAATTTTTTTTACACAACCGTTGCAGCAATCCCCACAGTCACAGGATCAAAATTCAGATACTTGACAACTGACTCGTATTTATGACGGTTTGCAGTATCCCGGGGTGCCCTTTTCACTTAACAACTGGGGTCAGAAAGGTCGTAAAATGGAGCAACACTCACTTAACGCATGTTTCACTTAACAACAGAAAATATTGGCTCAGTAGTGGTCGTAAGTCGAGGACGACTTATACTGATGCCTGTTTTTTCTATAGTGTCAAACAAATCTGGGGGGAAAAAAACCAGCAACCCTGCAAGTTTTATGTCAAGAAATCCTCAGAAGGAAAAGTTTAGAGAGTCCACACTTACCTTCTGATGTTTTAAGTGGCCTCGTAATGAAGAGCGTGGTGCTTTTGTTGACCAGAGACTGGGAATCCTGCTGGACCTGGCAAAGGAAGGTGGAGGAGTTCCGGTCTTTGGTGGCCATCACCTCCAGGAAGCTCTTGAGGGAAAAGGTCCCATCGGGGTTTGAAATTCTCGAGGAAACCGTTCCTTTTCTGCTGGGAGCATCCTTGGCAAACAGCTCCACTTTTGCATCACTTGGATAAAAGCTTTCTGCGTTGCAAGTGAGCATCACTGTGGTGTTCAGCTGGATGGGGGAAGGTGGAATGGTCTGAAGACGCATTTTGGGAGGAACTGAGCAAAGAAAGCCAAAGAGGTCAGTCAAAAGAGCCTCAGATTCATGGTTCCTGCATGCAGAATGGGGTGGAAGACCTGTTGATTCTGCCCTCCGATTGAAGCATTGAGGGAACCAGTAGGTCGTCTGAACACAACCCTGGTGTGAAAAACCTGGTGACAGGGAACCCAAGATCAGAACTGAATTCTATTAGAAAGGAAAGGAATCAGGAACCCCATCTAACGTTCAGTCGATCTCTGTCCTCATTGGTTGATGTCAGATATGTTGTTAGATTCCTATCCTGCCTTTCCTATTGTTGGGAGAAATCTCCATCTGGTTCAATTCCAAGCTGGGAGAAAGACAGTAGAAACATGGAGGCTGATTGGAAACATGGTTCAATGATGAAGCAGAAGCACATGAGTGGCTCTGGTGCAGCTGACCACATGGAGTTGAGAATGGGGGGGTGTTTATACCTTCTCTTGCACTGTGCACTTGAGCTTCCTGTTCCTGTGCAAGAGCATGTATTCTGTTGGCTGTTGTAGGGGGTCATAGCTAAGTTTGTGGATTGTCTGAGTCCCAGGTTTGGTTGAAGTTTGCTGGGTAATGCAATGTTCCTAGGTGATTGTGCCATGTGTGAGCTCTGCTGCTAGATGGGTTAATCCTATTATTCCTGTGGGGGGTCGTGTCTTAATTTATTTTATTTTTTTTATTTTATTTTATTTTAATTTGATTTATATACCGCCCTTCTCCGGAGACTCAGGGCGGCTTACAGTGCGTTAAGCAATAGTCTTCATACTTTTGTATATTTATATTTATACAAAGTCAGCTTATTGCCCCCAACAAACTGGGTCCTCAATTTACCCACCTTATAAAGGATGGAAGGCTGAGTCGACCTTGAGCCTGGCTAGGATTAATCCCATCACCCTGGAGATGGAGCTTTCAACCTTGTAGATAGAATGCCCCAGTCTTTTTAATGGGCACCAAATATCTGCTCGGGGCCAGGAATCTGCTTTCTGTCTTTAAAACATGTTTCTTCTTTTATCATCCAGGGAAATATAATATTCTGCCTTTTGAATATTTCTCAAAACATTTCATTCTTCTCTGTCAGAAAACTCATGACTGGGAAGACATGGAAACAAGGTCAGCCAATGAATAGGCATAGCAACTAAGTCAGCCAATTGGGAGCGTAGACAGACTGGAGCCAGGGCGTGTCTTAGTCTGCAGCTTCTGAGCCTGTTCTGAGAAAAGAGAAACTGAAATCTGTGTGTGTGTGTGTGTGTGTGTGTGTGTGTGTGTGTGTGTGTGTGTGTGTGTGTAAACTTGTTTGCTGATCTAAGCTGAAGTGAAACTGTGAATCTGCTGTTGGTATTGTAAACTTACTTCACGTATTATTGTGTATATAAAGAAATTAATGACTCCTGCTGCATCAGTTTATCTGTGCTTGCTTCTGGATTTGATTTTTGCAAGAAACTCTGACATTCTAGGAGAGGGGTAGGTACTAACTTTCTACCCTTTGGATGCCACTTTCTCCACTGCCATCTTCCGATGACATACATTTGGTCACCCAACTCAAATCCTGTGACTGAGCAGCGTGCGAAACCACCGAGCCAAAAAAAAAATGCAAAGGGAAAAAACAGAGCATACCCCTAAAGCAAACCATTCCAGGTCAATCAGGATTAAATATATATCTCCCTCATTGTAGGGGAGGTGCCATATTTTTCAGAGTATAAGACGCACTTTAGATTTGGCCCGCAGGATGGATTCGGCCCTCGGGAAGCTTAAACGTGGCCCGTGGAGCCAGTCTGGAATTAGCAAATGACCGGCCCACAGTGCCTCTGGCAGCCAAAAAGGGGAGAAGCTAAAGGCTGATCTGGCCCCTGAAGAAATCCAGTTTGACACCCCTGACTTAGATCTTCTTGGCGCCATTCCCTCTGCCATGGAGGGCCCTCTACCAGGCGAAGACTCCAAAACCTCCTCCCTCTTTTCAACCCAAGGTTTACTTACCTCTTAGGACATCACCAAGTCGGAAGCTCTTCTGAACCTTCTGAGATGAATTGTCTTGGATCTGGCAGATCAGCTGTGACCTCACATCTCCTTGGCCAAGGAGGATATCCACAGTGCTTGTCCAATGGTCCAACCCCTTTGGATCAACAGAATAGACTTCGATGTGTTTAGACTTTATTGTTTTCCCATCCTTTATCCACTTCATTTGGATATTTCTGGAAAGCACACTTGCAGAGCATTGAAAAGAGGCCTGAGATCCTGCCGTGATTCTGCCTTGGGGGCCACGAATCTGAGCCTGGAATGGTTCGACTGGGGAAGAAAGTAGAGAGACATCAATTGACGTTCCTCAGAAACAACACAGGAGTCTCCAAGAGTGTTTTTGGTCACAGAGACCCAGCTTCCATCATGGGGTTTACTCCTATGTGTCTCTCAGTTGACTGGGAACATCTCTCTCCATCCATCCCTGGAAATCAAATAGGGGTGAGGGCTACCTACCAATCATGGAGACCACTGTGCAGGAGTGGCTCCTCAGGAGGAGGTCTCCTTGAGAGTAAGGTTTGGGGCTAATTGGCCACTCCCCTAGCCTATTTAAGGAGAAACGCCAACTGAAGCAATTTGCAGGGAACAACTTCGTTCATATTCCTTCGCATCTTGATTCCAGAAACGTTTGATTCCGCTCTTGTTTCTCTCTTGTCTGTTTTCCTGCAAATTGCTTTTGGGCATTCTGCCAACCACAGTAAGATTACAGTTATCTGAAATACTGTGCCTCAGAATTGAGTTATTATTCTTTGGATTCTTGTTAATGAAGTTAAATTAACAGCCCTTGTTCAGAAAAGACTGATTTAAACTGTACTTGTGTTTGAAGAACTACTAAGAAAGCTCATTAGTAGTCCTTAATTAATAGACTAAGGTTTGTATGGACTTTGTGTGTACTGATGTCAGCATTTCATGCTGCACTTACTCCAATGCTGACATAAGAAGGAGAAGCGGAGGCATCTGGAAAGAGACAATTGACCTTCACTTACTTATTTTCACTGGAGAAAATATAACCTAGGAGATGGGATGGGAGGGGGGAAATGCCTTTGAAGGGAGCAGTAGATTAGGGGCAGAGTGACAGGGAAGATGGCCAATGAATCTAGGAGATAGAATGTGCGTGCTTAATAAATTAAAGTTTTTTTCCCCAAAGACTTTGTTTGAAATGCAATTTATTCAGCGCGCCTTCGAAAACTGACAACTGCATTCTTTGGGGTCCGTACTGGGGCAGAACACAAAGTTTCAAATCTTTTTTGTGGCCTGTTGATCAAAATGGGTTGCAGAATCCCAAGTGTGATCTTACTAGGGTTTTACTACCACTTTATAAAACCCTAGTAAGCCCACACTGCAACCGATTTTGGTCGCCGTACTACAAGAAAAGATGTTGAGACTTTGGAAAAAGTTCAGAGAAGAGCAACTAAAACGATGAAAGGCCTGGAGACTAAAATGAATGGCTGCAGAGTTTGTGTCTGGCTAGTCTAACGAAAAGAAGAATTAGGGGTGACATGATAGCTGCCTTCCAATATTTGAGGGGCTGCCAAAAAGAAGAGGGGGTCAAATTATCCTCCAAAGCACCAGAAAACAAGACCAAAAAAAAAATATGGATGGAAACGAATCAAGGAGAGAAGCAACCTGGAATTAAGGAAAAACATCCTAACAGTGACGACAATTAATCAGTGGAACTGCTTGCCACCAGATATCATGGGTGCTCCATCACTGGATGTTTTCAAGAAGAGAGTAGACAGTCCCTTATCTGCCCTTTTCACTTAACAACTGGGGTCAGAAAGGTCGTAAAATGGAGCAACACTCACTTAACGCATGTTTCACTTAACAACAGAAAATATTGGCTCAATAGTGGTCGTAAGGCGAGGACGACCTATACTGATGCCTGCTTTTTGTATAGTGTCAAACAAATCTGGAGGTGGGGGGGAAACCAACAACCCTGCAGGTTTTATGTCAATAAATCCTCAGAAGGAAAAGTTTAGAGAGTCCACACTTACCTTCTGATGTTTTAAGTGGCCTCGTAATGAAGAGCGTGGTGCTTTTAAGTGGCCTCGTAATGAAGAGCGTAGTGCTTTCCTTGACCGGAGGCTGGAAATCCTGCTGGACCCGGCAAAGGAAGGTGGAGGAGTTCCTGTCTTCGGTGGCCATCACCTCCAGGAAGCTCTTGAGGGAAAAGGTCCCATCGGGGTTTGAAATTCTCGAGGAAACCGTTCCTTTTCTGCTGGGGGCATCCTTGGGAAACAGCTCCATTTTTGCATCACTTGGATAAAAGCTTTCTGCGTCGCAAGTGAGCATCACTGTGGTGTTCAGCTGGACGGGGGAAGGTGGAATGGTCTGAAGACGCATTTTGGGAGGAACTGAGCAAAGAAAGCCAAAGAGGTCAATCAGAAGAGCCTCAGATTCATGGTTCCTGCATGCAGAATGGGGTGGAAGACCTCTTGATTCTGCCCTCCGATTGAAGCATGGAGGGAACCAGTAAGTTGTCTGAACACAACCCTGGTGTGAAAAACCTGGTGACAGGGAACCCAAGATCAGAACTGAACTCTATTAGAAAGGAAAGGAATAAGGAACCCCATCTAACGTTCAGTTGATCTCTGTCCTCATTTGTTTATGTCAGATATGTTGTTGGATTCCTATCTTGCCATTCCTATTGTTGGGAGAAATCTCCATCTGGTTCAATTCCAAGCTGGGAGAAAGACACTAGGAACATGGAGGCTGATTGGAAACATGGTTCAATGATGAAGCAGAAGCACATGAGTGGCTCTGGTGCAGCTGACCACATGGAGTTGAGAATGGGGGGGTGTTTATACCTTCTCTTGCACTGTGCACTTGAGCTTCCTGTTCCTGTGCAGGAGCATGTATTCTGTTGGCTGTTGTAGGGGGTCATAGCTAAGTTTGTGGATTGTCTGAGTCCCAGGTTTGGTTGAAGTTTGCTGGGTGATGCAATATTCCTAGGTGATTGTGCCAAGTGTGAGCTCTGCTGCTAGATGGGTTAATCCTATTATTCCTGTAGGGGGTCGTGTCTTAATCCCATCACCCTGGAGATGGAGCTTTCAACCTTGTAGATCGAATGCCCCAGTCTTTTTAATGGGCACCAAATATCTCCTCGGGGCCAGGGATCTGCTTTCTGTCTTTAAAACACATTTCTTCTTTTATCATCCAGGGAAATATAATATTCTGCCTTTTGAATATTTCTCAAAACATTGCATTTTTCTCTGTCAGAAAACTCATGACTGGGAAGACATGGAAACAAGGTCAACCAATGAATAGGCATAGCAACTAAGTCAGCCAATTGGGAGCGTAGACAGACTGGAGCCAGGGCGTGTCTTAGTCTGCAGCTTCTGAGTCTGTTCTGAGAAAAGAGAAACTGAAATCTGTATTTCTGTGTGTGTGTGTAAACTTGTCTGCTGATCTAAGCTGAAATGAAACTGTGAATCTGCTGTTGGTATTGTAAACTTACTTCACGTATTATTGTGTATATAAAGAAATTAATGACTCCTGCTGCATCAGTTTATCTGTGTGTGCTTCTGGATTTGATTTTTGCAAGAAACTCTGACATTCTAGGAGAGGGGTGGGTGCTAACTTTCTACCCTTTGGATGTCATTTTCTCCACTGCCTTCTTTCGATGACATACATTTGGTCACCACCCAACTCAAATCCTGTCACTCTGAGCAGCGTGCGAAATCACCGAGCAAAAAAAAAAAAATGCAAAGGGAAAAAACAGAGCATACCACTAAAGCAAACGGTTCCACAACAATCAGGATTAAATGTATATCTCCCTCATTGTAGGGGAGGTGCCATATTTTTTAGAGTATAAGACGCACTTTAGTTTCTGGGGAGGAAAATAAGAAAAAAGCTGCTCGGCAGGTGGATTGGCCTCCCAGAATACCCCAATCAGCTGTTTTCAGAGATGAATTTTAGCAACAGGTTCGTTGGTTATGAGCTCTGTGCCTTGCTTTTTCTTTTCTTTTTTTTTTTTTGCTTTTTTTTTCCTGCCTCTGAAACTTCTGAAACTCTGTTTTAGAAAAAACTTTTTCCTGCCTCTGAAAGGGTCTGAAACAGAGCTTCAGAATAAAAGTCTCTGAAGCTCTGTTTGGAGGCTTCTTTTCTGAGGCTGTGTTTGGAGGCTTCTTTTCTGAAGCTTCGTTTCTGATGCATTTTTCTGACTCTGCAAACTCTGTTTGAGAAGCGAGACGGGGCTACATCTGGAGTATCAGATGCACCCAGATTTTCACCCTCTTTTTTGGGGTGGTCCGTCTTATACACCGAAAACTACTGTATATTTCATCTTGACCCAGGTCCTTGGGAAAGCAATCAGAGATAGGAGATCTTTCTAAAGACTTGCATCCCACAAGCACAGCCCTCTCAAGAAGCACGAGCTGAGAAAATGTGGCTGGTCTCGGTTCACTTCCATGAGATGAGAATGTAGATCGGGAGTGTCAAACTCAAGGCTTCTGGGACAGATTTGGCCCACAGGACGGATTCGGCCCTCGGGAAGCTTAAACGTGGCCCGTGGAGCCAGTCTGGAATTAGCAAATGACCGGCCCAAAGTGCCTCTGGCAGCCAACAAGGGGAGAAGCTACAAGGCTGATCTGGCCCCTGAAGAAATCCAGTTTGACACCCCTGACTTAGATCTTCTTGGCACCATTCCCTCTGCCATGGAGGGCCCTCTACCAAGTGAAGACTCCAAAACCTCCTCCCTCTTTTCAACCCAAGGTTTACTTACCTCTTAGGACATCACCAAGTCGGAAGCTCCTCTCAGCCTTCTGAGATGAGTTGTGTTGGATCTGACAGATCAGCTGTGACCTCACATCTCCTTGGCCAAGCAGGATATCCACAGTGCTTGTCCAATGTTCCAACCCATTTGGATCAGTAGAATAGCCTCCAATGTGTTTAGGTTTTATCGGTTTCCCATCCTTTATCCACTTCATTTGGATATCTGTGGAATGCACACTTGCAGAGCATTGAAAAGAGGCCCGAGATCCTGCCGTGATTCTGCCTTGGGGGCCACGAATCTGAGGCTGGAATGGTTCGACTGGGGAAGAAAGTAGAGAGACATCAATTGACGTTCCTCAGAAAAAACACAGGAGTCTCCAAGAGTGTTTTTGGTCACAGAGACCCAGCTTTCATCATGGGGTTTACTCCTATGTGTGTCTCAGTTGACTGGGAACATCTCTCTCCATCCATCCCTGGAAATCAAATAGGGGTGAGGGCTACGTACCAATCATGGAGACCACTGTGCAGGAGTGGCTCCTCAGGAGGAGGTCTCCTCGAGAGTAAGGTTTGGGGCTAATTGGCCACTCCCCTAGCCTATTTAAGGAGGAACGCCAACTGAAGCAATTTGCAGGGAACAACTTCGTTCATATTCCTTCGCGTCTTGATTCCAGAAACGTTTGATTCCGCTCTTGTTTCTCTCTTGTCAGTTTTCCTGCAAATTGCTTTTGGGCATTCTGCCAACCACAGTAAGATTACGGTTATCTGAAATACTGTGCCTCAGAATTGAGTTATTATTCTTTGGATTCTTGTTAATGAAGTTAAATTAACAGCCCTTGTTCAGAAAAGACTGATTGAAACTGTACTTGTGTTTGAAGAACTACTAAAAAAGCTCATTAGTAGTCCTTAATTAATAGATTAAAGTTTGTATGGACTTTGAGTGTACTGATGTCAGCATTTCATGCTGCACTTACTCCAATGCTGACATAAGAAGGAGAAGCGGAGGCATCTGGAAAGAGACAATTGACCTTCACTTACTTATTTTCACTGGAGAAAATATCACCTAGGAGATGGGATGGGAGGGGGGAAATGCCTTTGAAGGGAGCAGTAGATTAGGGGTAGAGTGACAGGGAAGATGGCCAATGAATCTAGGAGATAGAATGTGCGTGCTTAATAAATTAAAGTTTTTTTCCCCAAAGACTTTGTTTGAAATGCAATTTATTCAGCGCGCCTTCGAAAACTGACAACTGCATTCTTTGGGGTCCGTACTGGGGCAGAACACAAAGTTTCAAATCTTTTTTGTGGCGTGTTGACCAAAATGGGTTGCAAAATTCCAAGTGTGATCTTACTAGGGGTTTACTACCACTTTATAAAACCCTAGTAAGCCCACACTGCAACCGATTTTGTTCGCCGTACTACAAGAAAAGATGTTGAGACTTTGGAAAAAGTTCAGAGAAGAGCAACTAAAACGATGAAAGGCCTGGAGACTAAAATGAACGGCTGCAGAGTTTGTGTTTGGCTAGTCTAAAGAAAATAAGAATTAGGGTAGACATGATAGCAGCCTTCCAATATTTGAGGGGCTGCCAAAAGTAAGAGGGGGTCAAATTATCCTCCAAAGCACCAGAAAACAAGACCCCCCAAAAAAAAATGGATGGAAACGAATCAAGGAGAGAAGCAACCTGGAATTAAGGAAAAACCTCCTAACAGTGAGGACAATTAATCAGTGGAACTGCTTGCCACCAGATATCATGGGTGCTCCATCACTGGATGTTTTCAAGAAGAGAGTAGACAGTCCCTTATCTGCCCTTTTCACTTAACAACTGGGGTCAGAAAGGTCGTAAAACGGAGCAACACTCACTTAACGCATGTTTCACTTAACAACAGAAAATATTGGCTCAATAGTGGTCGTAAGTCAAGGATGACATATACTGATGCCTGCTTTTTGTATAGTGTCAAACAAATCTGGGGGGGAAAAAAACCAACAACCCTGCAGGTTTTATGTCAATAAATCCTCAGAAGGAAAAGTTTAGAGAGTCCACACTTACCTTCTGATGTTTTAAGTGGCCTCGTAATGAAGAGCGTGGTGCTTTTAAGTGGCCTCGTAATGAAGAGCGTGGTGCTTTCGTCGACCAGAGGCTGGGAATCCTGCTGGACCCGGCAAAGGAAGACGGAGGAGTTCCTGTCCTCGGTGGCCATCACCTCCAGGAAGCTCTTGAGGGAAAAGGTCCCATCGGGGTTTGAAATTCTCGAGGAAACCGTTCCTTTTCTGCTGGGGGCGTCCTTGGCAAACAGCTCCACTTTTGCATCACTTGGATAAAAGCTTTCTGCGTTGCAAGTGACCATCACTGTGGCGTTCAGCTGGACGGGGGAAGGTGGAATGGTCTGAAGACGCATTTTGGGAGGAACTGAGCAAAGAAAGCCAAAGAGGTCAGTCAAAAGAGCCTCAGATTCATGGTTCCTGCATGCAGAATGGGGTGGAAGACCTGTTGATTCTGCCCTCCGATTGAAGCATTGAGGGAACCAGTAGGTCGTCTGAACACAACCCTGGTGTGAAAAACCTGGTGACAGGGAACCCAAGATCAGAACTGAACTCTATTAGAAAGGAAAGGAATAAGGAACCCCATCTAACGTTCAGTCGATCTCTGTCCTCATTTGTTTATGTCAGATATGTTGTTAGATTCCTATCCTGCCATTCCTATTGTTGGGAGAAATCTCCATCTGGTTCAATTCCAAGCTGGGAGAAAGACACATTAGAAACATGGAGGCTGATTGGAAACATGGTTCAATGATGAAGCAGAAGCACATGAGTGGCTCTGGTGCAGCTGACCACATGGAGTTGAGAGTGGGGGGTATTTATACCTTCTCTTGCACTGTGCACTTGAGCTTCCTGTTCCTGTGCAAGAGCATGTATTCTATTGGCTGTTGTAGGGGGTCATAGCTAAGTTTGTGGGTTGTCTGAGTCCCAGGTTTGGTTGAAGTTTTCTGGGTGATGCAATGTTCCTAGGTGATTGTGCCATGTGTGAGCTCTGCTGCTAGATGGGTTAATCCTATTATGTCCTGTGGGGTCATGTCTTAATCCCATCACCCTGAAGTTGGAGGTCTTTTGTCTTGTAGATAGGATGCCCCAGTCTTTCTTAATGGGCACCAAATATCTGCTCGGGGTCAGGGAGCTGCTTTCTGTTTTTAAAACATGTTTCTTCTTTTATCATCCAGGGAAATATAATATTCTGCCTTTTTAACATTCCTCAAAACATTTCATTCTTCTCTGTCAGAAAACTCATGACTGGGAAGACATGGTAACAAGGTCAGCCAATGAATAAGCATAGCAACTAAGTCAGCCAATTGGGAGCGTAGACAGACTGGAGCCAGGGCGTGTCTTAGTCTGCAGCTTCTGAGTCTGTTCTGAGAAAAGAGAAACTGAAACCTCTGTGTGTGTGTCTGTGTGTGTGTGTGTGTGTGTAAACTTGTTTGCTGATCTAAGCTGAAATGAAACTGTGAATCTGCTGTTGGTATTGTAAACTTACTTCACGTATTATTGTGTATATAAAGAAATTAATGAATCGTGCTGTATCAGTTTATCAGTGTGTGCTTCTGAATTTTTTTTTTAAATTTGATTTATATGCCGCCCTTCTCCGGAGATTTGGGGCAGCTTACAATGCATTAAGCAATAGCCTTCATACTTTTGTATATTTATACAAAGTCAGTTTATTGCCCCCACAAATTGGGTCCTCCATTTACCTACCTTAGAAAGGATGGAAGGCTGAGTCAACCTTGAGCCTGGGGAGATTTGAACTTGCAGTAATTGCAGGCAGCTGAATGTTAATAACAGGCTATTTAGTCTGCTGTGCCACCAGATTTGATTTTTGCATGAAACTCTGACATTCTAGGAGAGGGGTGGGTACTAACTTTCTACCCTTTGGATGTCCCTTTCTCCACCGCCTTCTTTCGATGACATACATTTGGTCACCACCCAACTCAAATCCTGTGACTCTGAACAGCGTGTGAATTTCACCAAGCAAAAAAAATGCAAAGGGAAAAAACAGAGCATACCCCTAAAGTAAACGGTTCCACGACAATCAGGATTAAATATATATCTCCCTCATTGTAGGGGAGGTGCCATATTTTTCAGAGTATAAGACGCACTTTAGTTTCTGGGGAGGAAAATAAGAAAAAAGCTGCTCGGCAGGTGGATTGGCCTCCCAGAATACCCCAATCAGCTGTTTTCAGAGGTGAATTTTAGCAACAGGTTCGTTGGTTATGAGCTCTTTGCCTTGCTTTTTTTTTTTTTTTGCTTTTTTTTTCCCTGCCTCTGAAACTTCTGAAACTCTGTTTTAGAAAAAACTTTTTCCTGCCTCTGAAAGGGTCTGAGACAGAGCTTCAGAATAAAAGTCTCTGAAGCTCTGTTTGGAGGCTTCTTTTCTGAAGCTTCGTTTCTGATGCATTTTTCTGACTCTGCAAACTCCGTTTGAGAAGCGAGACGGGGCTACATCCGGAGTATCAGATGCACCCAGATTTTCACCCTCTTTTTTTGGGGGGGGGAAGGTCCGTCTTATACACCGAAAACTACTGTATATTTCATCTTGACCCAGGTCCTTGGGAAAGCAATCAGAGATAGGAGATCTTTCTAAAGACTTGCATCCCACAAGCACAGCCCTCTGAGGAAGCACGAGCTGAGAAAATGTGGCTGGTCTCGGTTCACTTCCATGAGATGAGAATGTAGATCAGGAGTGTCAAACTCAAGGCTTCTGGGCCAGATTTGGCCCGCAGGATGGATTCGGCCCTCGGGAAGCTTAAACGTGGCCCGTGGGGCCACCCTGGAATTAGCAAATGACCGGCCCACAGTGCCTCTGGCAGCCAAAAAGGGGAGAAGCTACAAGGCTGATCTGGCCCCTGAAGAAATCCAGTTTGACACCCCTGACTTAGATCTTCTTGGCACCATTCCCTCTGCCATGGAGGGCCCTCTACCAGGCAAAGACTCCAAAACCGCCTCCCTCTTTTCAACCCAAGGTTTACTTACCTCTTAGGACATCACCAAGTCGGAAGCTCCTCTCAGCCTTCTGAGTTGAGTTGTGTTGGATCTGGCAGATCAGCTGTGATCTCACATCTCCTTGGCCAAGCAGGATATCCACAGTGCTTCCCCAATGGACCAACCCCTTTGGATCAGTAGAAAAGGCTGTCATGTGTTTAGACTTTATCGGTTTCCCATCCTTTATCCACTTCATTTGGATATCTGTGGAAAGCACACTTGCAGAGCATTGAAAAGAGGCCCAAGATCCTGCCATGATTCTGCCTTCGGGGCCATCAATCTGAGGCTGGAATGGTTCGACTGGGGGAGAAAGTAGAGAGACATCAATTGACGTTCCTCAGAAACAACACAGGAGTCTCCAAGAGTGTTTTTGGTCACAGAGACCCAGCTTCCATCATAGGGTTTACTCCCATGTGTCTGACAGTTGACTGGGAACATCTCTCAACATCTCTCTCTCCTCGAAATCAAATAGCGGTGAAGCTACCTACCAATCATGGAGACCACCGTGCCTTTTCCTGAAGCCAGTTCTCATTTTGGGACCCTGGGTCTGAACTTCACTCAAGAGTAGGCCTCTTCAGGGCAGATGGTGAGTGAGGACAATTAACCAGTGGAACTGCTTGCCACCAGAAATCATGGGTGCTCCATCACTGGATGTTTTCAAGAAGAGAGTAGACAGTCCCTTATCTGAAATGGAATGGGACCCACTGGTAGATACCAGTGCTTACTTTAGAGTGAGATTCCTGCTGGCTGACATTGGTATGGTTTTTGAAGAAGTTGTGTTACCTTCACATTCATTGTATCAAGTCTCTCTTTTTGTTTCGGTTGTTGGAGAACAAAATTTGAACCTAACACAATTTCCAGAGTCCATCTTAGTGGTAGCCAGAAAGAACCTCACTCTGGGCTTAATGTCTATGGAGATACTCAGCCATCGAGGTTATGGTGGCCCCAAAAGTGCTTTTTCAAGGGTCCCTCTTGTTTTTCCTTTGAAAAACCCCCAGTGTACAAAAACACCAAAAACACTGACTCTAGAAAGTTTACCCCTCTTCTTGAGAATCATTGGTCATGCTTCTTTGGATAATTCCTTACAGCGCGAAGGATTAACCATTGGGACAGCTTTTCTCCAGGACTTGTGTGGGCTCCATCACTGTAAGTTTCTAAGAAAAAAATTGGACAACCCTTTTTTGACACGATATGAGGATTCCTGCCCTTGGCAGGGGGTTGGATTAGAAGAACTTCAAGGTCCCTTCCCTTCCAGTTGTTGGAATCTATCAGGAGTTGAAGGTGTCCATACCTCAAGGACTAGCTCAAACCAGGTGGCCCCGGTTGATCTCCAGAACTTCAGAGCTCTGATGATCTTCCTCATTTGTTCAGATAGCTACTCGGGTGGGAAGCAGTGGAAGAAATCTTCTCCTCCCTAAATCTAATATCTTGGCACTGGCCTTTGCTGTGGAATCGCCTGACCTCAACATTCAGAGAACGTTGAAGCAACCTTAATATTCACCTTGGAGTGGATCTTATTCTAGTAGCAAATCTGAGGATGGAATCTG
Organism: Coluber constrictor foxii; assembly: GCA_038048745.1. Lineage (NCBI taxonomy): Eukaryota > Metazoa > Chordata > Lepidosauria > Squamata > Colubridae > Coluber > Coluber constrictor. The sequence goes on from CM075960.1 coordinate 1,663,282, forward strand.
TCTGATCTCAACTGCCAACACTCACCCAGATCTTGCAGAAGGAGGAGCAGCAGCAGCTGAAGTGGACCAGAGATTATCTTGAAGGACCTCAAGGCAGCCATGCCGATAACAGCAGAAGAATTATCCGAGGTGACTTTGGGTCTTGCCCTACAGATCTTTCCTTCAGTGGGAGGAGCAAAAGAGGAACTCCCATTTCCTTTTCGTAAAGTTGGACCAATGGCTGAAGTTTGAATTTCTGGGTAAGTAATATCATCGAGTCAAAGAAGTCAGAGAAGTTCTGCTTGTTTACTCAGAAGCAATAAAAAACCACCTGCTAAATCAGCAATATTCGACGACTAGGCTTCCTGTCATCCCAAAAGTTAGAAAGTTAGACTTACTACAAGGTCCTGTTGAAGCTTTGGTTACATCCTGGACCCAATCAATTGCCGAGGCTTTGGACGTATGATTGCATCTCTGTTGCTTCTGTCTTTTCTTTATATATGTATAAATCTATTTATTGTTTTTTCTTTAACATACATAAGTACTTAGTGAATAGTACATTGTCAGGCTTAATTTACTTTATACAAAATATTAATAATTATTATACTGTTTAGATATACATCATAATAATCTTTCAAATTCTAGGCTTTATGTAGGCATTGCAATTATAATAATGTATTATTTTTTTTGTAGCAATGTACGTAGTAATGTTTTCCCAATTTCTACTTTCTACCTCTTTCTTTTAACCCCAATGCAACAATTCCCATATTAAGAAGAATTATATTTCGATCCATCTATCCATCATCTCTTACCCTTTACTATTTCAGCATACATCAGGGTGAAATCCAAATTTTTTTACTACCGGTTCTGCGGGCATGGCGTGGCTTAGTGGATGTGGTAGGGGAAGGCTACTGCAAAATGTCCATTCCCACCCCACTCCAAGGGAAGGATACTGCAAAATCCTCCATGTTTGAACATTGCCACGCGGCTCTGCAATGTGCAATGGGAAGAAAAGCACCTTCAGGCAGAAGCACTGCAGTTCCCATCCCGAATCCAAAATGGTTCCCAGTTCCCCCGCTGAACATTGGAGGGGAACTGGCCACCCGCCACCTGAAATGCGGTTCTGAAAATTGCATTGGGGAATCCAGGCAGCGGTGGCTGGAAAGGAGGGGCATTTTACTTTAAGAGCTCCCGTTCGGCTCGCTCGGTTCCTGGACGCAGAGAGGGCTTAGACAGCAGTGGCAACTCCTCACAGTACTGGGAGTGAAGTCATCGCAACCATTGTCGGCCCTGAGCTGCTTTTGGGCAGCCAGAGGGGTGACCAGCTGCAAATCCTGTCACCCGCCGTGTTCCCTGAAGCTGCTGGGCAGATTCCACCCCCCCCCCAGACCATCCTGAAGAGGTTTGTTCCTCAGGCTGTGCTGTGTCCCTCTCCCCAGAACATGCGAGGGGTCTCTTTGAGGGAAAGCGAGTAGTCCCTGCACCTCTCACTTGCAGGAGGAGGAGCAGGGCAGCGTAGAGCAGCGCCACCTTAAATGCTGGTAGGCAGAGGTAGAATTCTTATTTTCTTGTTTTCCTCTTCCAAAATTAAGGTGCGTCTTATACACCGAAAAATACGGTATGCAAAATAAAACCATGGGGGGACCAATGTAGTAATGCGGTTTGAGCATAAGAGGGAGCCCGGGACTAAAATATTGCCTGTCGATTACTAATTTAATAGAAGCCCCACAATACATAATTTTGGGACAGTTTCTGAATTATCAGACATGGCTAGTAGAAGCGAACAGGAAAAGATATGTTGAGGTCAAGACCTATTTTGCATGAAGACTCAAGCAAAATAAATTAAGCCAATTTAGATGGTGGCAGCAAAGATTGAAGTAAAGATTGATAAGGAACTTGTGGGGAGATTTATCAGTTTCCGGCAGAGTAAAATAGAGAAGAGAGACATAAGAAGAGAGGCAATACGTAATTTAACTAGGCAATGGGGCCCTATTGGAACTTTGAGAAAAGGAACATCTCCTGTGGTTCCAAACTCTCCTTGAAGTATCAGGAGAAGATGTAGGATCAAGAACGAAAGCATGAGGAAGTAGGGAATTAATTCAATTAATTACGTAACGTAACCTGAAAGCATCACAATATCTTTCTTTTTACCCACAACATCAATTTATTGAGTGATATAATTCCTGGCAAGTTATCTTTGTCTCCACCAATAGCAGAGACACAAGAATTGAACATGGACATTTAACGTTTTGTGACTCCTTCATATTTCAAAAGCATAACTGCGCCCCCCAATTCTATGGTTTTTACATGTGCTCCTTTATCGCTTCCGTAAGCAAATATTTTTCATATTTCTTTCCTAATCTTTTACAACAACAACAAAACAACAATTGCTTCAGTTTTCAAGGTTAATTTTTTTTTAAAAAAAAAGGATAAATCTCTATATTGGTTTTATTGGCTTAGAACATTTGGGAGGGTGGAGTGGTCATTATACAGGCATTTTAATAGTATTATTGTTATTAATTTCCTAATTGGATCCTTTCTCAGCCAGAAAATCTGTGGGGAACAGGAGTCCTTAACTTGAAGTTCCCGACTGCCTCACTTTCTGGAATGTTCCGGAACGAGATCTTGTCCTCTTTAATCCGCGCACTTTTACTAGGAAGAGGCAAGAGATGAAAAGAAGGACAGCCATTTTGCTCAGGAAAAGTGCGATGCAGAGAACGAGGAGGGATTGTTGCTGTGAGCCTGTGGAGGAAAAACAGTGGATTAACAAAACAGAGTTGGAAGGGACCTTGGAGGTCTTCTAGTCCAGCCCCCTGCTTAAGCGGGTCAACCGATACTATTTCAGATAAGTGACTGTCCAGTCTCTTCTAGAGAACCTCCAGTGATGGAGCACCCACGATTTCTGGTGGCCAGCTGTTCCACTGGTTAATTGTCCTCCCTGTTAGGAAGTTTCTCCTTCATTCCAAGTTGCTTCTCTCCTTGTTGAGTTTCCATCCGCTGCTTCTTGTCCTGCCTTCAGGGGCTTCGGAGCACAGGTGGAATCAACCCCCCCCCATTCTTTGTGGCATCCCCTCAAAAATTGGAAGATGCTGTCATGTCCCCCCTAATCCTTCTCTTCACTAGACAATTCCTGCAACCGTTGTTTTTATGTTTACAAGAGAAAAACTCCCTGGAAATCAGCTCAGCTTTTAGTGTGGAAGCAGGAAATACAGGCGGTCCTCAATTTTCAACAGTTCGTTTAGTGACCGTCCAAAATTACAAATGCACTGAAAAAACGTGACTTATGATCTTTTTTTTACACAACCGTTGCAGCAATCCCCATGGTCACGGGATCCAAATTCAGATGCTTGACAACTGACTCGTATTTATGACGGTTTGCAGTATCCCGGGGTGCCCTTTTCACTTAACAACTGGGGCCAGAAAGGTCGTAAAAACGGAGCAACATCCACTTAACACATGTTTCACTTAACAACAGAAAATATTGGCTCAGTAGTGGTCGTAAGGCGAGGATGACCTATACTGATGCCTGCGTTTTGTATAGTGTCAAACAAATCTGGGGCCAAAAAAACCCAACAACCCTGCAGGTTTTATGTCAATAAATCCTCAGAAGGAAAAGTTTAGAGAGTCCACACTTACCTTCTGATGTTTTAAGTGGCCTCGTAATGAAGAGTGTGGTGCTTTCCTTGACCGGAGGCTGGGAATCCTGCTGGACCCGGCAAAGGAAGGTGGAGGAGTTCCTGTCTTCGGTGGCCATCACCTCCAGGTAGCTCTTGAGGGAAAAGGTCCCATCGGGGTTTGAAATTCTCAAGGAAACCGTTCCTTTTCTGCTGGGGGCATCCTTGGCAAACAGCTCCACTTTTGCATCACTTGGATAAAAGCTTTCTGCGTTGCAAGTGACCATCACTGAGGCGTTCAGCTGGACGGGGGAAGGGGGAATGGTCTGAAGACGCATTTTGGGAGGAACTGAGCAAAGAAAGCCAAAGAGGTCAGTCAAAAGAGCCTCAGATTCATGGTTCCTGCATGCAGAATGGGGTGGAAGACCTGTTGATTCTGCCCTCCGATTGAAGCATGGAGGGAACCAGTAGGTTCTCTGAACACAACACTGGTGTGAAAAACCTGGTGACAGGGAACCCAGGATCAGAACTGAATTCTATTAGAAAGGAAAGGAATAAGGAACCCCATCTAACGTTCAGTCGATCTCTGTCCTCATTTGTTTATGACAGATATGTTGTTAGATTCCTATCCTGCCATTCCTATTGTTGGGAGAAATCTCCATCTGGTTCAATTCCAAGCTGGGAGAAAGACACTAGGAACATGGAGGCTGATTGGAAACATGGTTCAATGAGGAAGCAGAAGCACATGAGTGGCTCTGGTGCAGCTGACCACATGGAGTTGAGAGTGGGGGGTGTTTATACCTTCTCTTGCACTGCGCACTTGAGCTTCCTGTTCCTGTGCAAGAGCATGTATTCTATTGGCTGTTGTAGGGGGTCATAGCAAAGTTTGTGGGTTGTCTTGCTGGGTGATGCAATGTTCCTAGGTGATTGTACCATGTGTGAGCTCTGCTGCTAGATGGGTTAATCCTATTATTCCTGGGGGGGGGGGGTCGTGTCTTAATCCCATCACCCTGAAGTTGGAGGTCTTTTGTAGATAGAATGCCCCACTCTTTTTAATGGGCACCAAATATCTGCTCGGGGCCAGGGAGCTGCTTTCTGTCTTTAAAACATGTTTCTTCTTTTATCATCCAGGGAAATATAATATTCTGCCTTTTGAATATTTCTCAAAACATTTCATTCTTCTCTGTCAGAAAACTCATGACTGGGAAGACATGGTAACAAGGTCAGCCAATGAATAGGCATAGCAACTAAGTCAGCCAATTGGGAGCGTAGACAGACTGGAGCCAGGGCGTGTCTTAGTCTGCAGCTTCTGAGCCTGTTCTGAGAAAAGAGAAACTGAAACCTGTGTGTGTGTGTGTGTGTGTGTGTGTGTGTGTGTGTGTGTGTGTGTGTGTAAACTTGTCTGCTGATCTAAGCTGAAGTGAAACTGTGAATCTGCTGTTGGTATTGTAAACTTACTTCACGTATTATTGTGTATATAAAGAAATTAATGACTCCTGCTGCATCAGTTTATCTGTGTGTGCTTCTGGATTTGATTTTTGCAAGAAACTCTGACATTCTAGGAGAGGGGTGGGTACTAACTTTCTAGCCTTTGGATGTCACTTTCTCCACTGCCATCTTCCGATGACATACATTTGGCCACCCAACTCAAATCCTGTGACTGAGCAGGGTGCGAAACCACCGAGCCAAAAAAAAAATGCAAAGGGAAAAAACAGAGCACACCCCTAAAGCAAACGGTTCCAGGTCAATCAGGATTAAATATATATCTCCCTCATTGTAGGGGAGGTGCCATATTTTTCAGAGTATAAGACGCACTTTAGATTTGGCCCGCAGGATGGATTCGGCCCTCGGGAAGCTTAAACGTGGCCCGTGGAGCCAGTCTGGAATTAGCAAATGACCGGCCCACAGTGCCTCTGGCAGCCAAAAAGGGGAGAAGCTAAAGGCTGATTTGGCCCCTGAAGAAATCCAGTTTGACACCCCTGACTTAGATCTTCTTGGCACCGTTCCCTCTGCCATGGAGGGCCCTCTACCAGGCGAAGACTCCAAAACCTCCTCCCTCTTTTCAACCCAAGCGTTACTTACCTCTTAGGACATCACCAAGTCGGAAGCTCCTCTGAGCCTTCTGAGTTGAGTTGTGTTGGATCTGGCAGATCAGCTGTGACCTCACATCTCCTTGGCCAAGCAGGATATCCACAGTGCTTGTCCAATGGTCCAACCCCTTTGGATCAACAGAATAGACTTCGATGTGTTTAGACTTTATTGTTTTCCCATCCTTTATCCACTTCATTTGGATATTTCTGGAAAGCACACTTGCAGAGCATTGAAAAGAGGCCTGAGATCCTGCCGTGATTCTGGCTTGGGGGCCACGAATCTGAGGCTGGAATGGTTCGACTGGGGGAGAAAGTAGAGAGACATCAATTGACGTTCCTCAGAAACAACACAGGAGTCTCCAAGAGTGTTTTTGGTCATAGAGACCCAGCTTCCATCATGGGGTTTACTCCTATGTGTCTCTCAGTTGACTGGGAACATCTCTCTCCATCCATCCCTGGAAATCAAATAGGGGTGAGGGCTACCTACCAATCATGGAGACCACTGTGCAGGAATGGCTCCTCAGGAGGAGGTCTCCTCGAGAGTAAGGTTTGGGGCTAGTTGGCCACTCCCCTAGCCTATTTAAGGAGGAACGCCAACTGAAGCAATTTGCAGGGAACAACTTCGTTCATATTCCTTCGCGTCTTGATTCCAGAAACGTTTGATTCCGCTCTTGTTTCTCTCTTGTCAGTTTTCCTGCAAATTGCTTTTGGGCATTCTGCCAACCACAGGTTATCTGAAATACTGTGCCTCAGAATTGAGTTATTATTCTTTGGATTCTTGTTAATGAAGTTAAATAAACAGCCCTTGTTCAGAAAAGACTGATTTAAACTGTACTTGTGTTTGAAGAACTACTAAGAAAGCTCATTAGTAGTCCTTAATTAATAGACTAAGGTTTGTGTGTACTGATGTCAGCATTTCATGCTGCACTTACTCCAATGCTGACATAAGAAGGAGAAGCGGAGGCATCTGGAAAGAGACAATTGACCCTTCACCTACTTATTTTCACTGGAGAGAATATCACCTAGGAGATGGGATGGTAGGGGGAAATGCCTTTGAGGGGAGCAGTAGATTAGGGGCAGAATGACAGGGAAGATGGCCAATGAATCTAGGAGATAGAATGTGCGTGCTTAATAAATTAAAGTTTTTTTTCCCAAAGACTTTGTTTGAAATGCAATTTATTCAGGGCGCCTTCGAAAACTGACAACTTAATTCTTTGGGGTCCGTACTGGGGCAGAACACAAAGTTCCAAATCGTTTTTGTGGCATGTTGATCAAAATGGGTTGCAGAATCCCAAGTGTGATCTTACTAGGGTTTTACTACCACTTTATGAAACCCTAGTAAGCCCACACTGCAACCGATTTTGGTCGCCGTAGTACAAGAAAAGATGTTGAGACTTTGGAAAAAGTTCAGAGAAGAGCAACTAAAACGATGAAAGGCCTGGAGACTAAAATGAATGGCTGCAGAGTTTGTGTTTGGCTAGTCTAAAGAAAAGAAGAATTAGGGTAGACATGATAGCAGCCTTCCAATATTTGAGGGGCTGCCAAAAAGAAGAGGGGGTCAAATTATCCTCCAAAGCACCAGAAAGCAAGACCAAAAAAAAAAAAAAAAAAAGGATGGAAACGAATCAAGGAGAGAAGTAACCTGGAATTAAGGAAAAACATCCTAACAGTGAGGCCAATTAATCAGTGGAACTGCTTGCCACCAGATATCATGGGTGCTCCATCACTGGATGTTTTCAAGAAGAGATTAGACAGTCCCTTATCTGCCCTTTTCACTTAACAACTGGGGTCAGAAAGGTCGTAAAACGGAGCAACACTCACTTAACACATGTTTCACTTAACAACAGAAAATAGGGGCCCAATAGTGGTTGTAAGGCGAGGACGACCTATACTGATGCCTGCTTTTTGTATAGTGTCAAACAAATCTGGAGGTGGGGGGGAAACCAACAACCCTGCATGTTTTATGTCAATAAATCCTCAGAAGGAAAAGTTTAGAGAGTCCACACTTACCTTCTGATGTTTTAAGTGGCCTCGTAATGAAGAGCGTGGTGCTTTTAAGTGGCCTCGTAATGAAGAGCGTGGTGCTTTCGTCGACCAGAGGCTGGGAATCCTGCTGGACCCGGCAAAGGAAGATGGAAGAGTTCCTGTCTTCGGTGGCCATCACCTCCAGGTAGCTCTTGAGGGAAAAGGTCCCATCGGGGTTTGAAATTCTCGAGGAAACCGTTCCTTTTCTGCTGGGGGCATCCTTGGCAAACAGCTCCAATTTTGCATCACTTGGATAAAAGCTTTCTGCGTTGCAAGTGACCATCACTGTGGCGTTCAGCTGGACGGGAGAAGGTGGAATGGTCTGAAGACGCATTTTGGGAGGAACTGAGCAAAGAAAGCCAAAGAGGTCAGTCAGAAGAGCCTCAGATTCATGGTTCCTGCATGCAGAATGGGGTGGAAGACCTGTTGATTCTGCCCTCCGATTGAAGCATTGAGGGAACCAGTAGGTCGTCTGAACACAACCCTGGTGTGAAAAACCTGGTGACAGGGAACCCAAGATCAGAACTGAATTCTATTAGAAAGGAAAGGAATAAGGAACCCCATCTGACGTTCAGTCGATCTCTGTCCTCATTTGTTTATGTCAGATATGTTGTCAGATTCCTATCCTGCCATTCCTATTGTTGGGAGAAATCTCCACCTGGTTCAATTCCAAGCTGGGAGAAAGACAGTAGAAACATGGAGGCTGATTGGAAACATGGTTCAATGATGAAGCAGAAGCACATGAGTGGCTCTGGTGCAGCTGATCACATGGAGTTGAGAGTGGGGGGTATTTATACCTTCTCTTGCACTGTGCACTTGAGCTTCCTGTTCCTGTGCAAGAGCATGTATTCTGTTGGCTGTTGTAGGGGGTCATAGCTAAGTTTGTGGATTGTCTGAGTCCCAGGTTTGGTTGAAGTTTGCTGGGTGATGCAATGTTCCTAGGTGATTGTGCCATGTGTGAGCTCTGCTGCTAGATGGGTTAATCCTATTATTCCTGTGGGGGGTCGTGTCTTAATCCCATCACCCTGGAGATGGAGCTTTCAACCTTGTAGATAGAATGCCCCAGTCTTTTTAATGGGCACCAAATATCTGCTCGGGGCCAGGGAGCTGCTTTCTGTCTTTAAAACACATTTCTTCTTTTATCATCCAGGGAAATATAATATTCTGCCTTTTTAATATTTCTCAAAACATTTCATTTTTTTCTGTCAGAAAACTCATGACTGGGAAGACATGGTAACAAGGTCAGCCAATGAATAGGCATAGCAACTAAGTCAGCCAATTGGGAGCGTAGACAGACTGGAGCCAGGGCGTGTCTTAGTCTGCAGCTTCTGAGCCTGTTCTGAGAAAAGAGAAATTGAAACCTGTATGTGTGTGTGTGTGTGTGTAAACTTGTTTGCTGATCTAAGCTGAAATGAAACTGTGAATCTGCTGTTGGTATTGTAAACTTACTTCATGTATTATTGTGTATATAAAGAAATTAATGACTCCTGCTGCACCAGTTTATCTGTGTGTGCTTCTGGATTTGATTTTTACAAGAAACTCTGACATTCTAGGAGAGGGGTAGGTGCTAACTTTCTACCCTTTGAATGTCAGTTTCTCCACTGCCATCTTTCGATGACATACATTTGGTCACCACCCAACTCAAATCATGTGACTCTGAACAACGTGCGAATATCACCAAGCAAAAAAAATGCAAAGGGAAAAAACAGAGCATACCCCTAAAGCAAACGGTTCCAGGACAATCAGGATTAAATATATATCTCCCTCATTGTAGGGGAGGTGCCATATTTTTCAGAGTATAAGACGCACTTTAGTTTCTGGGGAGGAAAATAAGAAAAAAGCTGCTCGGCAGGTGGATTGGCCTCCCAGAATACCCCAATCAGCTGTTTTCAGAGGTGAATTTTAGCAACAGGTTCATTGGTTATGAGCTCTGTGCCTTGCTCTTTTTTTTTTTTTTGCTTTTTTTTTTCCTGCCTCTGAAACTTCTGAAACTGTTTCAGAAAAAACTTTTTCCTGCCTCTGAAAGCATCTGAAACAGAGCTTCAGAATAAAAGTCTCTGAAGCTCTGTTTGGAGGCTTCTTTTCTGAAGCTTCGTTTCTGATGCATTTTTCTGACTCTGCAAACTCCGTTTGAGAAGCGAGGCGGGGCTACATCCGGAGTATCAGATGCGCCCAGATTTTCACCCTCTTTTGGGGGGGGGGGAAGGTCCGTCTTATATACCGAAAAATACTATATATTTCATCTTGACTCAGGTTCTTGGGAAAGCAATCAGAGATAGGAGATCTTTCTAAAGACTTGCATCCCACAAGCACAGCCCTCTCAAGAAGCATGAGCTGAGAAAATGTGGCTGGTCTTGGTTCACTTCCATGAGATGAGAATGTAGATCGGGAGTGTCAAACTCAAGGCTTCTGGGACAGATTTGGCCCGCAGGATGGATTCGGCCCTTGGGAAGCTTAAACGTGGCCCATGGAGCCAGTCTGGAATTAGCAAATGACCGGCCCACAGTGCCTCTGGCAGCCAAAAAGGGGAGAAGCTACAAGGCTCATCTGGCCCCTGAAGAAATCCAGTTTGACACCCCTGACTTAGATCTTCTTGGCACCATTCCCTCTGCCATGGAGGGCCCTCTACCAAGTGAAGACTCCAAAACCTCCTCCCTCTTTTCAACCCAAGGTTTACTTACCTCTTAGGACATCACCAAGTCGGAAGCTCCTCTGAGCCTTCTGAGTTGAGTTGTGTTGTATCTGGCAGATCAGCTGTGATCTCACATCTCCTTGGCCAAGCAGGATATCCACAGTGCTTCCCCAATGGACCAACCCCTTTGGATCAGTAGAAAAGGCTGTCATGTGTTTAGACTTTATCGGTTTCCCATCCTTTATCCACTTCATTTGGATATCTGTGGAATGCACACTTGCAGAGCATTGAAAAGAGGCCCAAGATCCTGCCGTGATTCTGCCTTGGGGGCCATCAATCTGAGGCTGGAATGGTTCGACTGGGGGAGAAAGTAGAGAGACATCAATTGACGTTCCTCAGAAACAACACAGGAGTCTCCAAGAGTGTTTTTGGTCACAGAGACCCAGCTTTCATCATGGGATTTACTCCCATGTGTCTCTCAGTTGACTGGGAACATCTCTCTCCATCTCTCTCTCCTCGAAATCAAATAGCGGTGAAGCTACCTACCAATCATGGAGACCACCGTGCCTTTTCCTGAAGCCAGTTCTCATTTTGGGACCCTGGGTCTGAACTTCACTCAAGAGTAGGCCTCTTCAGGGCAGATGGTGAGTGAGGACAATTAACCAGTGGAACTGCTTGCCACCAGAAATCATGGGTGCTCCATCACTGGATGTTTTCAAGAAGAGAGTAGACAGTCCCTTATCTGAAATGGAATGGGACCTACTGGTAGATACCAGTGCTTACTTTAGAGTGAGATTCCTCCTGGCTGACATTGGTATGGTTTTTGCAGAAGTTGTGTTACCTTCACATTCATTGTATCAAGTCTCTCTTTTTGTTTCGGTTGCTGGAGAACAAAATTTGAACCTAACACAATTTCCAGATTCCATGTTAGTGGTAGCCAGAAAGAACCTCACTCTGGGCTTAATGTCTATGGAGATACTCAGCCATCGAGGTTATGGTGGCCCCAAAAGTGCTTTTTCAAGGGTCCCTCTTGTTTTTCCTTTGAAAACCCCCCAGTGTACAAAAACACCAAAAACACTGACTCTAGAAAGTTTACCCCTTTTCGTGAGAATCATTTGTCAGGCTTCTTGGGATAATTCCTTACAGCGCGAAGGATTAACCATTGGGACAGCTTGTCTCCAGGACTTGTGTGGGCTCCATCACTGTAAGTTTCTAAGAAAAAAATTGGACAACCCTTTTTTGACACGATATGAGGGTTCCTGCCCTTGGCAGGGGGTTGGATTAGAAGAACTCCAAGGTCCCTTCCCTTCCAGATGTCTGAATCTATCAGGAGTTGAAGGTGTCCATACCTCAAGGACTAGCTCAAACCAGGTGGCCCCGGTTGATCTCCAGAACTTCAGAGCTCTGATAATCTTCCTCCTTTGTTCACATAGCTACTCAGGTGGGAAGCAGTGGAAGAAATCTTCTCCTCCCTAAGTCTAATATCTTGGCACTGGCCTTTGCTGTGGAATCTGCTCACCTCAACATTCAGAGAACGTTGAAGCAACTTTAATATTCACCTTGGACTGGATCTTATTCTAGTAGCAAATCTGAGGAAGGAATCTGTCTGATCTCAACTGCCAACACTCACCCAGATCGCGCAGAAGGAGGAGCAGCAGCAGCTGAAGAGGTCGACAGATTCTCTTGAAGGACCTCAAGGCAGCCATCCCGATAGCAGCAGAAGAATTATCTGAGGTGACTTTGGGTCTTGCCCAGCAGATCTTTCCTCCAGAGGGAGGAGCAAAAGAGGAACTCCCATTTCCTTTTCGTAAAGTTGGACAATAGCTCAAGTTTGAATTTCTGGGTAAGTAATATCATCGAGTCAAAGAAGTCAGAGAAGTTCTGCTTGTTTACTCAGAAGCAATAAAAAACCCACCTCTAAATCAGCAATATTCGACGACTAGGCTTCCTGTCATCCCAAAAGTTAGAAAGTTAGACTTACTACAAGGTCCTGTTGAAGCTTTGGTTACGTCCTGGACCCAATCAATTGCCGAGGCTTTGGACGTATGATTGCATCTCTGTTGCTTCTGTCTTTTCTTTATATATGTATAAATCTATTTATAGTTTTTTCCTTAACATACATAAGTACTTAGTGAATAGTACATTGTCTGGGTTAATTTACTTCATACAAAATATTAATAATTATTATACTGTTTAGATATACATCATAATAATCTTTCAAATTCTAGGCTTTATGTAGGCATTGCAATTATAATAATGTATTATTTTTTTTGTAGCAATTCACGTAGTAATGTTTTCCCAATTTCTACTTTCTCCCTCTTTCTTCTAACACCAATGCAACAATTCCCATATTAAGAAGAATTATATTTTGATCCATCTATCCATCATCTCTTACCCTTTACTATTTCAGCATACATCAGGGTGAAATCCAAATTTTTTTTACTACCGGTTCTGCAGGCGTGGCGTGGCGTGGTAGGGGAAGGATACTGCAAAATCCTCGATGTTTGAACATTGCCACGCGGCTCTGCAATGTGCAATGGGAAGAAAAGCACCTCCAGGCGGCAGCACTGCAATCCCCACCCCGAATCCAAAATGGTTCCCAGTTCCCCCGTTGCACATTGCAGGGGAACTGGCCGCCTGCCGCCTGAAATGCGGTTCTGAAAATTGCACTGGGGAATCCAGGCAGCAGTGGCTGGAAAGGAGGGGCATTTTACTTTAGGAGCTCCCGTTCGGCTCGCTCGGGTCCTGGACGCAGAGAGGGCTTAGACAGCAGCGGCAACTCCTCACGTTATGGGGAGTGAAGTCATCGCAACCATTGTCTGCCCTGAGCTGCTTGCTGGGTAGCCAGAGGGGTGACCAGCTGCAAATCGTGTCACCCACCCTGTTCCCTGAAGCTGCTGGGCAGATTCCACCCCCCTCCAGACCATCCTGAAGAGGTTTGTTCCTCAGGCTGTTCTGTGTCCCTCCCCCCAGAACATGCGAGGGGTCTCTTTGAGGGAAAGTGAGAAGTCCCTGCACCTCTCGCTTGCAGGAGGAGGAGCAGGGCAGCGTAGAGCAGCTCCACCTTAAATGCTGGTAGGCAGAGGTAGAATTCTTATTTTCTTGTTTTCCTCTCCCAAAATTAAGGTGCGTCTTATACACTGAAAAATACGGTATGCAAAATAAAACCATGGGGGGACCAATGTAGTAATGCGGTTTGACCATAAGAGGGAGCCCGGGACTAAAATATTGCCTGTCAATTACTAATTTAATAAAATAAACCTCACAATACATAATTTTGGGACAGTTTCTGAATTATCAGACATGGCTAGTAGAAGCGAACAGGAAAAGATATGTTGAGGTCAAGACCTATTTTGCAAGAAGACTCAAGCAAAATACATTAAGCCAATTTAGATGGTGGCAGCAAAGATTGAAGTAAAGATTGATAAGGAACTTGTGGGGAGATTTATGAGTTTCCGGCAGAATAAAATAGAGAAGAGAGACATACAATACGTAATTTAACTAGGCAATGGGGCCCTATTGGAACTATAAGAAAAGGAACTTCTGCTGTGGTTCCAAATTCTCCTTGAAGTATGAGGAGAAGATGTAGGATCAAGAACGAAAGCATGAGGAAGTAGGGAATTAATTCAATTAATTACGTAAAGTAATCTGAAAGCAACACAATATCTTTCTTTGTACCCGTAACATCAATTTATTGAGTGATACGAATCCTGGCAAATTATCTTTGTCTCTACCAATAGCAGAGACACAAGAATTGAACATGGACATTTAATGTTTTGTGACTCCTTCATATTTCAAAAGCGTATCTGCGCCCCCCAATTCTATGGTTTTTACACGTGCTCTTTATCACTTCCATAAGCAAATACTTTTCATATTTCTTTCCTAATCTTTTATAACAACCACAAAACAACAATTGCTTCAGTTTTCAAGGTTATATATATATATATATATATATATATATATATATATATATATATATATATATATATATATATATATATATATATATATATATATATATATATATATATATAAAAGAATAAATCTCTGTATTGGTTTTATTGGCTTAGAATATTTGGGAGGGTGGAGAGCTCATTATACAGGCATAATATTATTGTAATATTGTAATATTGGAAATAATATCATTGTTATTGATTTCCTAATCAGATCCTTTCTCATCCAGAAAATCTTTGGGAACAGGGGTCCTTAACTTGAAGTTCCTGACTGCCTCACTTTCTGGAATGTTCCGAACGAGATCTTGTCCTCTTTAATCCGCGCACTTTTACTAGGAAGAGGCAAGAGATGAAAAGAAGGACAGCTATTTTGCTCAGGAAAAGTGCGATGCAGAGAACAAGGAAGGAGTGTTGCTGTGAACCTGTGGAGGAAAAAGAGTGGATTAACAAAACAAAGTTGGAAGGGACCTTGGAGGTCTTCTAGTCCAGCCCCCTGCTTAAGCGGGACAACCGATACTATTTCAGATAAGTGACTGTCCAGTCTCTTCTAGAAAACCTCCAGTGATGGAGCACCCACGATTTCTGGTGGCCAGCTGTTCCACTGGTTAATTGCCCTCCCTGTTAGGAAGTTTCTCCTTAATTCCAAGTTGCTTCTCTCCTTGTTGAGTTATCATCCGCTGCTTCTTGTCCTGCCTTCAGGGGCTTTGTAGAACAGGTGGAATCAACCCCCCTCTTCTTTGTGGCATCCCCTCAAATATTGGAAGATGCTGTCATGTCCCCCCTAATCCTTCTCTTCACTAGACAATTCCTGCAACCGTTGTTTTTCTGTTTACAAGAGAGAAACTCCCTGGAAATCAGCTCAGCTTTTAGTGTGGAAGCAGGAAATACAGGCAGTCGTCAATTTACAACAGTTTGTTTGGTGACCGTCTAAACTTACAAATGCACTGAAAAAACGTGACTTATGATCTTTTTTTTACACAACCGTTGCAGCAATCCCCACAGTCACAGGATCAAAATTCAGATGCTTGACAACTGACTCGTATTTCTGACAGTTTGCAGTATCCTGGGGTGCCCTTTTCACTTAACAACTGTGACCAGAAAGGTCATAATAATGGAGCAACACTCACTTAACGCATGTTTCACTTAACAACAGAAAATATTGGCTCAGTAGTGGTCGTAAGTCGAGGACGACCTATACTGATGCCTGTTTTTTGTATAGTGTCAAACAAATCTGGGGGGGGGGGGGAACCAGGAACCCTGCAGGTTTTATGTCAATAAATCCTCAGAAGGAAAAGTTTAGAGAGTCCACACTTACCTTCTGATGTTTTAAGTGGCCTCGTAATGAAGAGCGTGGTGCTTTCGTTGACCAGAGACTGGGAATCCTGCTGGACCCGACAAAGGAAGGTGGAGGAGTTCCGGTCTTCGGTGGCCATCACCTCCATGAAGCTCTTGAGGGAAAAGGTCCCATCGGGGTTTGAAATTCTCAAGGAAACCGTTCCTTTTCTGCTGGGGGCATCCTTGGCAAACAGCTCCACTTTTGCATCACTTGGATAAAAGCTTTCTGCGTTGCAAGTGACCATCACTGTGGCGTTCAGCTGGACGGGGGAAGGTGGAATGGTCTGAAGACGCATTTTGGGAGGAACTGAGCAAAGAAAGCCAAAGAGGTCAGTCAGAAGAGCCTCAGATTCATGGTTCCTGCATGCAGAATGGGGTGGAAGACCTGTTGATTCTGCCCTCCGATTGAAGCATTGAGGGAACCAGTAGGTCGTCTGAACACAACCCTGGTGTGAAAAACCTGGTGACAGGGAACCCAAGATCAGAACTGAACTCTATTAGAAAGGAAAGGAATAAGGAAACCCATCTAAGGTTCAGTCGATCTCTGTCCTCATTTGTTTATGTCAGATATGTTGTTAGATTCCTATCCTGCCATTCCTATTGTTGGGAGAAATCTCCATCTGGTTCAATTCCAAGCTGGGAGAAAGACAAAGGAAACATGGAGGCTGATTGGAAACATGGTTCAATGATGAAGGAGAAGCACATGAGTGGCTCTGGTGCAGCTGACCACATGGCGTTGAGAGTGGGGGGTGTTTATACCTTCTCTTGCACTGTGCACTTGAGCTTCCTGTTCCTGTGCAAGAGCATGTATTCTGTTCGCTGTTGTAGGGGGTCATAGCTAAGTTTGTGGATTGTCTGAGTCCCAGGTTTGGTTGAAGTTTGCTAGGTGATGCAATGTTCCTAGGTGATTGTGCCAAGTGTGAGCTCTGCTGCTAGATGGGTTAATCCTATTATTCCTGTGGGGGGCTGTATCTTATTCCCATCACCCTGAAGTTGCAGTTCTTTTGTAGATCGAATGCCCCAGTCTTTTTAATGGGCACCAAATATCTGCTTGGGAGCAGGGAGCTGCTTTCTGTCTTTAAAACATATTTCTTCTCTTATCATCCAGGGAAATATAATATTCTGCCTTTTTAACCTTCCTCAAAACATTTCATTCTTCTATGTCAGAAAACTCATGATTGGGAAGACATGGTAACAAGGTCAGCCAATGAATAGGCATAGCAACTAAGTCAGCCAATTGGGAGCGTAGACAGACTGGAGCCAGGGCGTGTCTTAGTCTGCAGCTTCTGAGTCTGTTCTGAGAAAAGAGAAACTGAAACCTGTATATGTGTGTGTGTGTGTAAACTTGTCTGCTGATCTAAGCTGAAATGAAACTGTGAATCTGCTGTTGGTATTGTAAACTTACTTCATGTATTATTGTGTATATAAAGAAATTAATGACTCCTGCTGCATCAGTTTATCTGTGTGTGCTTCTGGATTTGATTTTTGCAAGAAACTCTGACATTCTAGGAGAGGGGTGGGTACTAACTTTCTATCCTTTGGATGTCACTTTCTCCACCGCCTTCTTTCGATGACATACATTTGGTCACCACCCAACTCAAATCCTGTGACTCTGAGCAGCGTGCGAAA
Source organism: Coluber constrictor foxii (assembly GCA_038048745.1). Taxonomy (NCBI): domain Eukaryota; kingdom Metazoa; phylum Chordata; class Lepidosauria; order Squamata; family Colubridae; genus Coluber; species Coluber constrictor. The sequence continues at coordinate 1,680,539 of CM075960.1, forward strand.
ACACCGAGCAAAAAAAAAAATGCAAAGGGAAAAAACAGAGCATACCCCTAAAGCAAACGGTTCCACGACAATCAGGATTAAATATATATCTCCCTCATTGTATGGGAGGTGCCATATTTTTCAGAGTATAAGACGCACTTTAGTTTCTGGGGAGGAAAATAAGAAAAAAGCTGCTCGGCAGGTGGATTGGCCTCCCAGAATACCCCAATCAGCTGTTTTCAGAGGTGAATTTTAGCAACAGGTTCGTTGGTTATCAGCTGTGTGCCTTGCTTTTTTTTTTCCTGCCTCTGAAACTTCTGAAACTCTGTTTTAGAAAAAACTTTTTCCTGCCTCTGAAAGGGTCTGAAACAGAGCTTCAGAATAAAAGTCTCTGAAGCTCTGTTTGGAGGCTTCTTTTCTGAAGCTTCGTTTCTGATGCATTTTTCTGACTCTGCAAACTCCGTTTGAGAAGCGAGGGGGGGCTACATTCGGAGTATCAGATGCACCCAGATTTTCACCCTCTTTTTTGGGGTGGTCCGTCTTATACACCGAAAAATACTGTATATTTCATCTTGACCCAGGTCCTTGGGAAAGCAATCAGAGATAGAAGATCTTTCTAAAGACTTGCATCCCACAAGCACAGCCCTCTGAGGAAGCTCGAGCTGAGAAAATGTGGCTGGTCTCGGTTCACTTCCATGAGATGAGAATGTAGATCAGGAGTGTCAAACTCAAGGCTTCTGGGACAGATTTGGCCCGCAGGATGAATTCGGCCCTCGGGAAGCTTTAAACGTGGCCCGTGGAGCCAGTCTGGAATTAGCAAATGACCGGCCCACAGTTTCTCTGGCAGCCAAAAAGGGGAGAAGCTACAAGGCTGATCTGGCCCCTGAAGAAATCCAGTTTGACACGCCTGACTTAGATCTTCTTGGCACCATTCCCTCTGCCATGGAGGGCCCTCTACCAAGTGAAGACTCCAAAACCTCCTCCCTCTTTTCAACCCAAGGTTTACTTACCTCTTAGGACATCACCAAGTTGGAAGCTCTTCTGAACCTTCTGAGATGAGTTGTGTTGGATCTGGCAGATCAGCTGTGACCTCACATCTCCTTGACCAAGCAGGATATCCACAGTGCTTGTCAAATGGTCTCTCCCCTTTGGACCAGTAGAAAAGCCGCTCATGTGTTTAGGCTTTATCATTTTCCCATCCTTTATCCACTTAATTTGGTTATCACTGGAAGGCAAACCTACAGAGCATCGAAAAGAGGCCCAAGATCCTGCCGTGATTCTGCCTTGGGGGCCACGAATCTGAGCCTGGAATGGTTCAACTGGGGAAGAAAGTAGAGAGACATCAATTGACGTTCCTCAGAAACAACACAGGAGTCTCCAAGAGTGTTTTTGGTCACAGAGACCCAGCTTCCATCATGGGGTTTACTCCTATGTGTCTCTCAGTTGACTGGGAACATCTCTCTCCATCCATCCCTGGAAATCAAATAGGGGTGAGGGCTACCTACCAATCATGGAGACCACTGTGCAGGAGTGACTCCTCAGGAGGAGGTCTCCTCGAGAGTAAGGTTTGGGGCTAATTGGCCACTCCCCTAGCCTATTTAAGGAGGAATGCCAACTGAAGCAATTTGCAGGGAACAACTTCGTTCATATTCCTTCGCGTTTTGATTCCAGAAACGTTTGATTCCGCTCTTGTTTCTCTCTTGTCAGTTTTCCTGCAAATTGCTTTTGGGCATTCTGCCAACCACAGTAAGATTACGGTTATCTGAAATACTGTGCCTCAGAATTGAGTTATTATTCTTTCGATTCTTGTTAATGATGTTAAATTAACAGCCCTTGTTCAGAAAAGACTGATTTAAACTGTACTTGTGTTTGAAGAACTACTAAGAAAGCTCATTAGTAGTCCTTAATTAATAGACTAAGGTTTGTACGGACTTTGTGTGTACTGATGTCAGCATTTCATGCTGCACTTACTCCAATGCTGACATAAGAAGGAGAAGCGGAGGCATCTGGAGAGAGACAATTGACCTTCACTTACTTATTTTCACTGGAGAGAATATCACCTAGGAGATGGGATGGGAGGGGGAAATGCCTTTGAGGGGAGCAGTAGATTAGGGACAGAATGACAGGGAAGATGGCCAATGAGTCTAGGAGATAGAATGTGCATGCTTAATAAATTAAAGTTTTTTTCCCCAAAGACTTTGTTTGAAATGCAATTTATTCAAGATGCCTTCGAAAACTGACTGATTTTTGGCAGGAGGTTGGATTAAAAGACATCCAAGGTCCCTTCCCTTCCAGATGTTGTATCTATAAGGAGTTGAAGGTGTCCATACCTCAAGGACTAGATTAAGCCAGGTGGCCCCGGTTGATCTCCAGAACTTCAGAGCTCTGATAATCTTCCTCCTTTGTTCACATAGCTACTCAGGTGGGAAGCAGTGGAAGAAATCTTCTCCTCCCTAAATTTAATATCTTGGCACTGGCCTTTGCTGTGGAATCTCCTGACCTCAACATTCAGAGAACGTTGAAGCAACCTTAATATTCACCTTGGACTGGATCTTATTCTAGTAGCAAATCTGAGGATGGAATCTGTCTGATCTCAACTGCCAACACTCACCCAGATCTTGCAGAAGGAGGAGCAGCAGCAGCTGAAGAGGTCCACAGATTATCTCGAAGGACCTCAAGGCAGCCATGCCGATAACAGCAGAAGAATTATCTGAGGTGACTTTGGGTCTTGCCCAGCAGATCTTTCCTCCAGAGGGAGGAGCAAAAGAGGAACTCCCATTTCCTTTTTGTAAAGTTGGATCAATGGCTCAAGTTTGAATTTCTGGGTAAGTAATATCATCGAGTCAAAGAAGTCAGAGAAGTTCTGCTTGTTTTCTCAGAAGCAATAAAAAACCCCACCTCTAAGTCAGCAATATTCAGCGACTAGCCTTCCTGTCATCCCAAAAGTTAGAAAGTTAGACTTACTACAAGGTCCTGTTGAAGCTTTGGTTACGTCCTGGACCCAATCAATTGCCGAGGCTTTGGACGTATGATTGCATCTCTGTTGCTTCTGTCTTTTCTTTATATATGTATAAATCTATTTATTGTTTTTTCTTTAACATACATAAGTACTTAGTGAATAGTACATTGTCAGGCTTAATTTACTTTATACAAAATATTAATAATTATTATACTCTTTAGATATACATCATAATAATCTTTCAAATTCTAGGCTTTACGTAGGCATTGCAATTATAATAATGTATTATTCTTTTTGTAGCAATGTACGTAGTAATGTTTTCCCAATTTCTACTTTCTACCTCTTTCTTCTAACCCCTATCCAACAGCTCCCATATTAAAAAGTATTATGTATCTATCCATCTATCCATCATCTCTTACCCTTTACTATTTCAGCATACATCCATGGTGAAATCCAATTTTTTTTTACTACCGGTTCTGTGGGCGTGGCATGGCTTGGTGGGCGTGGTAGGGGAAGGCTACTGCAAATTTCCATTCCCACCCCACTCCAGGGGAAGGATACTGCAAAATCCTCATTCCCTCCCCACTTCGGGGGAAGGAAATTGCAAAATTTCCATTCCCACCCCACAGGTCCCAAGTGTCCAAAAACACTAAAAAAGCCGATATTAGAAGAATTTGCTCAGTCCCTGAATGGTTCCTCAAAATCCATTGTGTATACTATTCTCAAAGCCTGCCGTTTTACTCCCTCTGAATTACTCACATTTGTAAGCCTTGCTTAATTTGTCTTCTTTTGCCTTGTAAAATATTCTATCAAATAGTATTTGTAATTGTAATTTTCAGTACCAAAGCAGGGCGAAAGCTTTCACAGCTGATTTTCAAATTTCAACGAAAGGCTAAAAAAAATATTTAAAACCCCACTGTTTTTCTTTATACAATTTTCTTCCAGCAGGCAAACAATATTTCCAGCAGATTAAAGTCACTTTTCACAGCACCACAAATTCCAGTTCAATCTTTCTATATTTTAAAACTTCTTCTTCCGTTAAAATGTCCTTTCTCTTTTGGATCTATAATTTATCTCCGTGTGTTAATTCTCCGCTTTCTGCGTTTTGGAGACTTTCAAAAATTCTTTTATTTAGGGTGGGCTCTAATCCAGAAGTTGAAAATTCTCTCACCCAGTTCCAATTCTCTGTTCACACAACGCTCCAGCTCATTTCTTCTTCGGTTGCCTCAGCTTCATTCTGATCATAATGGCCAGAGGTGGTATTCAGAGGTGGTAGCAGAAATTTGGACTAGTTCGTCAAACTGGCAAATGCCACCTCTGGTTGGCCCCACCCCATTGCCTGGTCACCGTCCACCTGGTCACCGTCTACCCTGTCGTCCTGCCCCACCCTGCCCCACCCAGGCACTCCTCACTCTGTGTGGATCCTCGCTTGTGCACGCACACAGTCTCTGCTCTAAATTGCCTTCCTAATCTGCCTTCCCATGCGGTGCGTGCCTGCTACACCCCGACTGAGCAGCCTTTATCTGCCTCCTCCTGCCTACAGGTAAGCCTGAGAGTTGCACTAGCCCTCACCACCACCGTCCCTGGAGCTTGCCATGCCCCCCCCCCCTAATCCCCAGAGCTCACCTGATTGACTCCACCACTGGTGCAGCTCCATACCAGGCAGAAGCACTGGGTGTGGCCTAGCTAGCTGCCCCCACATCCCCCGGCTTGCCTGGCTACTTTTGCTGCTGGCGCCGAAGCTCCATCGCATGTGCCACTCGCGGCCTAGCTAGCTAGCTAGCTGCCTCCTTTCCCCGTCCCCATCCTCTAGCATCACTTTCCACGTTTCCCGGAGCTTCCTGGATCTTTCTGCTTGCCTCTGAATGCTGGCTGAGAAACCCCATGGCCGCACTGGCTGGGAGCATCATTCACCCACCTGGCTGGGAAGATGTATGGACGCGCTGGCTGGGAGAATGGGGAATGTCGCTAGGTAGCTTCCTGGCCAGGCAGGCGAGCCTCTTCCTGGCCAATGCAGCCATGCCGCTTCTCAGCCGGCATTCAGAGGCAAGCAGAAAGATTTATAGCCATGCAGCTTCCCGGCCAGGGAGAAGTACTTTCTCCCAGCCAGGGCAGCCATGCAGCTTCCCAGCCCCGGTTGCATGGCCACATTAGCCAGGAAGAGGCTTGTCTGCCTGGCCTGGAATAATCATGGCTGTGCTGGCTGGGGGGACACTTGCCCCACACGACACTATTCACCTGCCTGGCCAGTGTCAGAAGAGAGGGAGGCAGAAAAGTTCAGCCAAGTCTTCTCCTCCTTCTTGGCCTTAATGTGTGCGAGCAAACAGGCACACGCCTCACTGCCCCGGGACCTTCTGCGAGGAGATGGTGCACACACACCGACAGGACTCACACACTGATCAATCCAACAGGGCATGAGTTAGAGCTGCTATCAAGGTGGATCTTGTGTGAGTAGTACCACTCTGTAAAGCCTTAGTAAGGCCACACCTAGAGTACTGCATCCAGTTTTGGTCACCACACTATAAAAAAGTTGTTGAGACTTTAGAAAGAGTGCAGAGAAGAGCAGCCAGGATGATGAGGGCACCGGAGGCTAAAACATACAACACACGGTTGCAGAAACTGGGCAGGGCTAGTCTAGTGAAGAGAAGGACCAGGGGAGACAAGATTTGAGGGGCTACCACAGAGAGGAAGGGGAAAAGCTATCTTCCAGAGCACCCACAGGCCAAACAAGGAATAACGGATGGAAACTGAACAAGGAGAGATTCAACCTAGAAATAAGGAGAAATTTTCTGAGCGTGAGAGCAATCAACCCATGGGACAGAAGTTGCCTTCGGAAGTTGTGGGAACTTCATCACTTGAGACTTTCAAGAAAAGCTTGGACTGCCATTTGTCAGAAATGGTGTAGGGTCTCCTACTTGGGCGGGGGCTTGGACTAGATGACCTATAGGGTCCCTTCCAAATCTGTTAATCTGTTAAACTTCACTGTTCTTCTGCCCTTATTGGATCCACAGAGTGTCATGTGAAAGCTCTGTTCAGGATCACCCGGTTCCTCCTGGGACAGAAGGGTCCAGGGGATTATATTCAGTGCTGTGCCGAGAAATTTGTGGAACCCCTGACAAAGTTGCACGGATGCATTTCCAGTTGGAATCTGAGCACGGAGAAGGTCCTTCAGGGATGCCTGGGGTAGAGTCTTCCATCGTTATCTGAAAATGGTTTCATCCGGTGGGATCTGATGAAGTGGGCAAGGTCCTTAAAGCCATCAGCACAAAAGGAGCTTGAGTAGCGTAGGGGAATAATGCCTCCTACAAAGGCAGCATTTAAGATCCAGCTGCTGCAGTTACTTGCAAGTTCAATCCCAGGCAGGCTCAAGGTCGACTCAGCCTTCCATCCTTTATAAGGTGGGTAAATTGAGGACCCAGTTTGTTGGGGGCAATAAGCTGACTTTGTATAAATATAAATATACAAAAGTATGAAGGCTGTTGCTTAACACACTGTAAGCCACCCTGAGTCTCCGGAGAAGGGCGGCATATAAATCAAATTAAATAATAATAATAATAATAATAATAATAATAATAATAATAATAATAATAATAATATAAAAAAAACCTGCCTCCCAGTTAGATTCCTGTCCCTCCTGGAGATAACAGAACGTCAGAATTGGAAGCGTTCTGATGACGTCGGGGGTCGGTGGGCGGAGCCTCCCGCCGGGTTTACTACCGGTTCGATAGAACCTGTGTGAACTTGGAGCAACCCACCACTGATATATGCATACATACATATTGATTATTTCTTTATCAGCAAATATAAATTTGATATATATACTGTGTGTGTGTGTGTAAAGAAAGAAGCAGACATTCTGCGAGCTCTGGAACTTAAAATTTTTAAATTTTTAAAAGAATTAAAATTTTATTTTACTAAGCTTTCGTCAGCCATCTGCTGACATCGTCGGAGTATTTAACTACCATTACAGAGATCTCTGCCTTTATATCTGATGATATACTATATTACTAGAGTGTGTGGTTAAAACTTAACTGATTTGCTTGCCCAAGCTGATTCTCTTATCGGAATAGCAGTTTCTTCTTGTTTTCCGGTCTTGAACTTTTTACCTTTAATGTCCCAATGCGCTACTGAACTTTTATACCCATCATTCTTAAAAATTGCTTTCTTTGCAAAAACAACATTATCTTCCCCAGTTTCTTACAATCTTTCCTCTTTTTTTGCACAATTGTCCTATCTATCTATCTATCTATCTATCATCTATCTATCTATCTATCTATCTATCTATCTATCTATCTATCTATCTATCTATCTATCTATCTATCTATCTAATCCAGGGGTCTGCAACCTTAAACTCTCAAAGACCCATTTGGACCCGTTTCCCACAGAAAAGAAAACACCGGGAGCCACAAAACCTGGGTGGGCGTGGCCAACTCGATGTCACTCACTTCCACCAGTCACATGATCCTCTCCCTAGACACGCCTACTCAGCCGGTCATTAGGGAAGAGAACCAGTTGTTAAAAAACACAAAAATTCTTTTGACATCTCTCTCTCTCTCCCCTCCCTCCCTCTCTCCTCCCCCTCTCTCCCTCTCTCTCTGTATCTCTCTATGTCTCTGCCCTGGCTGCTTCTCCATCCCCCACATCGCCCTTACCTTCTCAGGCCAGGTGAGGAGTGACTGGGAGGGGAGGGGAGGGGAAGGTGTGGGGTGGGGCCATCCAATTTTGGGATAACTTGACAGGGAGGAGAGCCGCAGGAGAGGGCCCAAAGAGCCACATATGGCTCCAGACAGGGGTGGGTTCTAAATTTTTTTACTACCAGTTCTGTGGGCGTGGCTTATTTTGTGGGCGTGGCTTGGTCGGGGTAATGTGACTGGGTGGGCGTGGCCAACTTTCTTTTTTAACTTTTAAAAGCCTTTTTTCTACTACCTTAAGAGGTTGCAGGAAAAAAAATGCTTTTAGAAGCCTCTGATGATCAGGCAAGTCAGCTGGGATCGCCAGAGGCTTTTAAAGGCGTTTTTTTTTCCTACAACCTCTTCGGCCGAAGAGATTACAGAAAAAAATGCTTTCAGAAGCCTCTGACAATCCCAGCTGAGCCACGCAATCATCAGAGGCTTTTTTTAACTTTTAAAAGCATTTTTTTTCGCACAAAGAGGTTGTAGAAAAAATGCTTTTAAAAGTTAAAAAAAAAAAAAGACCTCTGATGAGGTGGGCGGGGTAAGAGAGCGGCGACTGGGCCAGGGACCGGTTTGGGAGCGTGGCCAGCCAATGTTATTACCGGTTCTCTGATCTACTACAAATTTTTACTACCGATCTACTACAAATTTTTACTACCGAACCCATCACTGTTTCTGGAGCCATAGGTGCTGACCCCTGATCTAATCAACCATACAATAGAGATGGAAGGAGACCCTAATAGATCTATTTCTCCTCATCTTCTTCTTTCCTTATATCTCAGGGCCACTGCATAGGTTTTATTATTTTTATTCATTTTAAACTAAAATTTACAAAATAATATTTATGCAAAAAAACCCCCTCAAAAACCCAATGTAGTTTAAAAGAGTAGTACTGATGGATAATTGAGTATTAATGGTTGGCAAATGAGGTAAATATTTTTATTACTAGTCTTTTTACTATACTATTAAAAGTTTCACTGTATTTTCTTTAGTTTAATATAAACAAGGTTATTGTTTTTAAATTTGTAGCGGAAGTCAAGGGGGGGGCGGGTGTGGGATTGGTGGGAGGGGGATATGGGGGGAGGGGGGGAGGAGGGAATGGGGGAGGAGAAATGATAAAATTTGTATTGTAAAACTTTTTCAATTAAAAAAAAACCCAATGTAGTAATGCTGCTTGACCATAAGAGGGAGACTGGGACTAAAATATTGCCTGTCGATTACTAATTTAATAGAAGCCGCACAATACATAATTTTGGGACAGTTTCTGAATTATCAGGCATGGCTAGTAGAAGTTAACAGGAAAAGAAATGTTGAGGGCAAGACCTATTTTGCAAGAAGACTCAAGCAAAACATGTTAAGCAATTTAGATGGTGGCAGCAAAGACTGAAGTAAAGATTGATAAGGAACTTGTGAGGAGATTTATCAGTTTTGTGGAGAATAAAATAAGAAGAGAAACATAAGAAGAGAAGCAATACGTAATTTAACTAGGCAATGGGGCCCTATTGGAACTATAAGAAAAGGAACCTCTGCTGTGGTTCCAAATTCTCTTTGAAGTATGAGGAGAAGATGTAGGATCAAGAACGAAAGCATGAGGAGGGAGGGAATTAATTCAATTAATTACGTAAAGTAATCTGAAAGCAACACAATATCTTTCTTTGTACCCATAACATCAATTTATTGAGTGATATGAATCCTGGCAAATTATCTTTGTCTCTACCAATAGCAGAGACACAAGTATTGAAGATGGACATTTAACGCTTTGTCACTTCTTCGTATTTTAGAAGCGTATCTGCGCCCACCAATTCTATGGTTTTTACATGTGCTCCTTTATCGCTTCCGTAAGCAAATACTTTTCATATTTCTTTCCTAATCTTTTACAACAACAAAATAACAATTACTTCAGTTTTTGAGGCTATATATATACATATTTAAAAAAGAATAAATCTCTGTATTGGTTTTATTGGCTTAGAACATTTGGGAGGGTGGAGAGCTCATTATACAGGCATAATATTACTGTAATATTATAATATTGTAAATAATATTATTATTATTGATTTCCTAATTGGATCCTTTCTCATCCAGAAAATCTGTGGGGAACAGGAGTCCTTAACATGAAGTTCCTGACTGCCTCACTTTCTGGAATGTTCCGGAACGAGATCTTGTCCTCTTTAATCCGCACACTTTTACTAGGAAGAGGCAAGAGATGAAAAGAAGGACAGCTATTTTGCTCAGGAAAAGTGCGATGCAGAGCACGAGGCGGGATTGTTGCTGTGAGCCTGTGGAGGAAAAAGAGTGGATTAACAAAACAGAGTTGGAAGGGACCTTGGAGGTCTTCTAGTCCAGCCCCCTGCTTAAGCGGGACAACCGATACTGTTTCAGATAAGGTACTGTCCAATCTCTTCTAGCAAACCTCCAGTGATGGAGCACCCACGATTTCTGGTGGCCAGCTGTTCCACTGGTTAATTGTCCTCCCTGTTAGGAAGTTTCTCCTTAATTCCAAGTTGCTTCTCTCCTTGTTGAGTTTCCATCCGCTGCTTCTTGTCCTGCCTTCAGGGGCTTTGGAGCACAGGTGGAATCAACCCCCCCCCCATTCTTTGTGGCATCCCCTCAAATATTGGAAGATGCTGTCATGTCCCCCGTAATCCTTCTCTTCACTAGACAATTCCTGCAACCGTTGTTTTTATGTTTACAAGAGAAAAACTCCCTGGAAATCAGCTCAGCTTTTAGTGTGGAAGCAGGAAATACAGGCGGTCCTCAATTTACAACAGTTCATTTACTGACCGTCCAAAGTTACAAATGCACTGAAAAAACGTGACTTATGATCTTTCTTTTTACACAACCGTTGCAGCAATCCCCACAGTCACGGGATCAAAATTCAGATGCTTGACAACTGACTCGTATTTATGATGGTTTGCAGTATCCCGGGGTGCCCTTTTCACTTAACAACTGGGGCCAGAAAGGTCGTAAAAATGGAACAACATCCATTTAACACATGTTTCACTTAACAACAGAAAATAGGGGCTCAAGGGTGGTTGTAAGGCGAGGACGACCTATACTGATGCCTGCTTTTTGTATAGTGTCAAACAAACCTGGGGGGGAAAAAAACAGCAACCCTGCAGGTTTTATGAGAGAAAAATAATTATTATTCCTGTAAAGGTCCTGAAAAGGTAGAACCAAAGTTACGCCATTTTAAGTGTTTTCTGTTACCTGGTTTAACCTTATGGGAATATGTATTATGGAGTTGTTTTGACGGAAATTGATGTTCTGGGAAAAGTACTGAAATGAGATTGTTTGGGACCTGTTTGTCTGTTCCAGAAGGGGAAATACGCAAGTGATGTTTTTGTGGAATATTTTTGTTTAGAGGTTGGGGGTTTTCCAGGGTGGAACTTGTATTACATATATATTATATAACTCTGTAACCAATTCTCTGGGGAAGTATTTCTTATGTAACCTGATGTATTTCCATGGGGGTATAAATATCAAGTGAGTGACATATGTATTTTGTCAAATTGTTGGAAAACAACCCATTCAATTTGACCCCTTTGCAAGGGATATCTTTTTCTGTACACGTTTTTATTTCTCTGTTTTTATCTTATTCAATAAAGATTTTTATTTCAAGGACGAGAGTGATTTTTATTCTCACATTTTATGTCAATAAATCCTCAGAAGGAAAAGTTTAGAGAGTCCACACTTACCTTCTGATGCTTTAAGTGGCCTCGTAATGAAGAGCGTGGTGCTTTCGTTGACCAGAGGCTGGGAATCCTGCTTGACCCGGCAAAGGAAGGTGGAGGAGTTCCTGTCTTCGGTGGCCATCAGCTCCAGGAAGCTCTTGAGGGAAAAGGTCCCATCGGGGTTTGAAATTCTCAAGGAAACCATTCCTTTTCTGCTGGGGGCATCCTTGGCAAACAGCTCCACTTTTGCATCACTTGGATAAAAGCTTTCTGCGTCGCAAGTGACCATCACTGTGGCGTTCAGCTGGACGGGGGAAGGTGGAATGGTCTGAAGACGCATTTTGGGAGGAACTGAGCAAAGAAAGCCAAAGAGGTCAGTCAAAAGAGCCTCAGATTCATGGTTCCTGCATGCAGAATGGGGTGGAAGACCTGTTGATTCTGCCCTCCGATTGAAGGATTGAGGGAACCAGTAGGTCGTCTGAACACAACCCTGGTGTGAAAAACCTGGTGACAGGGAACCCAAGATCAGAACTGAACTCTATTAAAAAGGAAAGGAATAAGGAACCCCATCTAACGTTCAGTCGATCTCTGTCCTCATTGGTTTATGTCAGATATGTTGTTCGATTCCTATCCTGCCATTCCTATTGTTGGGAGAAATCTCCATCTGGTTCAATTCCAAGCTGGGAGAAAGACACATTAGAAACATGGAGGCTGATTGGAAACATGGTTCAATGATGAAGCAGAAGCACATGAGTGGCTCTGGTGCAGCTGACCACATGGAGTTGAGAGTGGGGGGTGTTTATACCTTCTCTTGCACTGTGCACTTGAGCTTCCTGTTCCTGTGCAAGAGCATGTATTCTGTTGGCTGTTGTAGGGGGTCATAGCTAAGTTTGTGGGTTGTCTGAGTCCCAGGTTTGGTTGAAGTTTGCTTGGTGATGCAATGTTCCTAGGTGATTGTGCCATGTGTGAGCTCTGCTGCTAGATGGGTTAATCCTATTATTCCTGTGGGGGGTCGTGTCTTAATCCCATCACCCTGAAGTTGGAGGTCTTTTGTCTTGTAGATAGGATGCCCCAGTCTTTCTTGATGGGCACCAAATATCTGCTCAGGGCCAGGGAGCTCCTTTCTCTCTTTAAAACATGTTTCTTCTTTTATCATCCAGGGAAATATAATATTCTGCCTTTTTAACATTCCTCAAAACATTTCATTCTTCTATGTCAGAATACTCATGACTGGGAAGACATGGTAACAAGGTCAGCCAATGAATAGGCATAGCAACTAAGTCAGCCAATTGGGAGCGTAGACAGACTGGAGCCAGGGCGTGTCTTAGTCTGCAGCTTCTGAGTCTGTTCTGAGAAAAGAGAAACTGAAACCTCTGTGTGTGTGTGTGTGTGTGTGTGTGTGTGTGTGTGTGTGTCTGTAAACTTGTTTGCTGATCTAAGCTGAAATGAAACTGTGAATCTGCTGTTGGTATTGTAAACTTACTTCACGTATTATTGTGTATATAAAGAAATTATTGAATCATGCTGTATCAGTTTATCTGTGTGTGCTTCTGGATTTTTTTAAAAATTTGATTTATATGCCGCCCTTCTCCGGAGACTCAGGGAGGCTTACAGTGCATTAAACAATAGCCTTCATCCTTTTGTATATTTATACAAAGTCAGCTTATTGCCCCCACAAACTGGGCCCTCATTTCACCTACCTTAGAAAGGATTGAAAGCTGAGTCAACCTTAATTGCAGGCAGCTGAATGTTAATAACAGGCTATTTAGTCTGCTGTGCCACCAGATTTGATTTTTACAAGAAACTCTGACATTCTAGGAGAGGGGTAGGTGCTAACTTTCTACCCTTTGGATGTCAGTTTCTCCACTGCCATCTTTCGATGACATACATTTGGCCACCCAACTCAAATCATGTGACTCTGAACAACGTGCGAATATCACCAAGCAAAAAAAATGCAAAGGGAAAAAACAGAGCATACCCCTAAAGCAAACGGTTCCAGGACAATCAGGATTAAATATATATCTCCCTCATTGTAGGGGAGGTGCCATATTTTTCAGAGTATAAGACGCACTTTAGTTTCTGGGGAGGAAAATAAGAAAAAAGCTGCTCGGCAGGTGGATTGGCCTCCCAGAATACCCCAATCAGCTGTTTTCAGAGGTGAATTTTAGCAACAGGTTCATTGGTTATGAGCTCTGTGCCTTGCTCTTTTTTTTTTTTTTTGCTTTTTTTTTTCCTGCCTCTGAAACTTCTGAAACTGTTTCAGAAAAAACTTTTCCTGCCTCTGAAAGCATCTGAAACAGAGCTTCAGAATAAAAGTCTCTGAAGCTCTGTTTGGAGGCTTCTTTTCTGAGGCTGTGTTTGGGGGCTTTTTTTCTGAAGCTTCGTTTCTGATGCATTTTTCTGACTCTGCAAACTCCGTTTGAGAAGCGAGGAGGGGCTAAATTCGGAGTATCAGATGCACCCAGATTTTCACCCTCTTTTTTGGGGGGGGGGGAAAGGTCCGTCTTATACACCGAAAAATACTGTATATTTCATCCTGACCCAGGTCCTTGGGAAAGCAATCAGAGATAGGAGATCTTTCTAAAGACTTGCATCCCACAAGCACAGCCCTCTGAGGAAGCTCGAGCTGAGAAAATGTGGCTGGTCTCGGTTCACTTCCATGAGATGAGAATGTAGATCAGGAGTGTCAAACTCAAGGCTTCTGGGACAGATTTGGCCCACAGGATGGATTCGGTCCTTGGGAAGCTTAAACGTGGCCCGTGGAGCCAGTCTGGAATTAGCAAATGACCGGCCCACAGTGCCTCTGGCAGCCAAAAAGGGGAGAAGCTACAAGGCTGACCTGGCCCCTGAAGAAATCCAGTTTGACACCCCTGACTTAGATCTTCTTGGCACCATTCCCTCTGCCATGGAGGGCCCTCTACCAAGCGAAGACTCCAAAACCTCCTCCCTCTTTTCAACCCAAGGTTTACTTACCTCTTAGGACATCACCAAGTTGGAAGCTCTTCTGAACCTTCTGAGATGAGTTGTGTTGGATCTGGCAGATCAGCTGTGACCTCACATCTCCTTGGCCAAGCAGGATATCCACAGTGCTTGTCAAATGGTCTCTCCCCTTTGGACCAGTAGAAAAGCCGCTCATGTGTTTAGGCTTTATCATTTTCCCATCCTTTATCCACTTAATTTGGTTATCACTGGAAGGCAAACCTACAGAGCATCGAAAAGAGGCCCAAGATCCTGCCGTGATTCTGCCTTGGGGGCCACGAATCTGAGCCTGGAATGGTTCGACTGGGGAAGAAAGTAGAGAGACATCAATTGACGTTCCTCAGAAACAACACAGGAGTCTCCAAGAGTGTTTTTGGTCACAGAGACCCAGCTTCCATCATGGGGTTTACTCCTATGTGTCTCTCAGTTGACTGGGAACATCTCTCTCCATCCATCCCTGGAAATCAAATAGGGGTGAGGGCTACCTACCAATCATGGAGACCACTGTGCAGGAGTGGCTCCTCAGGAGGAGGTCTCCTCGAGAGTAAGGTTTGGGGCTAATTGGCCACTCCCCTAGCCTATTTAAGGAGGAATGCCAACTGAAGCAATTTGCAGGGAACAACTTCGTTCATATTCCTTCGCGTTTTGATTCCAGAAACGTTTGATTCGGCTCTTGTTTCTCTCTTGTCAGTTTTCCTGCAAATTGCTTTTGGGCATTCTGCCAACCACAGTAAGATTACGGTTATCTGAAATACTGTGCCTCAGAATTGAGTTATTATTCTTTAGATTCTTGTTAATGAAGTTAAATTAACAGCCCTTGTTCAGAAAAGACTGATTTAAACTGTACTTGTGTTTGAAGAACTACTAAGAAAGCTCATTAGTAGTCCTTAATTAATAGACTAAGGTTTGTACGGACTTTGTGTGTACTGATGTCAGCATTTCATGCTGCACTTACTCCAATGCTGACATAAGAAGAAGAAGCGGAGGCATCTGGAAAGAGACAATTGACCCTTCACCTACTTATTTTCACTGGAGAAAATATCACCTAGGAGATGGGATGGGAGGGGGAAATGCCTTTGAGGGGAGCAGTAGATTAGGGACAGAATGACAGGGAAGATGGCCAATGAGTCTAGGAGATAGAATGTGCATGCTTAATAAATTAAAGTTTTTTTCCCCAAAGACTTTGTTTGAAATGCAATTTATTCAAGATGCCTTCGAAAACTGACTGATTTTTGGCAGGAGGTTGGATTAAAAGACATCCAAGGTCCCTTCCCTTCCAGATGTCGGAATCTATAAGGAGTTGAAGGTGTCCATACCTCAAGGACTAGATCAAGCCAGGTGGCCCCGGTTGATCTCCAGAGCTTCAGAGCTCTGATAATCTTCCTCCTTTGTTCACATAGCTACTCAGGTGGGAAGCAGTGGAAGAAATCTTCTCCTCCCTAAATTTAATATCTTGGCACTGGCCTTTGGTGTGGAATCTGCTCATCTCAACATTCAGAGAACGTTGAAGCAACCTTAATATTCACCTTGGACTGGATCTTATTCTAGTAGCAAATCTGAGGATGGAATCTGTCTGATCTCAACTGCCAACACTCACCCAGATCTTGCAGAAGGAGGAGCAGCAGCAGCTGAAGAGGTCGACAGATTCTCTTGAAGGACCTCAAGGCAGCCATGCCGATAGCAGCAGAAGAATTATCTGAGGTGACTTTGGGTCTTGACCAGCAGATCTTTCCTCCAGAGGGAGGAGCAAAAGAGGGACTCCCATTTCCTTTTTGTAAAGTTGGATCAATGGCTCAAGTTTGAATTTCCGGGTAAATAATATCATCGAGTCAAAGAAGTCAGAGAAGTTCTGCTTGTTTTCTCAGAAGCAATAAAAAACCCCACCTCTAAGTCAGCAATATTCAGCGACTAGCCTTCCTGTCATCCAAAAAGTTAGAAAGTTAGACTTACTACAAGGTCCTGTTGAAGCTTTGGTTCCGTCCTGGACCCAATCAATTGCCGAGGCTTTGGACGTATGATTGCATCTCTGTTGCTTCTGTCTTTTCTCTATATATGTATAAATCTATTTATAGTTTTTTCTTTAACATACATAAGTACTTAGTGAATAATACATTGTCTGTGTTAATTTACTTCATACAAAATATTAATAATTATTATACTGTTTAGATATACATCATGATAATCTTTCAAATTCTAGGCTTTATGTAGGCATTGCAATTATAATAATGTATTATTTTTTTTGTAGCAATGCATGTAGTAATGTTTTCCCAATTTCTACTTTCTCCCTCTTTCTTCTAACACCAATGCAACAATTCCCATATTAAGAAGAATTATATTTTGATCCATCTATCCATCATCTCTTACCCTTTACTATTTCAGCATACATCAGGGTGAAATCCAAATTTTTTTTACTACCGGTTCTGCAGGCGTGGCGTGGCGTGGCGTGGTAGGAGAAGGATACTGCAAAATCCTGAATGTTTGAACATTGCCACGCGGCTCTGCAATGTGCAATGGGAAGAAAAGCACCTTCAGGCAGCAGCACTGCAATCCCCACCCCGAATCTAAAATGGTTCCCAGTTCCCCCGCTGCACATTGGAGGGGAACTGGCCACCCGCCACCTGAAATGCGGTTCTGAAAATTGCATTGGGGAATCCAGGCAGCGGTGGCTGGAAAGGAGGGGCATTTTACTTTAAGAGCTCCCATTCGGCTCGCTTGGTTCCTGGACGCAGAGAGGGCTTAGGCAGCAGTGGCAACTCCTCACATTATGGGGAGTGAAGTCATCGCAACCATTGTCGGCCCTGAGCTGCTTTTGGGCAGCCAGAGGGGTGACCAGCTGCAAATCCTGTCACCCGCCGTGTTCCCTGAAGCTGCTGGGCAGATTCCACCCCCCCCCAGACTATCCTGAAGAGGTTTTTTCCTCAGGCTGTGCTGTGTCCCTCTCCCCAGAACATGCGAGGGGTCTCTTTGAGGGAAAGCGAGTAGTCCCTGCACCTCTCACTTGCAGGAGGAGGAGCAGGGCAGCGTAGAGCAACGCCACCTTAAATGCTGGTAGGCAGAGGTAGAATTCTTATTTTCCTGTTTTCCTTTCCGAAAATTAAGGTGCGTCTTATACACCGAAAAATAATTGCAATTATGCAAAATAACCCCATCCCCCCACCAATGTAGTAATGCGGTTTGACCATAAGAGGGAGCCCGGGACTAAAATATTGCCTGTCAATTACTAATTTAATAGAAGCCCCACAATACATAATTTTGGGACAGTTTCTGAATTATCAGACATGGCTAGTAGAAGCGAACAGGAAAAGATATGTTGAGGTCAAGACCTATTTTGCAAGAAGAAAAATACATTAAGCCAATTTATATGGTGGCAGCAAAGATTGAAGTAAAGATTGATAAGGAACTCGTGGGGAGATTTATCAGTTTCCGGCAGAATAAAATAGAGAAGAGAGCATCTTGTTTTGGTATCAGGGTGATTAATGTGTCATTCCATGATTGGGGAGTGTTAGCTTTCAATAATGCCGCATTGAAAAGTTGAGTTAGTACTTCATCCAGGGTCTGGTTCAGAGCTTTGTATAATTCTATCGGTAAGCCATCTGTTCCTGGTGTCTTATTGTTTTTTTGTTTCTTCCTTATTTCCTCTACTTCTATCAGCGTTATTGGTCTGTTCAAACACTCTACATGCTGGTCCTTTAACTTTTTCAAGTTAATTTTGGCTATGTACTCCCTCACAAGATGCAGACAGAGAAAATATTAAAAATTATAGGCCAATTTCGCTGTTGAACGCAGATTATAAACTCTTTACATCAATCATGGCACACAGATTAAAAACATTCATAGCAGAATACATACACGAAGACCAGAATGGATTCATACCCGGTAGACAAATCCAAACAAATACTAGAATAATAATGGACACATTAGAATTTTATGAATATCACCCGGACAAACAATTGGCACTAATATTCTTGGACGCACAGAAAGCATTTGATAACCTGAATTGGACATTTCTAATAACACAATTACAACAAATGGAAGCAGGAAACAAATTCATCCCGATGATACAGAATATATATAAAAACCAAAAAGCAAGAGTATTGATCAATGGCCAGACATCGGATTGCTTTGAAATTAAGAGAGGAGTAAGACAGGGATGCCCATTGTCCCCCTTATTGTTTATATTAACCTTAGAAATACTATTGGAAGAGATTAGGAGGGACAAGGAGCTGTCCGGACTTAAGATAAAAAACCAACAATACAAGTTGATGGCCTTTGCAGACGATGTGGTACTGATAGTAGACAACCCCCTAGAGGCCGGCACTAAGGTGTTGAATAAAATACGACAATTTGGGAAAGTAGCAGGACTGAAAATAAATATGCAAAAAACTAAAATTATAACAAAAAACATTACAAAGGCCCAACAAGGAAAATTGGAAGAGTTAATGGGGATACAAATAACGAAGAAAATTAAATATTTAGGGATACAAATGACTAATAAAGTATCATCTTTGAAGGAAGATAATTATTCAGAACTTAAAAAACAAATTGATAAAGACTTGCAGAAATGGAATAAACTACAGTTATCAATGATTGGGCGTATATCGACAATAAAAATGAATGTACTTCCACGAATTTTATACCTGTTTAGAGTAATACCAATTAATCCCGGCAAAGCATTCTTTAAAGATTTGGATAAGATGACTGCTAAATTTATATGGCAAGGAAGAAAGGCCAGAATAAAATTAAAATATTTACAGGATGCCCAAGAAAGAGGAGGGATGGGCTTACCTAATTGGCAACTTTACTACAAAGCGACAGTATTAACTTGGATACGGGAATGGATTGATTTACGAAATAGAAGAATATTAATAATAGAAGGGCCAGACTTAACCAAAGGATGGCACGCATATTTATGGGATGAAAAATACATAAAACAGGGACAATTCTGCAGACATATGGTTAGAGCACCTCTGATTAAAATTTGGCACGAGATTAAAAAGTCGCAATACATGGAAACGCCAAGATGGGTCTCCACGATGGAGGCTCAGATTTACCCTAACACTCTAGACCCAAGTAAGATGAAAACATACCATGAGCTCCTGACAGAAGAAGGAAATCTAAGAACAAGAGAACAATTAAAAGAACAAGAAATAGAATTGGATTGGCTAACCTACTTTCAATTAAAAACCAAATACAACTCAGATAAGGAGAGATATGGAATACAACGAGAACCAAGTCAATTAGATAAAATATTTTTAGGCCCCATTGAAAAATCGATAACCAAATTTTATAACTATTTACTAGCACAGGTATTACAAGAAGAAATTGTTAAAGAAAATATGATTGCGTGGGCGAAAAATTTTGGTTACTCGTTACAGTTAGATGAATGGGAGAAAATTTGGAAATATAACAAGAAGGTAACCCTATCAACAGCATATAAAGAAAATGCATTAAAAATGTTTTACAGATGGCATTTCCCGCCGGCGAGAATCGCCAAGATGTACCCTAATGTATCACCGGGCTGTTGGAAATGTAGGGAAAAAAAGGGAACTTATTATCATATGTGGTGGCTCTGTCCCAAGGCCAAACAATTCTGGAACAATATTAGGATAAAGTTAGAACAAATAACATCCCAGCATATATCGTTGAAACCACAGACTTTTTTATTAGGAATATTTACAGAACATTATGATAAGGACATAAGATATTTAATCACACACATCTTGACAGCCGCAAGGATCTCGTATGCACAACATTGGAAATCAGATACAATCCCAACCGACAGTCAAATAATAACTAAAATTATGGAATGCGCAGAAATGGACAGATTGACAAAAAAAATACAAGATAAAGAAGATTCGATGTACTACCAGGTGTGGCAAAAATGGTACCAATGGCTATCTAAAGTGAATAATTGACCCTGCATATAGTAAAATGAATTTATACAATATACATACAGATACACATATAGTTAGGAACATATTAGGAAGATATCATACAAGAAGTAACATGGTGAATGTAAAATCAAAGGTACTAATAGTAAATTAAAGATGGATTTAACCTATTATGTATATAGAAAGAAAATTACAGAAATACGACTAAGGATGTCTAAAATCAGGAATTTAGCTACCTAGGTGAAGGTAGTTTGTTGTTTGTTTGTTTGTTCAGCGTTATTGTGTTTTTCTTTTGTGTTATGTACGTTTTTCAATAAAAAATGATTAAAAAAAAAAAAAATAGAGAAGAGAGACATACAATGCGTAATTTAACTAGGCAATGGGGCCCTATTGGAACTATGAGAAAAGGAACATCTCCTGTGGTTCCAAACTCTCCTTGAAGTATCAGCAGAAGATGTAGGATCAAGAACGAAAGCATTAGGAAGTAGGGAATTAATTCAATTAATTACGTAAAGTAATCTGAAAGCAACACAATATCTTTCTTTGTACCCATAACATCAATTTATTGAGTGATATGAATCCTGGCAAATTATCTTTGTCTCCACCAATAGACGAGACACAAGTATTGCAGATGGACATTTAACGTTTTGTCATTTCTTCGTATTTCAAAAGCGTATCTGCGCCCCCCAATTCTATGGTTTTTACATTTTTTTCCTAATCTTTAACAACAACAAAAAAAACAATTGCTTCAGTTTTCAAGGTTAATTTTTTTTAAAGAAAGTGTAAATCTCTTTATTGGTTTTATTGGGTTAGAACATTTGGGAGGGTGGAGTGCTCATTATACAGACATTTTAATAATATCATTGTTATTGAGTTCCTAATCGGATCCTTTCTCAGCCAGAAAATCTATGGGGAACAGGAGTCCTTAACTTGAAGTTCCCGACTGCCTCACTTTCTGGAATATTCCGGAACGAGATCTTGTCCTCTTTAATCCGCGCACTTTTACTAGGAAGAGGCAAGAGATGAAAAGAAGGACAGCCATTTTGCTCAGGAAAAGTGCGATGCAGAGAACGAGGAGGGATTGTTGCTGTGAGCCTGTGGAGGAAAAACACTGGATTAACAAAACAGAGTCGGAAGGGACCTTGGAGGTCTTCTAGTCCAGCCCCCTGCTTAAGCGGGACAACCGATACTATTTCTGATAAGTGACTGTCCAGTCTCTTCTGGAAAACCTCCAATGATGGAGCACCCACGATTTCTGGTGGCCAGCTGTTCCACTGGTTCATTGTCCTCCCTGTTAGGAAGTTTCTCCTTAATTCCAGGTTGCTTCTCTCCTTGTTGAGTTTCCATCTGCTGCTTCTTGTCCTGCCTTCAGGGGCTTCGGAGCACAGGTGGAATCAACCCCCCCCATTCTTTGTGGCATCCCCTCAAAAATTGGAAGATGCTGTCATGTCCCCCCTAATCCTTCTCTTCACTAGACAATTCCTGCAACCGTTGTTTTTATGTTTACAAGAGAAAAACTCCCTGGAAATCAGCTCAGCTTTTAGTGTGGAAGCAGGAAATACAGGCGGTCCTCAATTTACAACCGTTCGTTTAGGGACCATCCAAAGTTACAATGGCACTGAAAAAACGTGACTTATGATCTTTTTTTTACACAACCGTTGCAGCAATCCCCACAGTCACGGGATCAAAATTCAGATGCTTGACAACTGACTCGTACTTATGACGGTTTGCAGTATCCCGGGGTGCCCTTTTCACTTAACAACTGGGGCCAGAAAGGTCGTAAAAATGGAGCAACACCCACTTAACACATGTTTCACTTAACAACAGAAAATAGGGGCTCAAGGGTGGTTGTAAGGCGAGGACGATCTATACTGATGCCTGCTTTTTGTATAGTGTCTGATCTGTCCCCCTCTACATACACCCACAAAAACACAGCCAGTCGAGGGTTAAAGAAGCACTTGGCACACACCACAGTTCTTATCTCCAACTTGGCAGCGATATGCACACCGTCTGCCAAGTGCTTTAATAGTTCACAGAAAGAAAATCACATACGTAGCTTTGCCAAAATCCGTTCTTTTAGCTCCAATGACTACCAGATTGAGTTATTGTTCGTCACAGGGATCATTGACCACCCTCCTGTCTTATATAGTCTCTGGGGTGTGGTCCAGTGAATCATTGGTCCTATTTCCTCGCACGTCTCCTCAGCTGCTGCAAGCGCTTATCTCGCCTTCGTTGACGTGCGTCCAGGAATGACGTCTCTCCCTCACTCTCATCTGAGACACCTGTTTCCCCACTACTTTGCTCTCTTTCAGCTGGCACCTGAGACGGTGCCAGAGGGGGGGGGGCTGGGAGATCTGGCTGGCTCCTCTTCCTCATGCTCAGAGCTTCCTTCCTCCAATGGGATAGACTCAGAGGACGGGGCCACAACAGTGTCAAACAAATCTGGAGGGAAAAAAAACAGCAACCCTGCAGGTTTTATGTCAATAAATCCTCAGAAGGAAAAGTTTAGAGAGTCCACACTTACCTTCTGATGTTTTAAGTGGCCTCGTAATGAAGAGCGTGGTGCTTTCGTTGACCAGAGGCTGGGAATCCTGCTTGACCCGGCAAAGGAAGGTGGAGGAGTTCATGTCTTCGGTGGCCATCACCTCCAGGAAGCTCTTGAGGGAAAAGGTCCCATCGGGGTTTGAAATTCTCGAGGAAACCGTTCCTTTTCTGCTGGGGTCATCCTTGGCAAACAGCTCCACTTTTGCATCACTTGGATAAAAGCTTTCTGCGTTGCAAGTGACCATCACTGTGGCGTTCAGCTGGACGGGGGAAGGTGGAATGGTCTGAAGACGCATTTTGGGAGGAACTGAGCAAAGAAAGCCAAAGAGGTCAATCAGAAGAGCCTCAGATTCATGGTTCCTGCATGCAGAATGGGGTGGAAGACCTGTTGATTCTGCCCTCCGATTGAAGCATTGAGGGAACCGGTAGGTCCTCTGAAGAAAACCCTGGTGTGAAAAACCTGGTGACAGGGAACCCAAGATCAGAACTGAATTCTATTAGAAAGGAAAGGAATAAGGAACCCCATCTAACGTTCAGTCGATCTCTGTCCTCATTTGTTTATGTCAGATATGTTGTTAGATTCCTATCCTGCCATTCCTATTGTTTGGAGAAATCTCCATCTGGTTCAATTCCAAGCTGGGAGAAAGACAGTAGAAACATGGAGGCTGATTGGAAACATGGTTCAGTGATGAAGCAGAAACACATGAGTGGCTCTGGTGCAGCTGACCACATGGAGTTGAGAGTGGGGGGTGTTTATACCTTCTCTTGCACTGTGCACTTGAGCTTCCTGTTCCTGTGCAAGAGCATGTATTCTGTTGGCTGTTGTAGGGGGTCATAGGTAAGTTTGTGGGTTGTCTGAGTCCCAGGTTTGGTTGAAGTTTTCTGGGTGATGCAATGTTCCTAGGTGATTGTGCCATGTGTGAGCTCTGCTGCTAGATGGGTTAATCCTATTATTCCTGTGCGGGGGTCGTGTCTTAATCCCATCACCATGAAGTTGGAGGTCTTTTGTAGATAGAATGCCCCAGTCTTTTTAATGGGCACCAAATATCTGCTCGCGGCCAGGGAGCTGCTTTCTGTCTTTAAAACATGTTTCTTCTTTTATCATCCAGGGAAATATAATATTCTGCCTTTTTAATATTTCTCAAAACATTTCATTTTTTTCTGTCAGAAAACTCATGACTGGGAAGACATGGTAACAAGGTCAGCCAATGAATAGGCATAGCAACTGAGTCAGCCAATTGGGAGCGTAGACAGACTGGAGCCAGGGCATGTTTTAATCTGCAGCTTCTGAATCTGTTCTGAGAAAAGAGAAACTGAAACCTGTATTTCTCTGTGTGTGTGTAAACTTGTCTGCTGATCTAAGCTGAAATGAAACTGTGAATCTGCTGTTGGTATTGTAAACTTACTTCACGTATTATTGTGTATATAAAGAAATTATTGAATAATGCTGTATCAGTTTATCTGTGTGTGCTTCTGGATTTTTTTTAAAATTTGATTTATATGCCACCCTTCTCCGGAGACTCAGGGCGGCTTACAATGCGTTAAACAATAGCCTTCATCCTTTTGTATATTTATACAAAGTCAGCTTATTGCCCCCACAAACTGGGTCCTTAATTGACCTACCTTAGAAAGGATGGAAGGTTGAGTCAACCTTGAGCCTGGTGAGATTCGAACTTACAGTAATTGCTGGCAGCTGAATGTTAATAACAGGCTATTTAGTCTGCTGTGCCACCAGATTTGATTTTTACAAGAAACTCTGACATTCTAGGAGAGGGGTAGGTGCTAACTTTCTACCCTTTGAATGTCAGTTTCTCCACTGCCATCTTTCGATGACATACATTTGGCCACCCAACTCAAATCATGTGACTCTGAACAATGTGCGAATATCACCAAGCAAAAAAACACCCCTGACTTAGATCTTCTTGGCACCATTCCCTCTGCCATGGAGGGCCCTCTACCAAGTGAAGACTCCAAAACCTCCTCCCTCTTTTCAACCCAAGGTTTACTTACCTCTTAGGACATCACCAAGTTGGAAGCTCTTCTGAACCTTCTGAGATGAGTTGTGTTGGATCTGGCAGATCAGCTGTGACCTCACATCTCCTTGGCCAAGCAGGATATCCACAGTGCTTGTCAAATGGTCTCTCCCCTTTGGACCAGTCGAAAAGCCGCTCATGTGTTTAGGCTTTATCATTTTCCCATCCTTTATCCACTTAATTTGGTTATCACTGGAAGGCAAACCTACAGAGCATCGAAAAGAGGCCCAAGATCCTGCCGTGATTCTGCCTTGGGGGCCACGAATCTGAGCCTGGAATGGTTCGACTGGGGAAGAAAGTAGAGAGACATCAATTGACGTTCCTCAGAAACAACACAGGAGTCTCCAAGAGTGTTTTTGGTCACAGAGACCCAGCT
This sequence comes from Coluber constrictor foxii, assembly GCA_038048745.1. NCBI lineage: Eukaryota > Metazoa > Chordata > Lepidosauria > Squamata > Colubridae > Coluber > Coluber constrictor. The sequence continues at coordinate 1,705,644 of CM075960.1, forward strand.
TCCATCATGGGGTTTACTCCCATGTGTCTCTCAGTTGACTGGGAACATCTCTCTCCATCCATCCCTGGAAATCAAATAGGGGTGAGGGCTACCTACCAATCATGGAGACCACTGTGCAGGAATGGCTCCTCAGGAGGAGGTCTCCTTGAGAGTAAGGTTTGGGGCTAATTGGCCACTCCCCTAGCCTATTTAAGGAGGAATGCCAACTGAAGCAATTTGCAGGGAACAACTTCGTTCATATTCCTTCGTGTTTTGATTCCAGAAACGTTTGATTCGGCTCTTGTTTCTCTCTTGTCAGTTTTCCTGCAAATTGCTTTTGGGCATTCTGCCAACCACAGTAAGATTACGGTTATCTGAAATACTGTGCCTCAGAATTGAGTTATTATTCTTTAGATTCTTGTTAATGAAGTTAAATTAACAGCCCTTGTTCAGAAAAGACTGATTTAAACTGTACTTGTGTTTGAAGAACTACTAAGAAAGCTCATTAGTAGTCCTTAATTAATAGACTAAGGTTTGTACGGACTTTGTGTGTACTGATGTCAGCATTTCATGCTGCACTTACTCCAATGCTGACATAAGAAGAAGAAGCGGAGGCATCTGGAAAGAGACAATTGACCCTTCACCTACTTATTTTCACTGGAGAGAATATCACCTAGGAGATGGGATGGGAGGGGGAAATGCCTTTGAGGGGAGCAGTAGATTAGGGACAGAATGACAGGGAAGATGGCCAATGAGTCTAGGAGATAGAATGTGCATGCTTAATAAATTAAAGTTTTTTTCCCAAAGACTTTGTTTGAAATGCAATTTATTCAAGATGCCTTCGAAAACTGACTGATTTTTGGCAGGAGGTTGGATTAAAAGACATCCAAGGTCCCTTCCCTTCCAGATGTCGGAATCTATAAGGAGTTGAAGGTGTCCATACCTCAAGGACTAGATCAAGCCAGGTGGCCCTGGTTGATCTCCAGAACTTCAGAGCTCTGATGATCTTCCTCCTTTGTTCACATAGCTACTCAGGTGGGAAGCAGTGGAAGAAATCTTCTCCTCCCTAAATCTAATATCTTGGCACTGGCCTTTGGTGTGGAATCTGCTCACCTCAACATTCAGAGAACGTTGAAGCAACCTTAATATTCACCTTGGACTGGATCTTATTCTAGTAGCAAATCTGAGGATGGAATCTGTCTGATCTCAACTGCCAACACTCACCCAGATCTTGCAGAAGGAGGAGCAGCAGCAGCTGAAGAGGTCGACAGATTCTCTTGAAGGATCTCAAGGCAGCCATGCCGATAACAGCAGAAGAATTATCTGAGGTGACTTTGGGTCTTGCCCAGCAGATCTTTCCTCCAGAGGGAGGAGCAAAAGAGGGACTCCCATTTCCTTTTTGTAAAGTTGGATCAATGGCTCAAGTTTGAATTTCCGGGTAAATAATATCATCGAGTCAAAGAAGTCAGAGAAGTTCTGCTTGTTTTCTCAGAAGCAATAAAAAACCCCACCTCTAAGTCAGCAATATTCAGCGACTAGACTTCCTGTCATCCCAAAAGTTAGAAAGTTAGACTTACTACAAGGTCCTGTTGAAGCTTTGGTTACGTCCTGGACCCAATCAATTGCCGAGGCTTTGGACGTATGATTGCATCTCTGTTGCTTCTGTCTTTTCTTTATATATGTTTAAATCTATTTATAGTTTTTTCTTTAACATACATAAGTACTTAGTGAATAGTACATTGTCAGGCTTAATTTACTTTATACAAAATATTAATAATTATTATACTGTTTAGATATACATCATAATAATCTTTCAAATTCTAGGCTTTACGTAGGCATTGCAATTATAATAATGTATTATTTTTTTTGTGGCAATGCACGTAGTAATGTTTTCCCAATTTCTACTTTCTACCTCTTTCTTCTAATCTCAATGCAACAATTCCCATATTAAGAAGAATTATATTTTGATCCATCTATCCATCATCTCTTATCCTTTACTATTTCAGCATACATCCATGGTGAAATCCAAATTTTTTTTACTACTGGTTCTGTGGGCGTGGCATGGCTTGGTGGGCGTGGTAGGGGAAGGCTACTGCAAATTTCCATTCCCACCCCACTCCAGGGGAAGGATACTGCAAAATCCTCATTCCCTCCCCACTTCGGGGGAAGGAAATTGCAAAATTTCCATTCCCACCCCACAGGTCCCAAGTGTCCAAAAACACTAAAAAAGCCGATATTAGAAGAATTTGCTCAGTCCCTGAACGGTTCCTCAAAATCCATTGTGTATACTATTCTCAAAGCCTGCCGTTTTACTCCCTCTGAATTATTCACATTTGTAAGCCTTGTTTAATTTGTCTTCTTTTGCCTTGTAAAATATTCTATCAAATAGTATTTGTAATTGTAATTTTCAGTACCAAAACAGGGCGAAAGCTTTCACAGCTGATTTTCAAATTTCAACAAAAGGGGGGGGGGGAAACCCCACTTTATACAATTTCTTCCAGCAGGCAAACAATATTTTCAGCAGATTAAAGTCACTTTTCACAGCACCACAAATTCCAGTTCAATCTTTCTATATTTTAAAACTTCTTCTTCCGCTAAAATGTCCTTTCTCTTTTGGATCTATAATTTGTCTCCGTGTGTTAATTCTCCGCTTTCTGCGTTTTGGAGACTTTCAAAAATTCTTTTATTTAGGGTGGGCTCTAATGAAGAAGTTGAAAATTCTCTCACCCAGTTCCAATTCTCTGTTATTGTAAATTTTTAAAAGAATTAAAATTTTATTTTACTAAGCTTTCGTCAGCCATCTGCTGACATCGTCAGAGTATTTAACTACCATTACAGAGATCTCTGCCTTTATTATTATTATTATTATTATTATTACTATTATTATTATTGTTATTATTATTATTATTATTTGTTAGATTTATATACCGCCCTTCTCCTTGCGGACTCAGGACGGTGAACAGCCGAATAAAAAACAGTACACAAAAGTTAAAAAATGATAAAACCCATATAAACTTTGGCTGAAAGTTAAAAACAATTAAATACTTAAAATACAACAACCCTACAACACTAAAAATTTTAAAATTCAACAATTTATATCTGATGATATACTATATTACTAGAGTGTGTGGTTAAAACTTAACTGATTTGCTTGCCCAAGCTGATTCTCTTATCGGAATAGCAGTTTCTTCTTGTTTTCCGGTCTTGAACTTTTTACCTTTAATGTCCCAATGTGCTACTGAACTTTTATACCCATCATTCTTAAAAATTGCTTTCTTTGCAAAAACAACATTATCTCCCCAGTTTCTTACAATCTTTCCTTTTTTTTCCACAATTGTCCTGTCTGTCTGTCTGTCTGTCTGTCTGTCTGTCTGTCTGTCTATCTATCTATCTATCTATCTATCTATCTATCTATCTATCTATCTATCTATCTATCTATCTATCTATCTATCTATCTATCTATCTATCTATCTATCTATCTATCTAATCCAGGGGTCTGCAACCTTAAACTCTCAAAGACCCATTTGGACCCGTTTACCACAGAAAAGAAAACACCGGGAGCCACAAAACCTGGGTGGGTGTGGCCAACTCGATGTCACTCACTTCCACCAGTCACATGATCCTCCCCCTAGACACGCCTACTCAGCTGGTCATTAGGGAAGAGAACCAGTTGTTAAAAAACACAAAAATTCTTTTGACATCTCTCTCTCTCTCCCCTCCCTCCCTCTCTCTCTGTATCTCTCTATGTTTCTGCCCTGGCTGCTTCTCCATCCCCCACATCACCCTTACCTTCTCAGGCCAGGTGAGGAGTGACTGGGAGGGGAGGGGAGGGGAAGGTGTGGGGTGGGGCCATCCAATGTTGGGATCATTTGACAGGGAGGGGAGCCGCAGCAGAGGGCCCAAAGAGCCACATATGGCTCCAGACAGGGGTGGGTTCTAATTTTTTTTTACTACCAGTTCTGTGGGCGTGGCTTATTTTGTGGGTGTGGCTTGGTAGGGGTAATGTGACTGGGTGGGCGTGGCCAACTTTCTTTTTTAACTTTTAAAAGCCTTTTTTCTACTACCTTAAGAGGTTGCAGAAAAAAAAATGCTTTTAGAAGCCTCTGATGATCAGGCAAGTCAGCTGGGATCGCCAGAGGCTTTTAAAGGCGTTTTTTTCCCCCTACAACCTCTTCGGCCGAAGAGGTTACAGAAAAATGCTTTCAGAAGCCTCTGATGATCCCAGCTGACTTGCCTGATCATCAGAGGCTTTTTTTTAAACTTTTAAAAGCATTTTTTTCGCACAAAGAGGTTGTAGAAAAAATGCTTTTAAAAGTAAAAAAAAAAAGACATCTGATGAGGTGGGTGGGGTAAGAGAGCGGCGACTGGGCCAGGGACCGGTTTGGGAGCGTGGCCAGCCAATGTTATTACCGGTTCTCTGATCTACTACAAATTTTTACTACCGATCTACTACAAATTTTTACTACCAAACCCATCACTGGCTCTGGAGCCATAGGTGCTGACCCCTGATCTAATCAACCATACAATAGAGATGGAAGGAGACCCTTATAGATCTATTTCTCCTCATCTTCTTCTTTCCTTATATCTCAGGGCCACTGCATAGGTTTTATTATTATTATTCATTTTAAACTAAAATTTACAAAATAATATTTATGCAAAAAAAAAAACCCTCAAAAACCCAATGTAGTTTAAAAGAGTAGTACTGATGGATAATTGAGTATTAATGGTTGGCAAATGAGGTAAATATTTTTATTATTAGTCTTTTTACTATACTATTAAAAGTTTCACTGTATTTTCTTTAGTTTAATATAAACAAGGTTATTGTTTTTTAATTTGTAGCGGAAGTCAAGGGGGGCGGGTGTGGGATTGGGGGATGAGGGGGATATGGGGGGAGGGGGGGAGGAGGGAATGGGGGGGAGAAATGATAAAATTTGTATTGTAAAACTTTTTCAATTAAAAAAAGAAAACCAATGTAGTAATGCTGCTTGACCATAAGAGGGAGCCCGGGACTAAAATATTGCCTGTCGATTACTAATTTAATAGAAGAAATCCCACAATACATAATTTTGGGACAATGTCTGAATTATCAGACATGGCTAGTAGAAGCAAATAGGAAAAGAAATGTTCAGGGCAAGGCGTATTTTGGAAGGAGACTCAAGCAAAACACGTTAAGCACACAAGTCTTGAACATGGACATTTAACACGCTGTCACTTCATATTTCAAAATACCCCCGAATTCTATTATTTTTACATTCGCTCCTTTATCGCCTCCGTAAGCAAATTCTTTTCACCTTTCTTTTCTAATCTTTTAAATGTATCTCAAAACAACAATCACTTCAGTTTTCAAGGTTTTTTTTTTTATTTTAAATTAAAAATAAAGAAGCAGCATTTACATTTTAAGGTGAGATTCAGTTGAATCTCAAACATGGCAAAACAAAGTAAGGTTATTTTTTTTAAAAAAATATATCTCTGTATTGGTTTTATAGGCTTAGAACTTTATACATTCGGGAGAGTGAAATGCTCATTATACAGGCTTTTTAATAATGTTATTATTGATTTCCTAAGCGGATCCTTTCTGTCGTGAAAATCTGAGGGGAACAAAGTCCCTAACTTGAAGTTCCAGACTTTTTCACTTCCTGGAATGTTCCAGAATGAGGTTTTGTCTTCTTGCGTCCACACACTTTTACTAGGAAGAGGCAAGAGATGAAAAGAAGGATGGCTGCTTTGCTCAGGAAAACTGTGATGCAGAGAAAAAGGACTGACTGTTGCTGTGAGCCTGTGGAGAAAAGAGAGTAGATTAACAAAATAGAATAACAGAGTTGGAAGGGACCTTGGAGGTCTTCTAGTCCAGCCCCCTGACCAGTCTCTTCTAGAAAGCCTCCAGTGATGGAGCACCCACAATTTCTGGTGGCCAGCTGTTCCACTGGTTAATTGTCCTCACTGTTAGGAAACTTCTCCTTAGTTCTACATTGCTTCTCTCCTTGATTAGTTTCCATCCATTGCTTCTTGTCCTGCCTTCAGGGGCCTTGTAGAACAATTTGACACACACACCCTTCTTTGTGGCAGCCCCTCCAAAATTGGATGACTGCTATCATGTCCCCCCTCAGTCTTTCTCTTCATTAGACTTACCCAATTCCTGCAACCATTGTTTATATGTTTGTAAGAGAAAAACTCCCTGGAAATCAGCTCAGCTTTTAGTGTGGAAGCAGGAAATACAGGTACTCCTCAACTTACAACAGTTTGTTTAGGGACCATCCAAAGTTACAACGGCACTGAAAAAAGTGACTTACGACCTTTTTTTTTACACAACCGTTGCAGCAATCCCCACGGTCACGGGATCAAAATTCAGATGCTTGATAACTGACTCGTACTTATGACGGTTTGCAGTGTCCCGGGGTGCCCTTTTCACTTAACAACTGTGGCCAGAAAGGTCATAAAAATGGAGCAACACTCACTTAACACATATTTCACTTAACAACAGAAAATAGGGGCTCAAGGGTGGTTGTAAATCGAGGACGACATATATTGATAACTGATTTCCTATAGTGTCAAACAAATCTGGGAAAAAAACCAGCAACCCTGCAGGTTTTATGCCAATGAAACCTCAGAAGGAAAAGTTTAGAGAGTCCACACTTACCTTCTGATGTTTTAAGTGGCCTCGTAATGAAGAGCGTGGTGCTTTCGTTGACCAGAGACTGGGAATCCTGCTTGACCCGGCAAAGGAAGACGGAGGAGTTCCTGTCTTCGGTGGCCATCACCTCCATGAAGCTCTTGAGGGAAAAGGTCCCATCGGGGTTTGAAATTCTCGAGGAAACCGTTCCTTTTCTGCTTGGAGCATCCTTGGCAAACAGCTCCACTTTTGCATCGTTTGGATAAAAACTTTCTGCATCGCAAGTGACCATCACTCTGGCGTTCAGCTGGATGGAGGACAGCGGAATGGTCTCAATATGCACCTTGGGAAGAACTGAGCAAAGAAAGTAAAAGATAACAAGTCAGAAGAGCTTCAGATTCATGGTTCCTGCATGCAGAAGATGGTAGAAGACCAATTGATTCTTCTCTCCCATTGCGGCATTGAAAAAGCCAGTAGGTTCTTGGAACGCAACCTGGGTGTGTAAAATCCAGAGCCTGGTGGCAGGAAACCCAAGATCCTCTGTTAAAAAGGAAAGGAATAAGGAACCCCATCCAATGTTCAGCCAATCTCTGTCCTCATTTGTTCACGACAGGTGTGCATGTTAGATTCCTATCCCGCCATTCCTATTGTTGGGAGAAATCTCCATCTGGTTCAGTTCCAGGCCAGGAGAAAGACTCTGGAAACATGGAGGCTGATTGGAAGGTTGGTTTAATGATGAAGCAGAACCACCAAACACATCCTTCTGGGAAGCTGACCACATGGAGTTTAGCGAGGGGGCGTATTTATACCTTCTCTTGGGCTTTGCACTTGAGCTTCCTATTCCTGTGCAAGAACATGTATTCTATTAGAGGTCTTGTAGAGGTCATAGCTGGCTCTGTAGATTGTCTGAGCTAAGTTTGGTTGAAGTTTGCTGGAAGATGCAATCTCCCCAGTGATTGTGCCATGTGGTGAGCTCTGCTGCTAGATGGGTTAATCCTATTATGTCCTGGAGAGTCATGTCTTAATCCCATCACCCTGAAGCTGGAAGTCTTTTGTCTTGTAGATAGGCTGGCCCAGTCTTTCTTAAAGGGCACCAAATATATGCTGGGGGGCAGGGAGCTGCTTTCTGTTTTTAAAATATGTTTCTTCTGTTATCATCCGGGGAAATATATTCTGCCTTTTTAATATTTTTCAAAACTTTCCATTCTTCTAGGAAAGAGATGGGTGCTAACTTTCTACCCTCTGGATGTCAGCTTCTCACCCGCCTTCTTTCAAGGGCATATATTTGGCCATTTATTTGGCCAGAGTCAAATCAAGTGACTCTGGGCAGCATGCAAAAAATCACTGAGGAAAAAAATACAAAGGAAAAAATCAGAGCACCCCAATGCTCAAAGCAATACAAAACAATTCCAGGACAATCAGGATAAAAAATATATCTCCCCCATTGTAGGGGAGCACGACTTGACCCAGGTCCTTGGGAGAGATAGGAGATCTTTCTAAAGACTTGGTCCCCACAAACACAACCCTCTGAGGAAGCATGGGCTGAGAAAGTGTGGCTGGTCTCAGTTGACCTCCATGGGATGAGCGTCTAGATCTTCTTGGTGCCGTTCCATCTGTTGTGGTCCACCGGTGGCCTGTGGAGCTAGCAGCTGAGTCAGACAGTGAGGAGGCTGAGAAGAACATGGGCCAGTCCTGGAGGCTGGGGAAGGCCCAGATGAGGGCTCTGTGTCAGAGGCAAAGATAGGGCCCGGACCATCAGAGAGTGATATGCGGACTCCAGATCCTCCAGTGACTGACAGCAGAGAGGCAGAGGAACAGGAGGAGCCTGTTCCTAGCGCACGTAGGAGAAGAGTTGCCAGAAGGCAAGAGCAGCTAAAGCAAAAAGGACGACTTGGGAGTAAGGCCAAGAGATAATTGGCCCCTCCCATAAGGCTTAAAAGACCAGCAACAGTTCTTGGCCTCTGCCGGAAAACAACGTTGAGAGATTTGCTTCTTGTTTCACTATATTCATTTCTTGTTGGCGTCTTCTGCTTCTGAACTTTTGCCAAGAAAAGCCTTTGGCACCTTGCCTAATTATCCCAAGGTCAGTGATAAACTGAGGAATGGTGTTTTGAAGAATTTGCTTTAATTTAGTTTGGACTATGCTGAGAATGGGTTAATTCTCAGCTGTTCTAATAAAGTCTGTTTGTTTTCGAACTGTTTGTATTTAATACTAACTACTTGGGCCTGGGTCACAACAATGACCATAATTCACAGCCCTCTCAATAAAACAGGTTTTCTGGGACTAAAATTGTGATTTATGCTTTCCCAGGAAGCCTAGATCAGAACACCATCTGGCACGATGGGGCCTCTGCCAGGTCCAGACTCCATACCCTCCTCCCCCTCTGCAACCTCAGGTTCACCTACCTCTTAGGAACAGAGCAAGTGGGAAGTTCCTCTGAGCTTTCTGAGATGAGTTGTGCTGGAACTGTCAGGTCAGCTGTGACCACACATCTCCTCGGCCAAGCAGGATTGACACACTGCTTGTCACTTTGTGCACCCTTCCTCCTCTTACTTCAGTAGATGAGATTTCGGTCTGGTTAGGCTTTATCCTTTCCCCATCCTTCATCCAAACAATTTTGATGTCTTTGGAAGGGAAGTTATATGCAGAGCATTGAAAAGAGGCCCAAGTTCCTGCTGTGATTCTGCCTTGGGGATACAACTTTGAATCTGGGATGGTTTGACTGAAGGAGAAAGTAGAGAGACATCAATTGACGTTCCTCAGAAACAACAGGAGTCTCTAAGGGTCTTTGTGGTCACATGGGATGTTTGGAAGCTGAGGAACATCAATTGACGTTCCTCAGAAACAACAGGAGTCTCCAAGGGTCTTTGTGGTCACATGGGATGTTTGGAAGCTGAGGAACATCAATTGACGTTCCTCAGAAACAACACAGGAGTCTCTAAGGGTCTTTGTGGTCACAGCTTCCAAACATGGGATTGATCTGTCCCCCCCCTTCAGAGACCCACAAAACCACAGCCAGCCGAGGGTTAATAATCACTTGGCACACTCCGCAGTTCTTATCTCAACCTTGGCAGCGATATGCACACCGTCTGCCAAGGACTTTATTGGTTTACACAAACAAGAAAATCACCTACGTAGCTTTGCCGTTCATCTAGCTTCCAAGACTACGAGGTTGCTCCGTTTGTTTAGCTTTGTTCGTCACGAACTTCGTGACTCACTGGCCTGTCTTATATAGACAGGCTTCTGGGTGTGGTCCAGTGACTCACTGATCCCATGACTCCAATCAGTGACTCAGAACTATTTCCTCATACGCCGCAGCTGCAATACTCTTTTGTCTCGCCTTCTTTGGCGTGCATCCAGGAATGACGTCTCTCCCTCACTCTCACCTGTTTCCCCACTACTTGGCTCTCTTTCAGCTGGCACCTGAGCCGGTGCCAGAGGGGGGGGGCTGGGAGATCTGGCTGGCTCCTCTTCCTCCTGCTCAGAGCTTCCTTCCTCCAAAGGGATAGGCTCAGAGGACGGGGCCACAACACTATCCCCCACCGCAGGGCCCTTCCCCCGGGTCTGACGGTCGGGATGGGGTCGGGACGGGAACTGTTCGTGGAAAGCCCGCACCAGGTCAGGGGCCTGAACGGCAGACGCGTCCACCCAGGTGAAATCCTCGGCCCCGTACCCTTTCCAAGCGATGAGGTATTGGAAGCGCCCCTTCAGCCAACGGGAGTCCTGAATACTGTCCACCTCATACGTCGAGGCGTCGTCCTCGTCGGCTGCGGCTGGGGGGGCAGGCGGCGGCGGGCGGCGGAGACGGCTAGTGGGAGTCTCAGGGACCAGGAGGGACCGATGAAAAACGGGGTGGAGCCGCATGGAGCGGGGTAGAGTCAACCGATAGGCCACCGGGTTGATGACCGCCTCGATGGGGAAGGGACCGATAAAGCGGTGGGCCAGTTTCCTCACCGGCTGGTCCGTGGGGAGGTGTTTCGTGGACAGCCACACCCGATCTCCAACTTCCAGCGGTGGCGTCGCCCGGCGGCTGCGATCGGCGAACCGTTTATAGTCCTCTTTCGCCCGGATCAGCTGCTGCCGCACCAGTTGCTGCACCGCCTGCAGCTCCGAGAGGAAGTCCCGGGTCTCAGGAACAGGGGAGTCCATGATGGTCAACGGAAAAAACCGTGGATGGTACCCGACGTTGGCATGGAACGGTGTCATCTGGGTGGAGGTATGTTGTTAAAAGCGAACTCCGCCAGGGGAAGGTACTCGGCCCAGTTGTCCTGCTGCTGGTTGACAAAACAGCGGAGGTACTGCTCCAGTATGCCAATGACCTTCTCCGTGCCCCCGTCAGTCTCCGGATGGTGTGACGACGACAGGCACACCTGCACCTCCAGCGCAGCCATCAGGCTTTTCCAGAAGCGGGCCGTGAACTGGGCCCCGCGGTCCGAAACCACCCGGTCCGGCAGGCCATGGAGGCGGAAGATGTGTTGCAGGAACAGGCGAGCCGTGGTACGAGCCGAGGGCAGGCCGCGGCACGGGATGAAATGTGCCATCTTCGTGAGCGCATCCACCACCACGAGGACGGTCGTGAACGTAGCGGACAGGGGCAGGTCAGTCAGGAAGTCCATGGAGATGGCTCCCCACGGTCTCTCCGGTGTCGGCAGCGGCTGGAGGAGTCCAGGAGGGGGGCCGGACGCGGCTTTGGCCTGTCAGCATGGCACACAGGACGTTACGTAGGCGTGCACGTCGTGCCGTACCCGAGGCCACCAAAAAGTCCGCGTCACTAGGTTCAAGGTCTTAAAGAAGCCGAAGTGCCCCGCCGCGGGGTTGTCATGGCACTGGTTCATGACGAGGGCTCGGAGCGGACTTGTGGGCACGTACAGCCGACCCCGGTGCCTGAGCAAGCCCTCCTCCATGGTCCATGGGGACGCAGGGCCAACGTCCGCTCTCCGCTGCTGCGACCAGTCATCCCGTCGCTGCGCTTCCAGCACCTGAGTCCACAGGTCCACCGGTTCCTGGACCGCGGCCAAGGAGTCCGCTGGCAGCACCGTCCGGGGGGAAAGGGAGTCGTTGGGGCAAAAGTATTCCGGCTTACGGGATAGCGCGTCCGCCCTCTGGTTGAGGTGGCTCGGAATGTATGTGACGTGGAAGTTGAACCGGGCAAAAAACAATGACCACCGGATCTGCCGCTGGTTCAAATTCCTGGCCGTGGTGAGGTGCTCCAGGTTCCGATGGTCCGTCCGCACCTCCACCTGGTGTCGGGCCCCCTCGAGGTGATGTCGCCAAGCCTCGAACGCGGCCTTGATAGCCAGCAACTCCTTTTCCCAGATGGTGTAGTTGCGCTCGGAAGGAGTGAGTTTCCGGGAGTAGTAAGCGCAGGGAAAAAGAGTGCCGCCATCCACCGGAGCCTGTAGCAGCACCGCTCCAATCGCCACGTTGGACGCGTCTGTCTCAACCACGAACGGACGGTGTGGATCGGGGTGCCTCAGGACCGGCTCCATGACAAAGGCCTGCTTGAGAACCTCGAAGGCCTGCTGCTGCGGGGGCCCCCACTGGAACGGAACCTTCTTCCGAAGGAGCTGGGTCAACAGCACGGTCAGGGTGGCAAAGCCCGGGATGAAAGTCCGGTAGTAGTTGGCGAATCCCAACAGACGCTGGACGTCCTTCAACCGACGCGGGGGTTCCCAACTGCGCAAGGCCGCCACCTTGTGTGGGTCCATCGCGATGCCCTCGGGGGTGATGATGTGCCCGAGGAACTCTATGGAAGTCTGGAAGAAGTAACATTTCTCCAACTTCGCATAGAGCTGGTGCTCCCGCAGGCGCTGCAGGACCTGGCAGACATGCTGGAGGTGACTCTCCGGGGTCCGGGAATAGATCAAAATATCATCCAGGTAGATCACCTCGAACCGATCCAGCATGTCCCGGAACACGTCGTTCATCAAGTGCTGGAAGACCGCGGGGGCGTTGGTCAACCCGAACGGCATGACGGTATATTCAAAGTGTCCGTATCGGGTGCCAAATGCCGTCTTCCACTCGTCCCCCTCTCGCATCCGCACCAGGTTGTAGGCTCCCCGGAGGTCGAGCTTGGTGAAAATCGAGGCCTCCCGCAACCTCTCCATCAGCTCCGGAATCAGCGGCAGGGGATAGCGATTCCGTACCGTGATGGCATTCAAGCGCCGGTAGTCGCAACACAGGCGCAAGTCCCCCGTCTTCTTTTTCACGAAGAGGACTGGGGCCGAGAGCGGGGAGGTCGAAGGCCGGATGAACCCACGGGCCAGGTTCTTGTCCAGAAAGTCCCGTAAGGCGGCCAGCTCGGGCTCCGACATGGAGTACAGGCGTCCCGAGGGCAGGGGCGCGTTGGGTATCAAGTCCACCGCGCAGTCATAGGGTCGGTGCGGGGGCAAGCGATCCGCCTCCTTCTCGCTGAACACGTCAGCGAAGGATGTCAGCTCCGGAGGCAAGGAGACGTTCGGGGCAGAGACGTCCTGGCCGGCACAGGTGTGGCGAAGGTGGTCAACACACTGCAGGCTGGGGAACGAGATGGCATTTCTCGACCACGCCACCTGAGGGTCGTGCGCCTGAAGCCAGGCCATCCCCAGGACCAAGGGGAAGTGCAGGTCCGCCGTCACAAAAAACTGGATCGCCTCCTCATGGTTCCCAATGGCAAGGCGCAAGGGCTGAGTAGCAAAGTTGATGGGCCCCGCCACAAGTTCCCGCCCATCAATAGTTTCGACCCTCAACGGAGGGTCCACTGGAACCAAGGGAACCTTGTAATGGGCCACAAAGGCCTGGTCCATAAAGTTCGTGGTGGCCCCCGAGTCCACCAGCGCGTGCGCCTGGAGCCCCTCCGACCGGTTAGCCAACAACACCCGGGTGTTCAAAATCAGGTGCCGAGGGGGCTCACAGTCCACAGCCGCCGCCTCCGGCGGGGCATGGTCACCTGCCTGACCCAGAGTTTCCCCTAAGCCAGGCCTGACCCGTTTCCCGGCTGGTCACGCCGAGGCTCCGGAACAGACTTGAGCGATCCACTCCGCTTCCGGGGACACGAGGCGGCGAAATGTCCAGCCTCGCCGCAATAGAGGCACAACCCCCCTTGGCGTCTCCGCATCCGCTCCTGGGCCGTCAGTTGAGGTCTGGCTGCTCCGAGCTCCATGGGCTCCTCAGCCATCGCCACCAAACGCGGTACGGTCCGGGGCGCTGTTGGTACGAAACGCGGGGGTGCCGGCACTGTTGGTGGTTCCGGAAGAGCCCTACGGGGCCGTCGCCATTGTAGGCGGGCATCGATGCGCAGGCATTGGGTCACCAGCGCATCCAGGGTCTGTGGCGCCTCCACCCGAACCAGCTCGTCCTGCATCTCATCGCAGAGGCCGTCCTGGAAGGCATCCATCAGCGCCGCCTCATTCCAGGCCGAATCCTGGCCTAGCAATCAGAACTCCGCAATATAGTCCTGCAGGGGGCGCTTGCCTTGGCGGAGGTCTTTGATGCGCCTCGCTGCCGTCTGCACCCGGAGGGGGTCCTCAAACATGGTGCGCAGGTGTTGCAAAAAGCCCTGATAGTCCAGAAGCAAGGGGCTGTCTTGCAGCAACAGGGGCGTGGCCCATCGGGCGGCAGTGCCAGAGAGGGAGCTGATAATAAAAGCCACCCGAACCCGGTCATCCGGAAAATCCTCCGGCCGCATTGCCATGTACAGCTGGCACTGTCCCAAGAAGGCCGGGAACATTTCCTGCTGTCCAGAAAATTTATCTGGCATGTTCACTGGGCATCTTGGACGGGGAAGGGGAGCAGGTGGAGCTGCTACAGGAGCATTTCCCAAAGCAAGTTGTGCAGTTAGCTGTGCTACTTGCTGTTGCAGAAGTTGATTGGCCTCCAGCAGCTGCTGTACCTGCTGCTGCAGCTGTTGGTCCATCGTGGGTTAACGATGGAGTTTTGGGTGACGAACAAGATGATCTGTCCCCCCCCTTCAGAGACCCACAAAACCACAGCCAGCCGAGGGTTAATAATCACTTGGCACACTCCGCAGTTCTTATCTCAACCTTGGCAGCGATATGCACACCGTCTGCCAAGGACTTTATTGGTTTACACAAACAAGAAAATCACCTACGTAGCTTTGCCGTTCATCTAGCTTCCAAGACTACGAGGTTGCTCCGTTTGTTTAGCTTTGTTCGTCACGAACTTCGTGACTCACTGGCCTGTCTTATATAGACAGGCTTCTGGGTGTGGTCCAGTGACTCACTGATCCCATGACTCCAATCAGTGACTCAGAACTATTTCCTCATACGCCGCAGCTGCAATACTCTTTTGTCTCGCCTTCTTTGGCGTGCATCCAGGAATGACGTCTCTCCCTCACTCTCATCTGAGACACCTGTTTCCCCACTACTTGGCTCTCTTTCAGCTGGCACCTGAGCCGGTGCCAGAGGGGGGGGGGCTGGGAGATCTGGCTGGCTCCTCTTCCTCCTGCTCAGAGCTTCCTTCCTCCAAAGGGATAGGCTCAGAGGACGGGGCCACAACAGGGATTTACTCCCATATGACTGGGAACATCTCCCTCTATCCCATCGAATGAGGGAGGGAGGGCTACCTACCAATCGTGGAGATCACAGTACCTTTCCCCGAAGCCTGTTCTCTTTTGAGACCCTTGTCTTGAACTTCTCACAACGGTAGGCATCTTCAGGGCAGATGGTTGGATGTTGATGCTGAAGTTTGTGTTGGAGTCCGGGATAACCCTCAAGCACACATCCCAGGTTGGAAGCTCCTCCTTCCAAATTGGGGGTGGGGGTGTTGTCTTCTCCCCTGGTCTTGGTCCATCACATGCCCCCTTGGGCAGATTTACCCCAGACAGTGTATACTTTAGAGTGAGGTTCCTTCTGGCTGTCCTTGGTATGGTTTGTCAGCAACCTGCGGCTCCGGAACTGCATGCGGCTCTTTGGGCCCTCGGCTGTGGCTCCCTGTCAGATGATCCCACCACTGGCTGGCCCCACCCCTCGCCCTCCCCTCCCAGTCACTCCTCGCCTGGCCTGAGAAGGTAAGGGGGATGGTGGGGGATGGAGAAGCGGCCAAGGCAGAGACCAAGAGATACAGAGAGGGGAGGGGAGAGGGAGTTTGGGAGAGAGAGATGTCAAACGGATTTTGAGGTTCCCGGTGTTTTTTAACAACTGGTTCTCTGCCCTAATGACTGGCTGGGTAGGCGTGGCTATGGGGGTCATGTGACTGGTAGAAGTGAGTGACATCGAGTTGGCCACACCCACCCAGGTTTTGTGGCTCCCGGTGTTTTGTTTTCTGTGGGAAACGGGTCCAAATGGCTGTTTGAGTATTTAAGGTTGCAGACCCCTGGTCTAAAGGTTGTGTTCCCTTCACATTTATATTATGAAGCCTCTCTTTTTGTTTCAGTTGTTGTAGAATTTGAACATAACGCAACATCCAGAATCCATGTTGGTGATAGCCAGAAAGACCCTCACTCTGAGTTTAATGTCTATGGAGATTTTCAGACATCCAGGACATGGTTGTCCCAAAGGTGCTTTTTCAAGGGGCAACCGGACTTTTTGGTTTTTCATTTGAAAAACCCTCAGTGTACAAAAACACCATACGCTGACTCTAAAAAATTTACCACTTTTCTTGATCATGCTTCTTTGGATAATTCCTTATAGTGAGAAGGATTAAGCAATGGAACAGCTTGTCTCCAGGACTTGTAAATAATAATAATAATAATAATAATAATAATAATAATAATAATAATAATAATAATAATAATAATAATAATAATAATAATAATAATAATAATAATAATAATTTATTTTTATAAACTTAATGCATAATAAAGTCAAGGAATTAACTTCAGCCAAGTACATTCGGCGAATTCGTAAGATATTAATGTCCAAACTGAGTGGAGGAAACATCATAAAAGCCATAAATACCTGGGCTATACCTGTGATTCGATACTCTGCAGGAATAATTGACTGGACCCAGATGGAGTAAGACAATTTGGACAGAAAAACAAGGAAGCTTATGACAATGAATCATGCCTTGCACCCTAAAAGTGATGTTGACCGATTATATTTACCAAAAGCAGAGGGTGGTCGAGGACTCCTACAAGTAAAGCAGACTGTGGAAGAAGAAAAACGCAGCTTGAATGATTACATCCAGAAAAGTGAAGAACCAATGATTAAGGAAGTAAATAAAGGAGGCCTTTTAAAGACAACTAAAACAAAAGCAGAATATAAGAAAGAAGTAATTGAGCAGCGAGCTGAAAATTGGAAAAGCAAAGCTCTGCATGGCCAATACTTGAAAAGTATTGAAGGCAAAGGTGACCAGAAACTAACTTGGAACTGGTTAAGATCAGGAGTACTGAAAAAAGAAACAGAAAGCTTTATTTTGGCAGCTCAAGAACAAGCCCTAGCCACAAACTGCATGAAGGCAAAAATTCAACATGTTACCATCAACAGCAAATGCCGCCTCTGTAATGAGAAAGATGAGACAGTCGACCACCTAATCAGTGGGTGCAGCAAAGTTTCACAAACCGACTACCTACAACGCCATGACCGTGTTGCTAAGATCATTCACTGGAAATTGTGCCAGAAGTTTGGATTTGAGTACAGCAAAAACCACTGGGAACATCAGGTTGAGAAAGTTCTAGAGAATGAGAAACTCAAGATCTTGTGGGACTTTAGGATTCAGACTGACAGGCATTTGGTCCACAACACACCTGACATAACAGTAGTTGAAAAGAAAAAAGGATGGTTCATTGATATTGCAATACCTGGTGATGCACGGATTGAAGATAAGCAGCAAGAAAAAATCACAAAGTACCGGGACTTGCAAATTGAAGTTGAGCGACTGTGGAAAAAGAAATCATGTATTCCTATTGTAATTGGAGCCCTTGGAGCAATACCCAAAGGGCTACCCCGCTATTTAGAAATTCTAAATTTACCGGACTTGAACATTTTGACTCTACAAAAAACCACCTTACTCGGAACAGCTTACATCCTCCGACGATATCTTAACAGTTCCTAGGTCCTTGGTTAGGAATCGAGCTGCTGAGCTATTAACCAGCCTCAAAGACTGTAAATCTCACTACAGATTAACCAATAATAATAATAATAATTTTATTTCTATACCGCCTTTCTCCCGAAGGACTCAAGGCGGTGTACAGCCTATTAAAAGCACAAAAAGAGACATCAGTTAAAAAATAATTAAAATTGATAAATAATTTAGGCTCAGATTTAAAACCAACATTTAAACACCCAATTTAAAAATCATCACATTGATAGCCTGGCCTGGTAGAATAGCAGGGTCTTGAGGGCACAGTGAAATATATGGAGGTCGGAGATCTTCTAATTTCCGGGGGCAATTCATTCCAAAGGGCAGGGGCTCCATCACTGGAAATTTCTAAGAAAAATTGGACCATTTTTTGAGATGCTATGAGAAGGGACCTCCAAGGTCCCTTCTCTTCCAGATGTTGGAATCTATCAGGAGTTGAAGGTGTCCATACCTTAAGGAACAGATCAAACCAGGTTGCCCCGGTTGATCTCAGAACTTCAGAGCTCTGATGATCTTCCTCACTTGTTCACGTAACTACTTGGGTTGGGAAGCAATAGAAGAAATCTTCTCCTCCCTAAATCTAATATCTTGTCACTGGGCTTTGATGTAGAATCTGCTCATCTCAACATTCAGAGAAGTCCATCAGGTTTGAAGCAACCTTAACTTGCACTGGATTTTATTCCAGTAGCAAATCTGAGGATGGAATCTGTCTGATCTCAACTGCCAAAACTTACCCAGATCTTGCAGAACGAGGAGCAGGAGCAGCAGCTGAGGAGGACCACAGATTCTCTTGAAGGATCTCAAGGCAGCCATGCCGATAGCAGCAGAAGAGTCATCTGAGGTGACTTTGGGTCTTGCCCAACAGATCTTTCCTCCAGAGGGAGGAACAAAAGAGGAACTCCCATTTCCTTTTCGTAAAATTGGACCAATGGCTCAGGTTTGAATATTAGGCAGTTGTATTAACCTCTGAACCACAAGCTCTCCTCCTTTTATCAGCTTGAGCCAGGGGAGAGATTAAGGGAAGCAGAATGCTCCCTCCCATATTGCGGTAGACCAGGTGCTTTGACAGAAAAAAAACACTTTATGTACATTATTTATAGTTTTTTCTTTAACGTATATAAGTACTTAGTGAATACTACATTGTCTGGGTTAATTTACTTTATACAAAATTCTAATAATAATAATAATACTATTTAGATATACATACATACATAATAATCTTTCAACTTCTAGGCTTTACATAAACTCTGTAATTATAATAATGTATTATTTTTTGTAGCAATGTACATAGTAATGTTTTCCCAATTTCTACTTTCTACCTCTTTTTTCTAACCCCTAATGCAACAATTCCCATATTAAAAAGGATTATGTTTCTATCCATCATCTCTTACCCTTTACTATTTAAGCATACGTGATAGTAGTCTTTCAACTTCTAACATTTACATATACATAATAATTATAGTAGCTTATATGATGTGACAGCATGCATAATAACATTTTCCCAACTTCTAATTTCTAGCTCTATTTTCTCATCTTTCGTAAGACAACGATCATATTAAAATGTATTGTGGATTTATCCATCATCTCTTGCCCTTTTCAGTATTTCAATTCTTATTTTTAATTTTGTGATCAATCTCTCGTGCTCCTCCCTTGGGATCTTGTATCCCTCTACATTATTCATGCTTAGTCTCAGTGTTTCCTCTGCCTTCACACCTGCCTCTCATTGTCTGCTCTCTAAAATACCCATCAATAACTCTTTCGTCCATGCTAAGAGTTCTTTCTCCTTGCTCTCTTCTACATTTCAACCTCTTGAGAAATGATCTACCTGCTCTATTTCATGATCTTTTTACTATCTCTTTTGTATCTTTATCTACTTGTGTCATTTGTTGATTTATCTCCTCTATTCTTTTCCTCTGCTCTTTCTGAATTCTCCTCTATTGTCCAAGTTTTTTTGTTCAGTTTCCATTATCATTTGCTGGGGATTTCTTGGTCTCACTGTTGAAGTTTTACACCCACAACTCTTAAAAATTGCTTTCTTTGCAAGAACAACATTATCTCCATCAGTTTCTTACATCCATCTATCTATCTATCTATCATCTACCTACCTACCTACCTACCTATCAATCTAACATCTCTCCCTCCCTCCCTCTCTATCTCTCTACCTACCTACCTACCTACGTACTTATCTACCTACTTACCTACCTACCTATGAATCTAACATCTCTCCCTCTCTCTGTGTGTGTGTGTATGTGTGTGTGTGTGTATGTAGGTCTTTGGTTATTCGGGTCTTCTCCCGCGTAGAATTGGAAGTATCTTGGCGACGTTTCGATGAAGTCTCATTCGTCATCTTCAGGCTGGTGTTCTCGGCTTCGTGGAAGCACGAAACCGAGAACACCAGCCTGAAGATGACGAATGAGACTTCGTCGAAACATCGCCAAGATACTTCCAATTCTACGCGGGAGAAGACCTGAATAACCAAAGACCTACATACAAACACCCGCGAAAACCTCAGAAAATATATATATATCATTATTAGCATCATTAGCCACTTTTAACCCCTCCAATCCACACATGAATCAGACCAACACCCTCCATGAAAAGCCCTCAAGACCGCAAACATGAAGCCAAACAACAACAACGCAGCTCACCAGCTCAAATCCCCCTGCAACTCAGACTAAGCCGAGCACAACCAAGCCCCCACCCAAACAGAACACACCTCCATCCAATCAGAGCACAACCAACCCCCCATCCAATCAGAGCACAGCCAAGCCCCTAACCAATCAGAACACACCTCCACCCAATCAGAACACAGACAAGCTCCCACCCAATCAGCTCACACCCCCACTAGTAGTTAAAAGGAAGGGTCAGCTGCAATCTCACATTGCTCCTGGAAGAACGAAGCAGAGAACACCAGCCTGAAGATGACGAATGAGACTTTGTCGAAACGTCGCCAAGATACTTCCAATTCTACGCGGGAGAAGACCCGAATAACCAAAGACCTACATACAAACACCCGCGAAAACCTCAGAATATATATATATATATATATATATATATATATATATATATATATATATATATATATATATATATATATATATATATAAAAAACAATGGGAAAGCCATCTTACCCTACATAAAAGGAACAACAGATAAAATTAGCAAAATACTGCAAAGACACAACATCAAAACCATATTTTGCACAGATAGAAAGATATCGTCTATCCTAAGAAACCCTAAGGACAAAATAGAACTAGAAGATCAAGGCATATATGAAATCCCGTGTGCTTCCTGCCCCTCAACATATATTGGGCAGACCAACAGAAGAATGAGTGTGCGCATCGAGGAACATAAAAACTCAATACAGAAGAAAGAACACATATCATCATTAGTACAACACATAAATGCCACAGGACATAATATTAACTTTAATAACACAAAAACAGTTGCAAAAATAGAACATCTCAATGGCAGAATAATCAGAGAGGCCATTGAAATAGAGAAAAGACCATATTGCATGAATAAACGTGATGACACCTCCCGTCTGCCTTCTATTTGGAAACCTGCTCTCATAAATAGACAAATCTTAACACAAAGTGTAAACCATAGGTCAAAGGTTCATCAGGAGACCTGTGTAGCCACCATTTCCAACATATCTTATCCATCAACCCACATCCCAGCAACAGTGCTTCCACCCAATCAAAATACAACTACATCATCAGCCAATCAGAATAAAGCAGCACTGTCAACCAATCAGAATACACCTCTGCCTCCTTTTAAAGAAGGATGTCAGTTAAGATCACACAGTTTGCCCATAGGCACCAAACCGAGAACATCAGCCAGATGATGATGAATGAGATTTCATCGAAACGTCGCTGCAATACTTCCAAAGATATGTTTGCAATTACACGGGAAGAAACCCGAGATATCACCTGTACATACATACATACATACATACATACATACATACATACATACATATATATATATATATATATATATATACACCTACGTACTTACCTACCTATCTACCTATCTACCTACCTACCTATCAATCTAACATCTCTCCCTCTCTCTCTATCTCTCTATCTACCTACCTACCTACCTACCTATCAATCTAACATCTCTCCCTCTCTCTCTCTCTCTCTCTCCCTACCTACCTATCTATGTACTTACCTACCTACCTATTTACCTACCAATCAATCTACCATCTCTCCCCCCTCTCTCTCTACCTACCTACCTACCTACCTACCTACCTACCTACCTATCAATCTAACATCTCTCCCTCTCTCCCCCCCTCTCTCTCTCTCTCTTCCCCCCCCTCTCTCGATCTATAAGGGACCGTGGAGGATCTTTTAACCCAAACCCTTGCTTAAGCAAGGGACCCTATAGCAGGGGCCAAATCCAGCAGGTTCTGACAGGTTCTGGAGAACCAGTAGCAAAAAGTTTGAGTAGTTCAGAGAACCGGTAGCAGATATTTTAGGTACTTCAGAGAACCGACAAATACCACCCCTGGCTGGCCCCTGAGTGGGGTGGGAATGGAGATTTTGCAGTATCCTTCCCCTAGAGTAGGGTGGGAATGAAGATTTTGCAATATCCTTCACGCCCACCAAGCCACGTCCACAGAACTGGTAGTAAACAAATTTGCATTTTACCACTGCCCTGTAGATCTATTTCTCCTCATCCTCTTCTTTCATTATATCTCATGGCCGCGGCATGGGTTTTATTATTTTATTAATTTTAAATTAAATTTTGCAAAAGAAAATGTATGCAAAACAAACAACAAACGAAAATGTAGTAATGCTGTTTGACCATAAGAGGGAGCCCGGGACTAACATATTGCCTGTCAATTACTAATTTAACAGAATAAACCTCACAATACATACTTTTGGGACAGTGTCTGAATTATCAGATATGGCTAGTAGAAGCAAACAGGAAAAGATATGTTGAGGGCAAGACCTATTTTGCAAGAAGACTCAAGAAAAATACATTAAGCCAATTTAGATGGTGGCAGCAAAGATTGAAGTAAAGATTGATAAGGAACTTGTGGGGAGATTTATCAGTTTCCGGCAGAATAAAATAGAGAAGAGAGACATACAATACGTAATTTAACTAGGCAATGAGGCCCTATTGGAACTATGAGAAAAGGAACTTCTGCTGTGGTTCCAAATTCTCCTTGAAGTATCAGGAGAAGATGTAGGATCAAGAACGAAAGCATGAGGAAGGAGGGAATTAATTCAATTAATTAAGTAAAGTACCTGAAAGCAACACAATATCTTTCTTTGTACCCATAACATCAATTTATTGAGTGATACGAATCCTGGCAAATTATCTTTGTCTCCACAAATAGCAGAGACACAAGAATTGAACATGGACATTTAACGTTTTGTGACTCCTTCATATTTCAAAAGTGTTTCTGCGCCCCCAAATTCTATCATATTTACATTTATTTATTTATTTATTGGTTCGATGTATATGCCGCCCTTCTCCGGAGACTCAGGACGGCTTACAATGCTTTAAGCAATAGCCTTCATACTTTTGTATATGCCTGCTTAGTAGGGCTTTTGGCCCCCCTAAGCAGTGTTTTTTTTTTAATACAAAGTCAGTTTATTGCCCCCACAATCCGGGTCCTCATTTTATCTACCTCGGAAGGATGGAAGGCTGAGTCAACCTTTGCTCCTTTATCGCTTCCGTAAGCAAATACTTTTCATATTTCTTTCCTAATCTTTTACAACAACAAAAAAAACCCCAACAATTACTTCAGTTTTCAAGGTTATTATTATTTTTTAAAAAAATAATAATAAAGGAGCAGCATTTTAAGGTAGATTCATTTGAATCAGAAACGTGGCAAAAGAAAGTAAGGTTATTTTTTTAAAAAAAAGAAATCTCTGTCTTGGTTTGATAGGCTTGGAACTGTATACATTTGGGAGAGTGAACCGCTCACGATACAAGCCTTTTAATAATATTATTATTATTGATTTCTTAAAGCGATCCCTTCTCATCCTGAAAAATCCCTCAGGAACAGGAGTCCCTAAGCTGAAGTTTAAGACTGTACTTCCTGGAATGTTCCAGAAGGAGGTTTTGTCCTCTTGCGTCCGAACACTTTTAATAGGGAGAGGCAACACACGAAAAGCAGGATGGCTGCTTTGCTCAGGAAAAGTGCGAGGCAGAGAGGAAGGAAGGATTGTTGCTGTGAGCCTGTGGAGAAAAAACAGTGGATTAACAAAACAGAATAACAGAGTTGGAAGAGACCTTGGAGGTCTTCTAGTCCAGCCCCCTGCTCAAGCGGGACAACCTATACCATTCCAGACCAATGACTGTCCAGTCTCTCCTTAAAAGACAAATTCCTTGTGTGTCCAGTCACACTTGGCCAACAAAGAATTCTATTCTATTCTATTCTATTCTATTCTATTCTATTCTATTCTATTCTATTCTATTCTATTCTATTCTATTCTATTGTCTCATCTCGTCTTGTCTCATCTAAAAACCTCCTGTGATGAAGCACCCACAATTTCTGGTGGCAAGCTGTTCCTCTGGTTAATTGTCCTCACTGTTAGGAAGTTTCTCCTTAATTCCAGGTTGCTTCTCTCCTTGATTAGTTTCCACCCATGGCTTCTTGTCCTGCCTTCAGGTGCTTTGGAAAATACCTTGACTCCCTCTTCTTTGTGGCAGCCCCTCAGATATTGGAAGACTGCTATCCTTTCCCCCCTGGTCCTTCTCTTCACTCGACTTACCCAATTCCTGCCACTGTTCTTCCTATGTTTATATGTTTACAAGGGAAAAAACTCCCTGGAAATCAGCTCAGCTTTTAGTGTGGGAAGGGTCACAAAGAAAATGGGAACTACACAGAAGCCGTAATCGAGGACATCCTCGACTTATGACAGTTCATTTAGGGACCATTCACACAACCGTCGCAGTATCCCCATGCTCACGCGATGAAAATTCAGATGCTTGAAAACTGACTCGTATTTATGATGGTTCAAGTGCCCCCACCTGGGGGGGGGGGGGTCACGTGATCCCTTTTAGTGAACTCCTGAGAAGGAAAGTCCATGGGGAAGGCAGATTCACTGAACAACCATACGACTCACTTAATGATCTGTCCTCCTCTACATACACCCACAAAAACACAGCCAGTCGAGGGTTAAAGAAGCACTTGGCACACACCACAGTTCTTATCTCCAACTTGGCAGCGATATGCACACCGTCCGCCAAGTGCTTTAATAGTTCACAGAAAGAAAATCACATACGTAGCTTTGCCAAAATCCGTTCTTTTAGCTCCAATGACTACCAGATTGAGTTATTGTTCGTCACAGAGATCATTGACCACCACCCTCTCTTATATAGTCTCTGGGGTGTGGTCCAGTGTGTCATTGGTCCTGTGACTCAAGTCCAGTGACTCAGGTCTATTCCCTCGCACGTCTCCTCAGCTGCTGCAAGCGCTTATCTCGCCTTCGTTGACATGCGTCCAGGAATGACGTCTCTCCCTCACTCTCATCTGAGACACCTGTTTCCCCACTACTTTGCTCTCTTTCAGCTGGCACCTGAGACGGTGCCAGAGGGGGGGGGCGCTGGGAGATCTGGCTGGCTCCTCTTCCTCATGCTCAGAGCTTCCTTCCTCCAATGGGATAGGCTCAGAGGACGGAGCCACAACACTTAAGAACTACATAGCAACTGTGGCCAGAAAGATCGTAAAAATGGAGCAACACCCACTTAACGCATGTTTCACTTAACAACAGAAAATAGGGGACCAATAGTGGTCGTAAGGCAAGGACGACCTATACTGATGCCTGCTTTTTGTATAGTGTCAAACAAATCTGGAAAAACACCAACCCTGCAGGTTTTATGTCAATAAATCCTCAGAAGGAAAAATTTAGAGAGTCCACACTTACCTCCTGATGTTTTAAGTGGCCTCGTAATGAAGAGCGTGGTGCTTTCGTTGACCAGAGGCTGGGAATCCTGCTTGACCCGGCACAGGAAGGTGGAGGAGTTCCTGTCTTCGGTAGCCATCACCTCCATGAAGCTCTTGAGGGAAAAGGTCCCATCGGGATTTGAAATTCTCGAGTAAACCATTCCTTTTCTGCTGGGGGCATCCTTGGCAAACAGCTCCACTTTTGCATCACTTGGATAAAAGCTTTCTGCGTTGCAAGTGACCATCACTGTGGCATTCAGCTGGACGGGGGAAGGGGGAATGGTCTGAAGATGCATTTTGGGAGGAACTGAGCAAAAAAAGTCAAAGAGGTCAGTCAGAAGAGTCTCAGATTCATGGTTCCTGCATGCAGAATGGGGGGGGAAGACCTGTTGATTCTGCCCTCCGATTGAAGCATTGAGGGAACCAGTAGGTCGTCTGAACACAACCCTGGTGTGAAAAATCCAGCGCTTGGTGGGAGGAAACCCAAGATCAGAACTGAACCAGTGGTGGGATTCAGCCGGTTCTCACCGGTTCAACTGAACCAGTTGCTAATTTTGTGTGCAGTTCGACGAACCGGCTGAATCACTACACCCGGCTCGCCCCTCCCCTCCCAGGCATTCCTCGCTTCCCCCGCCTCTCTGGAGCCATTTTGGCATCTCGGCGCTTCTCTAATTAGTCCCCTGCCCCTATGGAGGCAGTGGTGAAATCTAAACCAGTTTGCTACACACCAATAGGAGGCTTGGCAAGGTAAGTAGAACAGTCAATGAGGGGGAAGATCAGCTGTGCCGCGTGATTTAGCTTAGCTAGAAAGCATTATTTCCTGCTTTCTAGCAAAGCTAAACCGCACAGCACAGCTGATCGTCGGAAATACCCATTCAGAGGAACTGGCAGCTTTTTTAAACTACAGGTTCTCCTGAACCAGAGTGAACCAGTAGCATTTCACCCCTACATGGAGGGCCCTCTACCAGGTACAGACTCCATAACTTCCTCCCTCTCTGTACCCCAAGGTTCACCTACCTCTTAGGACATCACCAAGTTGGAAGTTCTCCTGAGACTTCTGAGCTGAGCTGTGTTGGATCTGGCAGCTCAGCTGTGATTTCACATCCCCTTGCCCAAGCAGGATTGCCACACTGCTTTTCACATGGTACCTCCTTTCCCCCTTTAGTTCAATATGTGAGATTTCGGGCTGGTTAGTCTGTATCGTTTTCCCATCCTTCATCCAAACAACTTTGATGTCTTTGGAAGGGAAGTCATATGCAGAACATTGAAAAGAGGCCCGAGATCCTGCCGTGATTCTGCCTTGGGGGCCATGTTCGACTGAGGGAGAAAGTAGAGAGACATCTATTGACGTTCCTCAGAAACAACACAGGAGTCTCCAAGAGTCTTTTTAGTCACAGAGACACAGCTTCCAAACATGGGATTTACTCCCATGTGTCTCTCCATTGATTAGGAACATTTAATTTAATTTAATTTAATAATTTAATTTATCGCATTTCTATGCCGCCCAACTCCCAGCAACACAAATGCTGCCTTGCAAGATATTTGGCTAAACGTAGCCCCGTATAAGGCGGGACTAGAACTCACAGGCTCCAGGTTAAGCCCTGGTGCCTTAACCAGTAAACTGGCTCCTTCTATAGGTAAAGTAAGGACGAAAAAAAGAAGGAAAAAGGAAAAAGAAAACGAAAGAAGGAAGGAATGAAGAAAGGAAAGGAAAGAAAGGAAGGGAAAGAAAAAAACAGTGAAGAAAAAGGAAAAAGAAAAACATGTAGACACTTGGGTGGGAAGCAATGGAAGAAATCTTCTCCTCCTCAGATCTAACATCAGGCACTGGCCTTTGCTGTGGAATCTGCTCATCTCAATGTTCAGAGAAGCCCATCAGGTTTGAAGCAACCTTAATATTTACCTTGCCCTGGATTTCCTCCCCGTTGCAAATCTGAGGACGGAATCTGTCTGATCTCAACTGCCAGCTCACCCAGATCTTGCAGAAGGAAGAGCAGCAGCAGCTGAAGAGGTCCACAGATTCTCTTGAAGGACCTCAAGGCAGCCATCCCGATAGCAGCAGAAGAATTATCTGAGGTGACTTTGGGTCTTGCCCAGCAGATCTTTCCTCCAGAGGGAGGAGCAAAAGAGGAACTCCCATTTCCTTTTTGTAAAGTTGGACCAATGGCTCAAGTTTGAGTTTCCGGGTAAGTAATATCATGGAGTCAAAGAAGCCAGAGAAGTTCTGCTTGTTTACTCAGGAGCAATAAAAATCCACCTTTAAATCAGCAATATTCAACGACTAGCCTTCCTGTCATCTCGAAAGTTAGAAAGTTAGACTTTACCGCAAGGTCCTGTTGAAGCTTTGGTTACGTCCTGGAACCAATGGATCGCTGAGGCTTTGGATGGTATGATCGCTCCTGTGCTGCCTCTCTGGATGGATCAATTGTCGATCCGGCAAAGGGGCAAGAGACACCTAGAGCACCAATGGAGAAAAGGGAGGGATCCATCCTAGAGGACATGGGTTAGAGCTGCTATTTATTTATTTATTTATTTATTTGTTTCAATTTCTATACCGCCCTTCTCCCCGGGAGGGGGACTCAGGGCGGTGAACAGCCAAATTTAAAAAACATATAATACAAGCATTAAAAGAATAATAAAATTAAATTAAATTCATTGGCGTTCCAAATAAAATTCTAACCCCATTTAAAATACCCAATTTAAAACCCCAGAAATCAATTAAGAAAATTTTGTTAAAACCCCATTAACAACAATCAAGCAAGGCCGGCTTGTTGAAATAAATAGGTCTTAAGGGCCTTTCGGAAAGTGCGGAGGTCCGGGATCAAACGAACTTCTGGAGGCAGCTCGTTCCATAGGGTAGGTGCCCCCACAGAGAAGGCTCTCCCCCTGGGGGCCACCAGCCGACATTGCTTGGCTGATGGCACCCTGAGAAGGCCCTCTCTGTGTGAGCGTACTGGCCGGTGGGAGGTTATCGGTAGCAGCAGGCGGTCCCGCAGGTACCCCGGTCCCATGCCATGGAGCGCTTTAAAGGTCAAAACTAACACCTTGAAGCGCACCCGAAAGACCACCGGAAGCCAGTGCAGCTCGCGCAGGAGAGGTGTCACATGGGAGCGCCCCCTTGCTCCCATAATCACCCCCGCGGCCGCATTCTGGACCAGTTGGAGCCTCCGGGTGCACCCCAAGGGGAGCCCCATGTAGAGAGCGTTACAGTAGTCCAGGCGAGACGTGACGAGTGCATGAGTGACTGTGCACATGGAGTCCCGATCCAGAAAGGGGCGCAACTGGCGCATCAGGCGAACCTGATAAAAGGCCCCCCTGGCCACGGCCGCCACATGCCCTTCCAAGGACAGCCGTGAGTCCAGGAGGACACCCAAGTTGCGCGCCCCCTCTGTGGGGGCCAATGACTCACCCCCAATAGCCAGCGATGGCACTAGCTGGCTATACCAGGACGCCGGCATCCACAGCCACTCGGTCTTGGAAGGGTTGAGACGAAGCCTGTTCCTCCCCATCCAGACCCGCACGGCCTCAAGGCACTGGGACATCACTTCGAGGGCATCATTGGGGTGGTCAGGGGTGGAGATGTACAGCTGAGTGTCATCAGCGTACAGTTGGCAACTCACCCCAAAACCACGGATGATCTCACCCAGAGGCTTCACATAAATGTTGAACAGGAGCGGCGAGAGGACCGACCCTTGTGGCACCCCGCAAACGAGGTGCCTCGAGGTCGACCTCTGCCCCCCTGCCAACACAGACTGCGATCGGTTGGAGAGATAGGAGGAGAACCACCGTAGCACGGTGCCTCCCACCCCCAAACCCCCCAACCGACGCAGCATGATACCATGGTCGATGGTATCAAAAGCCGCTGAGAGATCTAACAGGACCAGGACAGAGGAGCACCCCCTGTCCCGAGCCCTCCAGAGATCATCCACCAACGCGACCAATGCCGTCTCCGTGCTGTACCCAGGTCTGAAGCCGGACTGGCACGGATCTAGATAGACTGTTTCCTCCAGGTACTGTGGGAGCTGGCGCGCAACCACACTCTCAACAACCTTCGCAACAAAGCGAAGGTTGGAGACAGGACGAAAATTTGCCAAAACAGCCGGGTCCAGAGAAGGCTTCTTGAGGAGGGGCCTCACCACCGCCTCTTTCAAGGCGGCAGGCAAGAAACCCTCACCCTGCTATCCAGGTGTATCTTGCGTCAGTAAGAGTGGTAAACCCTAGTGTTCTTCTGCCCTTGTTGGATCCACAGAGTGTCCTCTGGCAGCCATTTTTGCCTTCCCCAGGCTCCTAGAAAGGCTCTGGAGCCTGGGGAGAGCAAAAAACAGGCCTACTGTGCCATCCTGTGCCACAAGCGGGGAGGGGGTTGGTCTTGAGGGCACAGCGAAAAACACGGAGGCCGGAGATCTTACGGATTTCCGGGGACAGTTCATTCCAAAGGGCAGGGGCTCCCACAGAGAAGGCCCTCCCCCTGGGTGTCGCCAGCCGACATAGTTTGGCAGACGGCACCCCGAGGAGTTCCTCTCTGTGGGAGCGAAGTGGCCGGTGGGAGGCTACTGGTGGCAGGAGACGGTCTCGAAGGTAACCCGGTCCGATGCCATGGAGCGCTTTGAAGGTGGCAACCAACACCTTGAATCGCACCTGGAAGACCACTGAAAGCCAGTGCAGCTCCCGCAGGAGGGGTGTCACATGGGCACAACAAGTTGCGTCCATAGCCACCCGCGCAGCTGCATTCTGGACCAGCTGGAGCCTCCGAGTGCTCAATTATTCGGGTGTGTCAGGAAAACAGAGCCACCACACCCTGTGCCTCTTTCCTAGAAGTAAATCTTCAATCAGAACGGAACTAAATTCTGCGGTGAAATGTTATTAAATTTGTGGTTAGGGCTATCCTCCCTTTCCTCTTTATCGGAGAGACTGGACCAATTTCTCAAGAGGAAAATAGAATCGGATTTGAGTTTAAAAAAAGAAAAGAATTTTTTAAAAAAACACCTCTCAATACATATACGCACCATCATCCGTGTGAACACTGTCAGATGGGTTTGGTACTTTAATTAAGCTGCCCGATTGTCAAACATGCGTAGAGAAAATAAATAAATTTAATCACAGCTCTTCCGTTTGCTAACACGATCTCTCTCTCCCCCCCACCTTCCTCCTCTCAGTCTCTCTCTTTGTCTCCCTCTCTCTCTCTCTCTCTCTCTCTCTCTCTCTCTCTCGTCTCTCTCTGTGTGTGTCTCTCTCTGTTTCTGTCTCTCTCTCCCTAGTCTCTGTCTCTCTAGCGGTCTCTGTCTCTCTCTGTCTGTCTTTCTGTCTCTCTCCTCTCTTTCTCTCTCTTTCTGTGTCTGTCTCTTTCTCTCTCCCCCTCCCTCCTCCGTCTCTCTCTCTCTTATCTCTGTCTGTCTCTCTCTCTTTCTGTCTGTCTGTCTGTCTCTGTCAGTCTCTCTGTCTCTGTCTCTCTCTGTCTCTCTCTCCCTCTCTCTCTCTGGGGTCTGTCTGTCTGTCTGTTTGTCTCTCTGTGTCTTTCTCTCTCCCT
Organism: Coluber constrictor foxii; assembly: GCA_038048745.1. NCBI lineage: Eukaryota > Metazoa > Chordata > Lepidosauria > Squamata > Colubridae > Coluber > Coluber constrictor. Next base: position 1,736,689 of record CM075960.1, read on the forward strand.
CATCTCTGTCTCTCTCTGTGTCTGTCTCTCTCTGTCTGTGTGTTTCTCTCTATCTTTCTCCCTCTTGTGTCTGTCTCTGTCTATCTGTCTGTCTCTCCCTCCCTCCCTCCCTCCACTCTGTCTTTCTCTCTCTGTCTCTCTCTCTGCATCTGTCTCTCTCTCTCCCATCTCTCTGTCTCCCTCTCTCCCTCCCTCCTCTCTCTCTCCCTTCCTCCTCTCTGTCTATCTCTTTGTCTCTCTTTGTCTCTCTCTCTCGTCTCTCTCTGTCTTTCTCTCCCTGTCTGTCTCTTTCTGTGTGTGTCTCTGTCTCTCTCGCCCTCATCTCTGTCTCTCTATATGTCTCTATCTCTCTGTGTCTGTCTCTCTCCCTCCTTTCTCTCTCTTTCTGTGTCTGACTGTCTCTTTCTCTCTCTCGCCCTCCCTCCTGTCTTTCTCTCTCATCTCTGTCTCTCTCTCTCTCTCTTTCTGTTTGTCTGTCTGTCTCTCTCTATCAGTCTCTTTGTCTCTGTCTCTCTCTGTCTCTCTCTGTCACTCTCCCCCTTCCTTCCTCCATCCTCTCTCTCCCCCTTTCTCTCTCTCTCTCTGAGCTCTGTCTGTCTGTCTGTCTGTCTCTCTGTCTTTCCCTCTCCCTCATCTCTGTCTCTCTCTGTGTCTGTCTCTCTCTCTCTGTGTCTCTCCCTCGTCTGTGTCTGTCTCTGTCTGTCTGTCTCTCTCTCCCTCCCTCCACTTTGTCTCTCTCTCTCTGTCTCTCTCTCTGCATCTGTCTCTCTCTCCCTCCTCTCTCCCTCCCTCTCTCCCTCTCTCCTCTCTCTCTTTTTCCTTCCGTCCTCTCTGTCTCTCTGTCTTTCTATCTCTCTCTCTGTGTATGTCTCTCTCCCTCCCTCCCTCCTCTCTGATTCTCTGTCTCTCTCACTCCCTCATATTTCCCTCTCTCTGTCTCTCTCTCACACACATAAACACACACACATATATACACAAAACACTGGTTAAAAGAGAGCTTGTTGTTCTTTTTCTTCTTTGGTTCTCCTTTTAATTGTTGAAACACACACACACACACACGTTCTCTATCTCTAGTGAAAAGACAAAGAGGTTAGCGAGTGCTTGCTAATTTACCTCATCATTACTCACTCACACATTCACAGCACCGGAAAATTGCCACACTCAAATCACTATCAGCCGAACACAACAGGTTCCTGGAAGACACCAGACTAAGGGAAGTTAAAGTCACAACAAATTTTACTGGTTATTACATATTTATTTTATTTATTTTTATTTTAATTTGATTTATATGCCGCCCTTCTCCGGAGACTCAGGGCGGCTTACAATGCGTTAAGCAATAGCCTTCATACTTTTGTATATTTTATACAAAGTCAGCTTATTGCCCCCAACAAACTGGGTCCTCAATTTACCCACCTTAGAAAGGATGGAAGGCTGAGTCGACCTTGAGCCTGGCGAGGATTGAACTCACAGAAATTACAGGCAGCTGGTGTTAATTGCTGCCTTTAGTAGGAGGCATTAGCCCTCTACGCTACACATATACATATATATATATATATACATATCACACGATTCGGAAAATACGAGTTCTAGGTATATTAGTAAAGAAAGAAGCAGACATCCTGCGAGCTCCGGAACTTAAAATTTTAAAATAATTAAAATTTTATTCTACTAAGCTTTCGTCGGCCATCTGATGACATAGGCGTCAGAATATTAAACTACCATTACAGAGATCTCTGCCTTTATATGCCATTAATCAGTTTGGCCATTGCATCTGTAATAGGCCCTTCCAGCCATTTCCCACGTGTAATTAGCTGTGTTGTTTTTGCTGTCGTCATGCTGGATGATGGAGACTGATATGTATATGTGTGTGTCTGTGTATGTACAGTATATATACTGTATATGTATGTATGCTATATGTATGTGTGTATATACAGTATATATACCAATCAATCAAAATAGAGCTGGAGGGGACCTTGGAGGTATTCTAGTCCAACCCTCAGCTAAAGAAGGAGACCCTATATGCCATTCTGGGCAAATGGCTGTCTTGAAAATCTCCAGTGATGGAGTGTTAGGATATGGTATAAGCCTAACAGGTTGTCCAGGCAATATATGTGTTCTGTGACTTTAACATGAATATGTATTATATGGCTTTACGTAGTACTGCTTAGTCATTGTAATGCTGAGTCATTCTGATGCTGCGCCATTATATCCTAATTAGATCATCACTAGTTGTGAACGTATTTAGGAAGGGAAGTGAAATGTAGTCAGTTGTTGATATGCTACCATTGTGGGTGCTATCATCGTGGATGGATATGCTACCATTGTGGTTTGTTACCAGCGTGAAGTTGTTATAAGTACCAACTACTGTTTGTATGGTAAGAAGATTTTTGTATCACCGGACTGATTTAACTGCCAAAGACTTGGATTGATTAAATAAAGACTATGAGATTGTTTTTTCACTATAAAGTAAACCTTTGATAAACCATTTTGTGTGTATCTTATTCATTGCTCTCAGCAACGTTTCTCTGTGCTCTACACTCTGCTGGTTGGTTAACGCAACAATATCCTTAATATAGAGCACCCACAATTTCTGGTAGCAAGTCGTTCCACCGTTTAATTGTCCTCACTGTCAGGAAATTTTTCCTTAGTTCTGGGATTTCTATGATTTTTATACTGGTTCCTTTATAACTTCCGTAAGCAAATTCTGTTCATCTTTCTTTCCTAATCCTTTAAATATATGTCGAAAGAACAATTACTTCAGTTTTCAAGATTGTTTTTTTTTTAAAAAAATAAATAAAGAAGCAGCATTAAATTTGAATCACTGACATGGCAAAATAAAGTAAGGTTGATTTTTTTTTTAAATATCTGTCTCGGTTTTATAGGCTTAGAACCAGGGGTGAAATACTCCCGGTTTGGATCGGATCGCCTGATCCGGTAGCGATGGCAGTGGGTGGTTCAAAGAACCGGTAGCAAAAATCCCTGCCCCCCCCTCCACGTGCCCAACTGAGCCGCGCAATCATCAGAGACTTTTTAAAAAAACTTTTAAAAGCATTTTTTTCTACAACCTCTTCGGCCGAAAAAATACTTTTAAAAGAAAAAAAAAAAGCCTCTGATGATCGCACTGCTCAGCTGGGATCGTCAGAGGCTTTCAAAAGCATTTTTTAAAAAGTATTTAAAGGTATTTTTTTTAAAGTAAGTATTTTAAAAATACTTTTAAAAGTAAAGAAAAAAAGCTGGCCACGCCCACCCAGTCACATTACCCACCACCACCACCAAGCCACGCCCACAGATCTGGTAGTACCAAATTTTACATTTCACCACTGCCTAGAACTTTATACATTCGGGAGAGTGAACAGCTCATGATACAAGCATTTTAATAATATTATTACTATCGATTTCCTAAAGGGGTCCATTCTCCTCCTGAAAAATCCGTCAGGAACAGAGAGTCCCTAAGGTGAAGTTTAAGACTGTGTACTTCCTGGAATGTTCCAGAAGGAGATTTTTGTCCTCTTGTATCCGCACGCTTTTAATTGGAAGAGGCAAAACACGAAAAGAAAGATGGCTGCTTCGCTCAGGAAAAGTGTGATGCAGAGAAGGAAGGATCGTTGCTGTGACCCTGTGGAGAAAAGACAATGGATTATTTTGATTTCTTGCATGAGATCACCAGTTCTTGTGCTTACGACTATTAAAAGGTCCCCACTGCAGGGGTGAAGTGCTCCCGTAGCGATGGCAGCAGGTAGTTCGGAGAACCAGTAGCAAAAATCCCTGACACACACACACACACCATGCCCTGGTGAGCCTCACAATCATCAGAGGCTTTTTTTTTTATTTTTAAAAGGATTTTTTCTACAACCTCTTCGGCCAAAAAAATGTTTTTTAAAAGTAAAAAGAAACCGCACGATCATCAGAGGCTTTTAAAAGCATTTTTTTTCTTCGGCCAAAGAGGTTGCAGAAAAAAATGCTTTTAAAAGCCTCTGACGATCAGGCAACTCAGCTGGGATCGTCAGAGGCTTTTAAAAGCATTTATTTCTACAACCTCTTTGGCCGAAGGAAAAAAATGCTTTTAAAAGCCTCTGACGATCCCAGCTGAGTTGTCGGATTGTCAGAGGCTTTTAAAAGCATTTTTTTCTGCAACCTCTTATTATCCCCCACCCCCACCCCACCAAGCCACGCCCACAGAACCGGTAGTAAGAAATTTTACATTTCACCACTGCCCCATTGTCACAAAAATTAAGACTCTTGGCAGCCACCATGTATTTACAACAGCTGAAGTATCATCCGTCATCATATTATTGGTGGCGCAGTGGTCTGAATGCAGTATTGCAGGCAAATTCTGCCAACTGCCAGGAGTTCGAGACTCACCAGGCTCAAGGCTGACTCGCCTTCCGTCCTTCCGAGTAAAATGAGGACCCAGATTGTTGAGGGCAATAGGCTGACTCTGTAAACTACTTAGAGAGGGCTGGAAAGCTTTTTACTTTTTAAAGCATTTTTAACCACCAGTTCTGGAGAATCGGTACTTAAAAATGCTTTAAAAAAGAAAAAAAATTCCGAAGATCAGCTGAGTGATGCACAACCGTCAGAACTTTAAAAAAAAAAACTTTTTAAGGCATTTTTAACTACTGGTTCTCCAGTCATTCCGAAGATCAGTTGAGTGATGCACGATCATCAGAACTGGTGTTTTGTTTTGTTTTTTACTTTTTAAGCATTTTTTTTATTACCGGCTCGGTAGTAAAGCAGGTTCTGACCAGTTCTGGAGAACCGGTAGCAGAAATTTTGAGTAGTTCGGAGAACCAGTAAATACCACCTCTGATCTGACCACCCCGCCCCCATCTATTCTCTGCCTCCCGAGCCCCAGCGGATCAGGAGGGAATGGGGATTTTGCAGTAACCTTCCCCTGCCAGGAACCTTCCCCTGCCATGCCCACTAAGCCATGCCACGCCCACCAAGCCACAACCACAGAACCGGTGATAAAAGAATTTGAAACCCATCACTGTACTAAAGTATATACTATATACTGTGTGTGTGTATACAATATATATACTATACTATATTTCATATAGTATAAAACAAATCTGGGGGAAAAAAAACCCACTGCCAGTTGTATGTCAATAAATCCTCAGCAACAAACTTCTTAAGGTCCATACTTACATTCTGGGTCACCATCCCAACTTCTGTCGTCCCCAAATTGCCTCGTAATGAAGAGTGTCGTTGTTTCGTTAACCAGAGGCTGGGAATTATGCTGAACCTGGCAAAGATACATGGAGGAATTCCTGTCTTCAGTGGCCATCACCTCCAAGTAGGTCTTCAGGGAAAAGGTCCCGTCGGTATTTAAGGTCCTCGGGGCAACTGTTCCTTTCCTGCTTGGAGCATCCATGGAAAACAACTCCACTTTTGCATCATCTGGGTAAAAACTGTCTACGTTGCAAGTGACCGTCACTAAGGCGTTCAGCTGGACGGGAGAAGGTGGGTTGATCTCCAGGTACAGCTTGGGAGGAACTGAACAAAGAAGAAAGCCAAAGAGGTCAGTCGGAAGATCTCCAGCCCCACTGAATCATACAATGTTTCACATGTCCAAGGCAAGGAATTGTTCTGCCCCAGCTACGGACCCCAAAGAACGCAGCACACACGAAGTCTGTACAAACCATAGTTTACTAAATTAAATCAGCCTTTTTCAAATAAAGGCTGTTAAGTATCTTTCTTAACAGCCTACAAGAATCCAAAGAATAAATCATCGTAATCTTACTAGGGTTGGCAGAAAGCCCAGAAGCAATTTGCAGGAAACTGATCAGAGAACTAAGATCAAGACGCGAAGGAGAGTGAACGAAGTTGTTCCCTGCAAATTGCCTCAGCCGTCATCCTTCCTTGAATAGGCTAAGGGAGTGGCCAATTAGCCCCAAGCCTTACTCTCGAGGAGACCTCCTCCTGAGGAGCCACTCCTGCCTCTTGGCAGCTCTGCACACCCATGCATCGAGAAGATGCTCCTCCTCTTCGTCCTCTTCACCCATGGAAGCTTCTGGAGGTTCTGAAGGCCCTGGTTGAATCCCCATCTCTGGCACCACCTCTTCTCCAGCCTCCTCATTGTCTGACTCAGTTGCCAGCTGCACAGGCTGCTGTCGCAACACCACACCAGCCTCCTCGCTGTTGGAATCAGCGACTAGCTCAGACCATTGACGGGCCACAACAGGAATTTTGGATATAACCGGGGTGGGTTTCAGAAATTTTAGCAAGGGGTTCTCTGCCCGGTTGCTGGGTGGGCGTGGCTATGGTGGGCGTGGCCTAGTCGGCTTCCTGCACCATAGGAGGGGCATTTTTGCCCTCCCCAGGCTCCAGAGGCTTTTCTCGAGCCTCTGGGAGGGGTTAAATGGCCTCCCCAAGATCTGGAGGCCCTCTGGTAGGTCTGTTTTTCATCCTCTCTGAGCCTTCGCGCACGCCCTGCACAAAACAGGCCGATTGGGGACTCCAGGGAGGGGCAGGGTGGGGTGGGCGGGGCAGGGCCAGCCAGGAGTGGGATTTGGGGGTTCTTTGAACTGCACAGAATCTTAGCTAGAGGTTCTCCCAAACCCCTGTGAACTCCCACATGGATATAATGTGATGCTTGAATGATGGGAAAACATGTGGATGAGGGGTTTAAAAATGCCCATTGAATTATAATCTAAAAGAGAATTTTTACAAGATGATGTATCGTTGGTATTTAACACCAGAGAAGTTATCTAAGATGTCTAAAGGTAGGTCAAATGTATGTTGGAAGCGTAAAAACAAAGAAGGGGGATTTTACCACCTATGGTGGACACGTGATAAAAAAAAATGGACTATGATTCATATCTTAATACAGAAAATCCTGAAAATGTAGACCAATGTGAAATCAGATCTTTTCCTCTTGGGTCTAATGGAAAAAAGAATTGGAGAAAAAGTTCGGAACTTCGTTATTATATATGTTGACAGCAGTAAGACAGAGCAGTAAGTATGCACAAAAATGGAAGGACGCTTCGATTCCTACCACGGAAGAATGGTTGCAGAAGCCGATGGAGTTGGCTGAAACGGCAAAATTGACCACTTTGATTGAAGAAAAAGAACAATAGGTACTTTTGTTTCCACATGGAAACCGCTTCTGAACTTCATGCTTGATGTGGAAAAGAATGAAACTTTGATTCTGGGTTTTACACAGGGGTGAAATCCAGCAAGTTCTGACAGGTTCTGGATAACCGGTAGCGAAAATTTTCAGCAGTTCAGAGAACTGGCAAATACCACCTCTGGCTGGCCCCAGAGTGGGGTGGGAATGGAGATTTTGCAGTATCCTTTCCCCTGCCACGCCCACTAAGTCACACCATTGCCCACCAAGTCACAACCACAGAGCCAGTAGTAAAAAAAATTGGATCTCCCCACTGGTTTTACAGATTAGACTGATAGATTTTTGTAGAAATGACTGGTTCATACTATTATGGTAAAAGAAAAAGTTGTGATTTGTTGTTAATACTTTAGGCAATTTAGGCAAGAAAAACAAAATGCACAGGTACCGTAGATGTGGTACCTCGCTCAATAGTAGTGACTGTGAGAGGGATCTTGGAATCCTAGTGGACAAGCATTTAGATTTGAGCCAGCTGTGTGCAGCAGCTGCCAAAAAAGCCAACACAGTTCTGGGCTGCATAAGCAGAGGGATAGAATTAAGATCACGTGAAGTGTTAATACCACTTTATAAGACCTTGGTAAGGCCACACTTGGAAAATTGCACTCAGTTTTGGTCGTCACGATGTAAAAAAGATGTTGAGACTCTAGAAGGAGTGCAGAGAAGAGCAACGAAGAGGATTAGGGGACTCAAGGATAAAATATACGAAGAACGGTTGCAGGAACTGGGTATGTCTAGTTTGATGAAGAGAAGGACTAGGGGAGACATGAGAGCAGTCTTCCAATATCTCAGGGGCTGCCCCAAAGAAGAGGGAGTCAAGCTATTCTCCAAAGCACCTGAGGGTAAGACAAGAAGCAATGGGTGGAAAATAATCAAGGAAGGAAGCAACTCGGAATTCAGGAGAAATTTCCTGACAATGAGAACAATTAATCAGAGCAACAACTTGCCTCCGGAAGTTGTGAATGCTCCAACCCTGGAAGTTTTAAAGAAAATGTTGGATAACCATTTGTCTGAAGTGGTGTAGGGTTTCCTGCCTAAACGGGGTTGGACTAGAAGACCTCCAAGGTCCCTTCCAACTCTGTTACTCTAGTCTATGCCTTATTCTACTGTGACAGAGGGAGTTGGAAGTCAATACTTCTTTTTCTTTCCTTACCCTTCCTCACTTTTCTTTCCTCTTCCCTTTCCCTGTCCTCTTATTTCCTATTGTATTTTTTAAAATATTTTATAACTTAATAAAAATATATTTTTAAAAAAGAAAATAAAACAGCTTCAAATCCGTGGCTCCTGCATGCAAAAGGGACTCCAAACTGATTCTGTTCACCGAGTGTGGCATTTGGGGAGATAATTCCAGGCGAATCCATATTAATATGGATTAATTATTCTATATTAATATTAATTAATTCATTAATATGGGTTTTCATTGTGAGTTTTTAATTTGGGGCCAAATTGTTTAATACATGTTAAATTGTTTTTAAATTTTGCATTATATGTTGTTTTATTATGGCTGTATTATGGCTCCCTGAGTCCTTTGGGAGAAGGATGGTATAAAAATCTAAATAATAAATAAACAAATAAAATAGATAGATAGATGATAGATAGATAGATAGATAGATAGATAGACAGATATCTATATCTATATCTATATCTATATCTATATCTATATCTATATCTATATCTATATCTATCTATATCTATATCTATATCTATATCTATATCTATATCTATATCTATATCTATATCTATATCTATATCTATATGAGAGGTGGGTTACAGCAGGTTCTGACCAGTTCTGGAGACGTGGTAGCAGAAATTTTGAGTAGTTCGGAGAACCGGTAGTAAAAATTCTGACTGGCCCCGCCCTCCTCTATTCTCTGCCTCCCGAGTCCCAGCTGATTGGGAGGAAATAGGGATTTTGCAGTATCCTTCCCCTGGAGTGGGGTGGGAAGGGAGATTTTTCAGTATCCTTCCCCTGGAATGGGGTGGGAATGGGGATTTTACAGTATCCTTCCCCTGGAGTGGGGTGGGAATGGAGATTTTACAGTATCCTTCCCCTGGAGTGGGGTGAGAATGGAGATTTTACAGTATCCTTCCTCTGCCATGTCCATCAAGCCACACCATGCCCACCAAGTCACACCCACAGAACCGGTAGTAAAAAATTTTGAATCCCACCACTGATATATATATTTCACCACCTGGGACTCTACTGAACTTGACCTGGGTCCCTCAGGAAGGATCCAGAGATGGAATCCTTCTTTCTAAAGATTGGCTGCCCACAGCCATAGTCCTATGAGGTTGAGAATGATTGATCACAGTTCACTTCTATGGGATAAGAACCTGGGTTTGTCTGGTGCCATTCCCTCTGTCGTGGGGGGACCCTCTGCTACCCCCAGACTCCATGGCCTCATTATTCTCTACAACCCAGAGCTCACCTACCTCTTAGGACATCACCAAGTGAGACGGACTGCTGTAGAGGAGCCGTCCTGAGAGTTTCTTGGATGTGGCAGGTCAACTGTGATTTCACGTCTCCTTGCTCAAGCTTGATTTCCACGATGGTCTCCACTTGGTACGAGATAGGCGGTTGTGTAGAAGCATTAATGGTGAAGGGGCCAATCCTGAAAGCTTCCCCATCTTTTAGCCACATGAATACTTCTGGTTGGATGTGTAATCCCTCTGCAGAGCACGTGAAGGAGATCCGAGATCCTGCTGTGACTCTGCCTGGGGGGCCATGAACCACAAGCTGGAGTGGCTCAACTGAGGGAGAAATTGAGAGACATCCGTTGATGTTCCTCAGAGAAAATACCGACTGTCTTTGGATAGAGACGCTCAGCTTCAGAATATGGGATTGGTTCCCACATGTCTCTTGGTTGGATGGGAACATCTCCCCCCTCCCCTCCATCCATCCATCAAATGTAAGGGGCCAATGTGAGACTAGGACAAAGCCTTCATACCTAAAAATGGTGAAGGCATGTAAGCAGGGTGGAGTGCATAAACAGAGGGATAGAATCTAGATCAGGTGAAGTGTTAATACCACTTTATAATCCCTCGGTAAGAGCCACTCTTGGAATATTTGCATCCAGTTTTCGTCGCCACGATGTAAAAAAAAGAAGCTCGTCCCTACCAACTTGCAGGGTGAAAAGAGGTCCTGAAGCCTGCCCAGCTTCCTGAGTCATTTTTTGGATCGTAGCGACTTCTGTCCTTGTGGGAAACAGAAACTATTGTTTTTATAGCAACTGCCGAAGACATGCTAGTCTGTGAAGAAAATACACTGAATATATTTCTAATCTCCTGAGCTAGGCTGAAGCGTGGGAACTGAATGTAGGAGATAGGATCAGAGGCCCCTACTAGGCTAAAAACTGGCCTTAACCGGAATTTGCTGATACAATAGTTACTCAGTAATGCCTCAGATAGAAAGTCCATACAGAGAGTGGTGAGGACAGTGGAGAAGATTACAGGAAGCTCGCTTCCTGTCATTCAGAATACTGCTTATAAGCGCTATGTGCTTAGAGTTCAAAGCATTGTTAGAGATTCCACAGGGGTCTCAGGGCCTCCTACAAAGAAGAGGAGGTCCACTTATTCTCCAAAGCCCCTGAGGGCAGGATGGGTGGAAACTAATCAAGAAGGGAAACAACTTAGAACTAAGGAGAAATTTCCTGACAGCTAGAACAATCAATCAGTGGAACTTCTTGCCTGCAGAAGTTGTGAATGCTCCAACACTGGAAGTTTTTAAGATGTTGGATAACCATTTGTCTGAAGTGGTGTAGGGTTTCCTGCCTGAGCAGGGGGTTGGAGTAGAGAACAGTCATGGCTAACCTTTTTTTCCTTGGGTGCCCACACCCATAATGCAATGTCCCGTGTGCCCTGCCCCCTGCGCACGCACGTGCGCTCCTCTGTTTTTTCCCTCCCCCCTGTGCATGGATGTGTGACTCCCACACCCCCACGCTCCCACGCCCCTGCCACACATGTACATGCCCCCCTGGCCCATTTTTGGTCCCAGAAGGCTTCAGGGAGGCCTGCTAGGCCCAACATGGGGAATGGTGGGGGGAGTGCACCACGTCCCCCGGGCTCCCATGCATGCACACACAACCACCCCTCTTGCCCCCCGCTCACTTCCCCACACACATGCACGGGCATCTCCGCAGACCAGTCAGCTGGATGGCAGGAGGCATGTGCACATGTGCAGTGGAGCTGACCTAGGACAGCAGCTCGCATGCCCGCAGAGATGGCTCCGCATGCCATCTGTGGCACCCATGCCATAGGTTCATCATCATGGGACTAGAAGATCTCCAAGGTCCCTTCCAACTCTGTTATTCTATTCTATTCTATTCTATTCTGTTCTGTTCTGTTCTGTTCTGTTCTGTTCTGTTCTGTTCTGTTCTGTTCTATTCTATTTCTATTCTACTCTACTCTACTCTACTCTACTCTTATCTATTCTACTCTACTCTACTCATGTTCTATTCTGTTCTGTTCTGTTCTGTTCCGTTCTGTTCCGTTCCGTTCCATTCTGTTCTACTCTACTCTATACTCTACTTTACTCTATTCCACTCTATTCTACTCTTGTTCTATTCTATTCTATTCTATTCTATTCTATTCTATTCTATTCTATTCTATTCTATTCTATTCTATTCTATTCTATTCTATTCTATTCTATTCTATTCTATTCTATTCTACCATACTCTACTCTACTTTACTTCACTCTTATCTATTCTACTCTACTCTACTCTACTCTACTCTACTCTACTCTACTCTACTCTACTCTACTCTACTCTACTCTACTCTTGTTCTATTCTATTCTATTCTATTCTATTCTATTCTATTCTATTCTATTCTATTCTATTCTATTCTATTCTATTCTACTCTACTCTACTCTACTCTACTCTACTCTACTCTACTCCACTCTTATCTACTCTACTCTACTCTACTCTACTCTTGTTCTATTCTATTCTATTCTATTCTATTCTATTCTATTCTATTCTATTCTATTCTATTCTATTCTACTCTTCTCTACTCTACTTTACTCTGCTCTACTCTACACTACACTACACTACACTACACTACACTATACTATTCTATCACAGACACGGATTGTAGAACTTGTGTTAAATTCACTTTCTGTTCTCCAGGAACAGAAACAATCTATTTAAAAATATTTTTGTTTCTGTGGTTGGAGAACAGAATGTAAAAATCAACACCATTTCCACAATCCATGTCGGTGACAGCTGGAGAAAACCTCACTCTAAACAGTGCAACAGTGCATCTTTAGAAAGTGGCCGGCATTCTCCTTGGGAACAATCGCCCCTTGGAGCAATTCCCTAATGAGAAGAATTAATCAATAGAGCAGTTTGCCTCCAGGAGGCTGTAGAGATTTTCCGTCATCCAGGTCATGGTTGTCCCAAAGGTGCTTTTTCCAGAGACAACTGGACTTTCTGGTGTTTTTTTTTCTTCTTCTTCTTCTTGTTTTCATTGAAGATGTTTAGCTTCTCATTCAAGAAGCTTCTTCCACTGTGACAGGATAATGGGGAATAGAATGATTTACCGTATTTTTCAGAGTGTACGACGCACCTTTTTCCCCCTAAAAGGGGGTGAAAATTTAGGTGCGTTTTATACACTGAATGTCGCCCCCGCCCAACCACTGACCCCCACCCTTTTGCCTCTGCCTTGTAGCCGTTACTTCCTTGCAAGCAAACAGCAAGAAGAAACAGCTCCTTTCAGCTTCGGCACAGCCTATTTAGCACAAGTGGATTGGATCGGCCTCCCGACTCTCAGCCGATTTGCTCTCAGCTGTTTTGCGCGGGCCTCTGCTGCTTGCTGCAAGGAGGTAAATTGCTGGGAGCAGATTTTTTTCTTGTGCTGATCAAGCTATGCTGAAAACGAAACTGAAAGTAAAGCAGGCTGTTTGCTGTTGGCCGCAACAAGGCAAAATTGCTCGGAGGCAGAGGGAGATTTCTTTTTCTTCTTTTCCTCACCAAAAAAGGTAGGTGCGTCTTATACTCCGGTGCTTTATACTCCCAAAAAATACAGTATATTCCTTGCAGACAGCTGGTCATTTGCATCTTTTTAGAGGGATGAACCTCCTTTGAACGGTGTGGGAGTAGGAATGGATTTCCAGAGAAAATAATTACAGACTACAGGAACCATTTGCACCACTCAGGTGGCCCTGAGGATATAGACAAACCTCCAAGTGGCCTCAGCGTCTCCCTAAAAGGATGCAAAGGACCAGCTGTCCGCAAGGAATGTAAATCCTTCCCTTTCCCACCATCCAATCAGAGCTGAAGAAGCTTCTTGAATGAGAAGCAAAATGTCTTCAAAGAAAAAACAAGAAAGTCCAGTTGTCTCCTGAAAAAGCATCTTTGGGACTTGCCTCCAGGAGTTGTGAATGCTCCATTACTGGAGGTTTAACATAAAAGTTTGGACAATCGTTTTTTTTTTTTTTTTGAGATGGTATGAAAACGCCTGTCTCGGGCAAAGGATGAGATTAGAAGACATCCAAGGTCTTCCTGGTTCCTTCCAGTCCTAGGATTCTACGAGACATTGAAAGGGTGGTCCTAATATCTCAGAGTGCCCACTGTAAGGACCAGATCAAACCAAGTGGCCCCATTTGATCTCCAGAACTTCCAAGCTCTGATGCTTCTCCCTTACTTGTTCACCAGGCCATTTGGGGTAGGAGGTAGAGAAAGAAATCTTCTCCTTCCCAAATCTAATATCTGAGACTGGCCTTTGCTGGGAATCTGCTCATCTCAATCAGAAAATCCCATGCATGTTTGAAGCCACCGTAAGATTCATTTCGCGCTGGAGTTTATTCCAGTTGTAAAATCTGAGAATGGAACCTGCCTCAAAAAGATGTTGAGACTCTAGAAAGCCTGACTGGGTGGCTCAGTGGCTAAAACACTGAGCTTGACGATCAGAAAAGTTGGCAGTTCGGCGGTTCGAATCCCTAGTACAGATCTCCTGTGTGAGCAAGGGGTTGGACTAGATGACCTCAAAGGTCCCTTCCAGTTCTGTTAATGTTACTGATTGTCTAAAGAGTGCAGAGAAGAGCAACAAAGAGGATGAGGGGACTGGAGGCTAAAACATATGAAGAACGGTTGCAGGAACTGGGTATGTCTAGTTTAATTAAAAGAAGGACTAGGGGAGACATGATAGAAGTCTTCCAATATCTTCAATATCTGCCACAAAGAAGAGGGAGTCAAGCTATTCTCCAAAGCACCTGAAGGCAGGACAAGAAGCAGGTGGAAACTAATCCAGGAGAGAAGCAACTTAGAACTAAGGAGAAATTTCCCGACAGTTAGAACAATTAATCAGTGGAACAACTTGCCACCAGAAGTTGTGAATGCTCCAACACTGGAAGTTTTTAAGAAGAGGTTGCATAACTATTTATCTGAAGTGGTGTGGGGTCTTCTGCTTCAGCTGGGGGTTGGACTAGTAGACCTTTAAGGTCCCTTCTAACTCTGTTATTCTATTGTCTGTTGATCTCAAATGCCAACACTCACCCAGTTCCCGTGGAAGAAGTAGCAGTAGCAGCAACAACACCAGGTGGAAAAGACCAGGGATTCTCTTGAAGGACCTCAAGGCAGCCATGCCGATAGCAGCAGGAGAGACATCTGGGGCGACTTCACGTCTGGTCTCGCCAGATCTGTCCTTCCACCAATGGAGCAAAAGAGGAAATGTCGCTTCCTCCTTGGAAAGTTGTAAAGCAATTTCTCAAACTTGAAAATCTGCCTAAGGGACAGCACCCTGTTCATGAGGTCAGAGAAGTTCTGCTTAGTGGTGGGATTCAAATAATTTAACAACCGGTTCTCTGCCCTAATGACCGGCTAGGTGGGTGTGGCCAGGGGGTGTGACAGGCAGCACTCAGCCTCCTGCACCCCCCCTGGGAGAAAAAGCAGCTGGGGGGGGACACAGCAGAATCTTAGTCCTGTTTTAACCTTAACCTCTTTTATTCATATGGCTGTGAATTATTGTCATTCCGTGTCCAAAAGGCTTCTCAAACCGTCTTTCAAGGGAATGTTTATAAACACCCACCTTATCTCCCTTGGAATGCTGCCAGAGAACTAATTGCCACACGCAGGGCAAGGCCAAACTTAGCACAGAGTCAAACAGAACTTTCCAAAGCTTTAACTGACCAGATGAATTAATTGCTTCCTGCAAAAGCTCACATCCCATTCGCTCCTTTTTTATGTCTTATAGGAGGGGCCAATCATCTCCAAGCCTTACTCCCAAGTCGGAAATCGGGAAACAGGCCATTTCTAGCCTCCGGAAGGCCTCCATGGGGGTGGGGAAGGCCGTTTTCGCCCTCCCCAGGCTCCTAGAAAGTCTCTGGAGCCTGGGGAGGGCGAAAAACGGGCCCACCATGCCATCGCGTGCCAAAAGTGGGCGGGAAAACGGGGGGGGGGGTGTCACGTTTTTATGGGTGTGGGCACGCACACGTGTGAACCCTCCCCCCACTCCCCCTGCTTTTGGCATGCGACGACAAAAAGGTTAGCCATCACTGGTATACGGCCTCGTGCTTAAGCAGGGGGTTGGACTAGAAGACCTCCAAGGTCCCTTCTAACTCTTGTTATTCTGTTACGACAACACACGTACATTCACACCCAGTTTGAAAACCAACTCACTCACTCACTCTCTCTCTCTCTCTCTCTCTCTCTCTCTCTCTCTCTCTCTCTCTCTCTCTCTCTCTTCTCCTTTGGTTCTCCTTTTTACTCGTTCAAAGCAGGGCTCTCCAACCTTGGCCACTTTAAGACTTCTGGACGTCAACTCCCAGAGTTCCTCCGCCAGCTTTGCTTCGTGGAGTTGAAGTCCTCAAGTCTTGAAGTGGCCAAGGTTGGAGAGCCCTGGTTCCAAGGAAATCTCCATTCCATCTCTCGAACCGAGACAACGTAGATCAGGGAGGTGAATTCCTCTTGCTAACCTACCAAAGTTGACATTTGGGCTGGTGACACAGACAGGCTCCCCTGGTGTGGCTTACTCACTCACACACGCACAGCCCTAGAAGATTGCCACAATCGAATCTTTTTCAACCAAATACTGAGTCAACACTAAGACACAACTGGTTCTTTGGAAGACACGAGATCTTTCCCTCCTCTCTTTCTGTTTCTGTCTGCCTGTCTCTTTCTCTTTCTCTTTCTCTCTCTCTCCCTTCTTTCTTTCTTTCTCTCTCTCTCTTTCTTTCTCTGTCTGTTTCTTTCTGTCTCTCTTTCTTTCTCCCTTATCTCTCTTCCTCCTCTTTCCCTGCCTCCCTGTCGCTCTCTCTCTTTCCTTCCTCTCTGTTTCTCTGTCTGTTTGTCTCTTCCTCTCTTTCTCTCTCTCTTTCTCCCTTCTCTCTTTCTCTCTCTTTCTCTCTCCCTTATCTCTCTTCCCCCTCTTTCTCTGCCTCCCTGCCTCTCTCTCTTTCCCTCCTCTTTCTGTTTCTCTCTCTGCCTGTCTCTTTCTCTTTCTCTGCCTCTCTCTCTCTCTTTCTCTCTTTCTTTCTGTCTTTCTTTCTCTCTCTCTCCCTCTCTCTCTCCCTTATCTCTCTTCCCCCTCTTTTCCTGCCTCCCTCTCCCTCTCCCTCTTTCCCTCCTCTCTTTCTGTTTCTCTGCCTGCCTGTCTCTTTCTCTTTCTCCTTTCTCCCTTCTCTCTTTCTCTCTCTGTCTGTCTCTCTCTTTCTCCCTTTCTTTCTCCCTTATCTCTCTTCCCCCTCTTTCCCTGCTTCCCGGCCTCTCTCTCTCTCTCTTTCCCTCCTCTCTTTGTTTCTCTGTGTCTGTCTCTCTCTCTCTCTCTCTTTCTCCTTTCTCTTTCTCTCTTTCTCCTTCTCCCTTATCTCTCTTCCCCCTCTTTCCCTGCCTCCCTGCCTCTTTCTCTCTCTTTCCCTCCTCTTTTTCTGTTTCTCTTTCTGCCTGTCTCTTTCTCTTTCTCTCTCTCTCCCTTCTCTCTTTCTCTTTCTCTTTCTTTCTGTCTCTCTCTCTCTCTTTCTCCCTCTCTTTCTCCCTTATCTCTCTTCCCCCTCTTTCCCTGCCTCCTTGCCTCTCTCTCTCTCTTTCCCTCCTCTCTGTTTCTCTGTCTGCCTGTCTCTTTCTGTCTCTTTCTCCTTTCTCCCTTTCTCTCTTTCTTTCTGTCTGTCTGTCTCTTTCTCCCTTATCTCTCTTCCCCCTCTTTCCCTGCCTCCCTGTCTCTCTCTCTCTCTCTTTCCCTCCTCTCTTTGTTTCTCTGTCTGTCTGTCTGTCTCTCTTTCTCCTTTCTCTTTCTCTCTCTTTCTCTCTTTCTTTCTCTGTCTGTCTTTCTTTCTGTCTCTTTCTCTCTCTCTCTTTCTCCCTTATCTCTCTTCCCCCCCTTTCCCTGCCTCCCTGTCTCTCTCTCTCTTTCCCTCCTCTCTTTGTTTCTCTGTCTGTCTGTCTCTCTTTGTCCTTTCTCTTTCTCTCTCTTTCTTTCTTTCTTTGTCTGTCTCTCTTTCTTTCTGTCTGTCTCTTTTTCTCTCTCTCCTTCTCCCTTATCTCTCTTCTCCCTCTTTCCCTGCCTCCCTGCCTCTCTCTCTCTTTCCCTCCTCTCTTTCTGTTTCTCTGTCTGTCTGCCTGTCTCTTTCTCTTTCTCTCTCTCTCCCTTCTCTCTTTCTCTTTCTCTCTTTCTTTCTGTCTCTTACTCTCTCTCTCTTTCTCCCTCTCTTTCTCCTTTATCTCTCTTCCCCCTCTTTCCCTACCTCCTTGCCTCTCTGTCTCTCTCTTTCCCTCCTCTCTGTTTCTCTGTCTGCCTGTCTCTTTCTGTCTCTTTCTCCTTTCTCCCTTCTCTCTTTCTCTCTTTCTTTCTCTGTCTGTCTGTCTCTCTCTTTCTCCCTTATCTCTCTTCACCCTCTTTCCCCGCCTCCCTGCCTCTCTCTCTCTCTTTCCCTCCTCTCTTTGTTTCTCTGTCTGTCTGTCTCTTTCTCCTTTCTCTCTCTCTCTCTCTTTCTTTCTCTGTCTGTCTCTCTTTCTGTCTCTCTCTCTCTCTTTCTCCCTTATCTCTCTTCCCCCTCTTTCTCTGCTTCCCTGTCTCTCTCTCTCTTTCCCTCCTCTCTTTCTGTTTCTCTGTCTGTCTGTCAATCTTTTCTTAAAAACCTCCAGGGATTGAGCATCCATAACTTCTGTAGGCAAATTGTTCCACTAGTTAACTGTTCTCACTGTCAGGAAATTACTCCTTAATTCCAGGTTGCTTCTCTCCTGAATTCGTTTCCAACCATTGTTTCTTGTCCTGCTCTCAGGTGCTTTGGAGAATAGGTTGACCCCCAACCCTTCTTTGTGGCAGCCCCCCAAAAACTGAAAGATTGCTATCATGTCCCCCCTACTTCTTCTTTTCTATAGACTAGCTAGAACCAAAACCAGCAGCCGTACTTCATTTGTTTTAGTCTCCAGGCCTTTGATCCTCTTAGCTGCTCTTCTCTGAATTTTTTCCAAAGTCTCCACATCCTTTTTGTAGTACTGTGACCAAAATTGGTTGCAGGATTCCAGGCATGGCCTTACTAGGTTTTTATAAATCGGTACTAATACTTCATGGGATCTTGATTCTATGCCTCTGTTGATACAATCCAGGATTTTTATTAGCTTTTTAAATAAACCTCTATTTAGAACTGAAGAAGCTTCTTGGATGAGAAGTTAAATGTCTTCAGGAAAAATCAAAAAAGTCCAGGTGTTGTTTGGGAGGGGGGGGGGAGAAAACCACTTTTGGTTTTCTGAACATCTGAACGTCATTGAGGCCCCTTGGAGGTTGACCTGTGTCTTTAGGGTCACCTGAGTGGAGCTCCTGCAATTTCTTCCTCTGCAAATCCATTCCTACTCCCACACTGTCAGGGTAATACTGCAAAGCTCACTTAACAAATTTCTGGCTTAGGGACATAATTTCGGGGCTTAGTTGTGGTCGTAAGTCGAGGATCACCTGTATTATAACTGCTGAGAAGAATATCAGGAACCGCTTCATTATATCTGTTTTCCTTTTTCCTTTTTCTTCAGTGTTTTTTTCTTTCCCTCCCTCCCTTCCTTCCTTTTCTTTCTTTTTCTTTTTTCTTTTTCTTCAGTGTTTTTTCTTTTCCTCCCTCCCTCCCTCCCTTCCTCCCTCCCTCCCTTCCTTTTCTTTCTTTTTCTTTTTTCTTTTTCCTTTTTCCTTCTTTTTTTCATCCTTACTTTACCTGTAGAGGGAGCCAGTTTACTGGTTAAGGCACCAGGCCAGAAACCAGGAGCCTGAGAGTTCTAGTCCCGCCTTAGACGGGGCTACATTTAGCCAAAAATCTTGCAAGGCAGCATCTGTGTTGCTTTATTTGGAAAAGGCCAAAGAGCAAGAGAGCTGCTGCCACTTTGCTCAGGAAAAGCCCCAAATAGAGACCATGGATGGATTCTTCCTGTAAACCTGTGGAGAAAAGAAAGGATGTTATTTTTGATTTATTTGTAATAAGCCAGAGAAGAGTGGAGTGGAGTGGAGTGGAGTGGAGTGGAGTGGAGTGGAGTGGAGTGGAGTGGAGTGGAGTGGAGTACAGTACAGTACAGTACAGTACAGTACAGTGCAGCAGAATAGAATAGAGAATAGAGAGTAGAGTAGAGTAGAGTAGAGTAGAGTAGAGTAGAGTAGAGTAAGGTACAGTAGAGTACAGTAGAGCAGAGCAGAACAGAATAGAGAATAGGGAATAGAGTATAGAGTATAGAGTATAGAGTATAGAGTATAGAGTATAGAGTATAGAGTATAGAGTATAGAGTATAGAGTATAGAGTATAGAGTATAGAGTATAGAGTATAGAGTAGAATAGAGTAGAGTTGAGTAGAGTAGTGTAGAGCAGAATAGAGAATAGAGAATAGAGAATAGAGAATAGAGAATAGAGAATAGAGAATAGAGAATAGAGAATAGAGAATAGAGAATAGAGAATAGAGAATAGAGAATAGAGAATAGAGAATAGAGAATAGAGAATAGAGAATAGAGAATAGAGTAGAATAGAATAGAGTAAGGTAGGGTAGGGTAGGGTAGGGTAGGGTAGGGTAGGGTACAGTAGAGTAGAGTAGAGTAGAGTAGAGTAGAGTAGAGTAGAGTAGAGTAGAGTAGAGCAGAGCAGAATAGAGAATAGAGAATAGAGAATAGAGAATAGAGAATAGAGAATAGAGAATAGAGAATAGAGAATAGAGAATAGAGAATAGAGAATAGAGAATAGAGAATAGAGAATAGAGAATAGAGAATAGAGAATAGAGAATAGAGAATAGAGAATAGAGAACAGAGAACAGAGAACAGAGAATAGAGTAGAATAGAGTAGGGTAGGGTAGGGTAGGGTAGGGTAGGGTAGGGTAGGGTAGGGTACAGTAGAGTAGAGTAGAGTAGAGTAGAGTAGAGTAGAGTAGAGTAGAGTAGAGTAGAGCAGAGCAGAACAGAATAGAGAATAGAGAATAGAGAATAGAGAATAGAGAATAGAGAATAGAGAATAGAGAATAGAGAATAGAGAATAGAGAATAGAGAATAGAGAATAGAGAATAGAGAATAGAGAATAGAGTAGAGTAGAGTAGGGTAGGGTAGGGTACAGTATAGTAGAGTAGAGTATAGTATAGTAGAGTAGAGTAGAGTAGAGTAGAGTAGAGCAGAACAGAATAGAGAATAGAGAATAGAGAATAGAGAATAGAGAATAGAGAATAGAGAATAGAGAATAGAGAATAGAGAATAGAGAATAGAGAATAGAGAATAGAGAATAGAGAGTAGAGAGTAGAGAGTAGAGAGTAGAGAGTAGAGAGTAGAATAGAGAGTAGAATAGAGAGTAGAGTAGAGTAGGGTAGGGTAAGGTACAGTAGAGTAGAGTAGAGCAGAACAGAATAGAGAATAGAGAATAGAGAAGAATAGAGAATAGAGAATAGAGAATAGAGAATAGAGAATAGAGAATAGAGAATAGAGAATAGAGAATAGAGTAGAGTAGAGTAGAGTAGGGTAAGGTACAGTAGAGTACAGTAGAGTACAGTAGAGTACAGTAGAGTAGAGCAGAACAGAATAGAGAATAGAGAATAGAGTATAGAGTAGACTAGAATAGAGTACAGTACAGTACAGTAGAGTGCAGTAGAGTGCAGTAAAGTACAGTACAGTACAGTAGAGCAGAGCAAAACAGAATAGAGAATAGAGAATAGAGAATAGAGAATAGAGAATAGAGAATAGAGAATAGAGAATGGAGAATGGAGAATGGAGAATGGAGAATGGAGAATGGAGAATGGAGAATGGAGAATGGAGCGGAGCGGAGCGGAGCGGAGTGGAGCGGAGTAGAGTAGAGTAGAATAGAGTAGAGTTGAGTAGAGTAGGGAATAGAACAGAGCAGAACAGAACAGGAGAATAGAAGAGAAAAGAGTAGAGTAGAACAGAACAGAGTACAGTAGAACAGAACAGAACAGAGAATAGAGAATAGAGAATAGAGAATAGAGAATAGAGAATAGAGAATAGAGAATAGAGTAGAGTAGAGTAGAGTAGAGTAGAGTAGAGTAGAGTAGGGTAAGGTACAGTAGAGTACAGTAGAGTACAGTAGAGTAGAGCAGAACAGAATAAAGAATAGAGAATAGAGAATAGAGTATAGAGTAGACTAGAATAGAGTACAGTACAGTACAGTAGAGTGCAGTAGAGTGCAGTAAAGTACAGTACAGTACAGTAGAGCAGAGCAAAACAGAATAGAGAATAGAGAATAGAGAATAGAGAATGGAGAATGGAGAATGGAGAATGGAGAATGGAGAATGGAGAATGGAGAATGGAGCGGAGCGGAGTGGAGTAGAGTAGAGTAGAATAGAGTAGAGTTGAGTAGAGTAGGGAATAGAACAGAACAGAACAGAACAGGAGAATAGAAGAGAAAAGAGTAGAGTAGAACAGAACAGAGTACAGTAGAACAGAACAGAACAGAGAATAGAGTAGAATAGAGATAATAATCGGCATACATTAAAATGAAATTTTGTTGCAAACAGCTCTCAAAGGGTCTCCACCTCTAATATGCACAACATAAACATAACAAAATAAATCATAAAATAAAAAAATGAAATGAAATGAAATGAATACAAAATTATGCATGTACCCACATATATTACATGACACGGAGAAACACCACAGACTAGTCCAGATGTATACATGTACATGGCGAGAGAAACGAATCTTGGGAGTTTACCAGGCGGGTGGCCTAGGGATTAAAGCTGTTGCAGCATCTGGAAGTCCTGCTAGAGATACTTCGAAGCCTCCTCCCAGAGGGGAGCGGCAATAACAGACCGCGAAGTGGGTGTGTGGGGTCTCTAACAATGCTTCCAGCTCTAAGCACAGAGGATTCTACACAAGGCTTTCAGCGCCCTCTACTGCTGGAAAAGTCCTGATTTTTTAAAATTATTATTATTAAAGACAGAAGAAGCCAACCACCTCCGTTTTGAGACACAAAATGTTTGTCAAGTTCCCTTATTCGTGTGGGAAATTGTGACCCGGGAAAAACTGAGGTTGAGATTCTTAATAAAGAAAGATTTCATCCTCAGGGATAGACGGGAGCAGGGTTTGCAAAATGATGGACGCGGAGGAGGATGTGAAAAGAGGAAGGGAAGAAGAAGAAGGGGGAGGGGAGGGAGAGGAGGAGGAGGGGCAGATGAAGAGGGAGGAAGAGGAGGAGAAAGGTGAGAAAGAGGAAGAGGAGGAGGAGGAGGAGAAAGGAAGAGGAAGTAAAAGGGGAGGGGAAGAGGAAGAATGGGGAGGGGAAGGGGAGGGGGAGAGAGAGGAAGAGGAGGAGGAAGGTGAGAAGGTGGAAGAGGAGGAGGAGGAGGAGAAAGGAAGAGGGGAAAAGAAGAGGGGAAGAAGAAGAAAGGGAGTGGAAGGGGAGATGTAGAGAGAGGGAGAAGGAAGGTGAGAAAGAGGAAGAGGAAGAGGAGGAGAAAGGAGAAGGGGAAAAGAGGAGGGGAAGAAGAAGGGGAGGAAGAGGGAGGAAGAGGAGGAGGAAGATGAGAAGGTGGAAGAGGAGGAGGAGGAGGAGAAAGGAGGAGGGGAAGGGGAGGGAGAGGGAGAAAGAGGAGGAAGAGGAAGAGGAAGAGGAGGAGAAGAAGGGGAGTGGGAGGGGAAATGTAGAGAGAGGGAGAAGGAAGGTGAGAAAGAGGAGGAGAAAGGAGGAGGGGAAAAGAGGAGGGGAAGAAGAAGAAGGGTAGGGAGAGGGAGGAAGAGGAGGAAGAGGAGGAGAAGAAGGAGGTTAAAGGGAAGAATGAAGAGGAGAGGGAGAGGGAGGAAGAAGAGGAGGGGGAGAGGGAGATAGAGGAGGAAGGGAAGTGGGAGAAAGAGGTGAAAAAGGAGGAAGAAGGGGACGAGGAAGAGGAGAAAGACATGGTGGTCTCTGAGCTTGGCTATTGGTTTTCAGATGTTTCAATACCCAACTATGTAACATCATCAGTAGGGAGTAACATCATCGAACTCCTACTTCTAAAGTTTCCTAGTTGCTCAATGAAACACCAAAGACTCCACAGTTCAACCTTGAACAACAAAGATTTCCTTCTACAGAAGCTACGATAGATCCATCTTGGTCTAATGTGGACCTGAAAGGAATGATGCTTCTTGGATTTCTTCCAATATTTTTTTTTTCTTAACAGCACCTTCTATATTTTTAATTTCCTCTTTTTGTTCATCTCCTTTCGTTTCTATCCAAACCATTTGTTAACACTGACCTTCTACAACCACCAGAGTCCCTGGTCCTTTAAGCCAATCCGTACTTCCCAAGAACTCACTCTTCTCCTTCACACAGTCGTAAGTCCCCACGTCTTCCAGAGTAACATTACGGGTGGAGATAGTGAAATCCGTGTTGGAATTTGGATAATGTCTTGTTATTCTTTCATCAGTCTGGATGTCTTGGTAGATGAGTTCCCACTGAGAACCTTCTCCCAAGAACCACAGGACCAGATGTGAAGTTGTCAGACACTTCACACTCCAGGTGGAGAAAACTTCTCTTTAGAAGTTTCCATGTTTCCATGTTGTCCTTGAAGAGTTACATCCAGAGGTGCGGTGCTACCAGTTCGCACCAAACCAGTAGCAACGGTAGGAGGCTCCACCCACCTGCCTGGACACGCCGGTAGCAATGGGATTTGGAACCTGTCCCTGGTTGCAACCATCCATTAGAGATACCTGCAGAAGAGTACCAAGATGACGGGGCCACACAACAAGAAGCAACGGATGGAAACTCATCAAGGAGAGAAGCAACCTAGAACTAAGGAGAAAGTTCCTGACAGTGAGAACAATTACTCCGTGGAACGAATTGACTCCAGAAGTTGTGGGTACTCCAACACTGGAGGGTTTTAAGAAAAGACTGGACAGCTATTACTCTGAGGTCTCCAGCTTGAGCAGGGAGTTGGACCTCCAAGGTCCCTCCCAACTGTGTTCTTTTGCATTCTGGAACAAATTGAAAAAACGATGAGGGGTCTAAAGGCTAAAACATACGATGATCAATTGAGAGAACTGGGTACGTTTTGCCTAACGACGAGAAGGACTAGAGGTGATACAATAGAGCCGTCACCCAATATTTGAAGGGCTGCCCCTAAGAAGAGGGAGTCTAGCTATTCTCCAAAGAACATGAAGTAAGGACAAGAAGCAATGGATGAAAGCTTATAAAGGAGAGGAACAACTTAGAAGTAAGGAGAAATTTCCTGGCAGTGAGGACAATCAATCAGTAGAACTCCTCTAGAAGTTGTGGGTGCTCCATCATTGGAAGGCCTCCTGCTCAGGCAAGAGGTTGGACTAGAAGACCTCCAAGGTCCCTTCCAACTTTGTTATTCTATTCCTGGAGGCCTCAAGGGACTTGGGATGTATCAGGTCCAAATCTGGAACTTGGCCCGGCTGTAGCACTAACATACAGGTCCCCAGATCCAGAAGGCAAGTAAACAAACTTCACGCACAGCTTGTTCACACTCACCTTCTACAACTACCCGAGTCCCAAGTCCTTTAAGCCAATCTGTAGTTCCACGCCCCTCTTTCTTCTCCTTCACACAGTAATAAGTCCCCACGTCTTCCGGAGTAACGTTGCGGACGGAGATGGAGAAATCCGTGTCGGAACCTGGAGAATTCCTTGTTATTCTTTCATCTTTTTCATCAGTCCCGACATCTGTGTAGATGAGCTTCCGCTGAGGTTCTTCTCCCAAGAACCATTTCACATCACCAGGTATGCGGTTGTTATGCACTTTGCACTCCAGGTGGAGAACTTCCCCTATTACGACCGAAAGAGACCTCTGGGGTTGCAAGAGCCACAAATCCTGGGCTAAGAAAGAGGAACCCAGTTAAACCATAGAGTCCTAGCGCCGGAAGGGACCTTGGAGGTCTTCTAGTCCAGCCCCCTGCTCAAGCATGAGACCCTATACCATCCCAGTCAAATGGTCATCCAATCCTTCCTTGAAGACCTCCAGTGATGGAGCACTCACAATCTCAGGAGGAAAGCTACTCCACTGATTAATTTTTCTCAGTGTTGGGAAATTTCTCCTTACTTCTAGGTTGACTCTCTCTTTAACAAGCTTCCAACCGTTACTTTTAGTCCTGTCTTTTGGTGCCCTGGAGAATAAATCAATCCCCTCTACCCTGGGTCAGCCCCTCAAGACAGTTATCGTGTCCCCCCCCCTAATTCTTCCCTTCAATAGGCTAAACATACCTCCCTCCCTCAATGTTTATCATATGATTTAGCCTCCCGTCCCCGAATCAGCTTTCCTGTTCTTCTCTGCATTCTTTCTAGAGTCACAAGAACTTTTTTGTATTGTGGTGACCAGAAGAGGGTGCAAGTGTGGCCTTGTTAGCACGTTCCCAGCATTTCTTAAAGCATGTCCTGTGTTGAATGTGGATGCTTTGCCCACAGTTGTGAACACATCCAAACAGGATCAGAATCAGGATAGAGCCAGTTAAACCATAGAATTCTAGGGCCGGAAGGAGGAGACCCTATACCATTTCAGACAAGTGGTTGTCCAGTGTCTTCTTAAAAATCTCCAGTGATGAATCACCCACAACTTCTGGTGGCAAGCAGTTCCATGAGTGGCAAGCAGTGGCATGAGTTAATTGTCCCCACTGTTAGGAAGTGTCTCTCCTAAATTCCAGGTTACTTCTCTCCTTGAAACTCAATGAAACTTCAAAGCACTGTTCATAGCCAGTGAGTGAAACACTGACAGGCACCAAATCAGTAGAGTATTCCAGGGGGCCAATGGCTCTGAAACTAGGCTTTTTGGGGGGATACCCAATGACTGGTTACACTCAGTCCCACATCCTTCTTTCCTCCTTCAAATTACCCCCTAACTGGAGGTCACTTAGTGACTACATGGACAAGCACAGAAGTTCTTTTCCAAATAAAGGCAACTCCGAAGCGGTGGGCTGATGATTCCTGAGTCATCAAAATGCAGAATAAATGGCTGTGTTTGGATTTAATTTCCTGCCATCTAGCGGCTTCATTTGAGAGGGACAAAGTTGATGTGAAGCAGCGTTGCTTCCTGGAGCAATCTGGACTCTGAATGGCAGAGCGATCTCCTTCTTAATGGGACCCCACCTTGAGAAAACAGGGTGCTCCGTATCTCACCATCGGAGGAGAGACGCGAGGTGGCCTCCTTCCCTTCTCCAACCTCTTGAAGCACCCCTCAAACGGGATCATAGGACACCACAGGCAGGAGATCAGAGATGGGGAGGGCCATAACTTACTTCCCCAGATCACATTTTTTCACACTAAGCTAGTACTAACTAATAGAAAATATCTACCACCCTTTCAGCAGCCCTTCATCTGCTGTCAAGGCAACTCAACATGGAAAGTGAGATTGTTATTCCGATGAGGATACTGAGGGATTCCTAAGAATTATGAGTGATTTCTATGAATCCCCCCCCCCCAAAAAAAGAAGTAAGAAAGGAAAAAAGAGAAACAAGAAGAAAAATAAGCATGGAGCATTTTTTGGAGGAATTCAACTCTTTAATCCCAAACTCTCTCTTGTCAGGCTCAGCAGTAGCCGTCCATGCGGTTCTTATTTTTAAATGAATTGGAAACCCAAAGGAGTAGCAAATCCCAGGGGCATCCTAGGAGAGGCCATGACTAATTAGCAGAACCATTGAGTCCAACATCTTACAGTTGCTGTTATAGAGGCTGGAAGAAGAGCAGGAAGAAAAAGCAAGAAGGAGGATTAAAGGGCTGGAGGCTAAAAGATACGATGAACAGTTGCAGGAACTGGGCATGTCTAATCTATTGAAAAGAAGGACGAGGGGTGACAGGATAGCAGTGCTCAATATTTGAGGGGCTCCCACAAAGAAGAGAGGGTCAGATTCAATCTATTTTCCAAAGGCAAGACAAGAAACAATGGAAGGAAACTAATCAAGGAGGGAAGCAACCTAGAACTAAGGAAAAATTTCCTGACACTGAGAACAATTAACCCATGGAATGACTTGCCACCAGAAGTTGGCAAGTCATCTTGCCAACTTCATTGGAGGCTTTTAAGAAGAAACTGGACAGCTACTTGTCTGGAATGATATAGTTCTCCTGCTCGAGCAGGGGGTTGGACTAGAAGTCCTCTGAGGTCCCTTCCAACACTGTTATTCAGTTATTCTTTCTTTCAATATCTCAGTTACTTCTGCCTAAAGCCTTTCGCCCTGATCACTCACCTCCGTTTCTTGCTGAAGACAGGCTGAAAAGCACAATGGAAAACAGACCAAAAAGGAAGACACCACAAGCCATTGGAGAAGCCGGTTTCGTTAAAATGACAAGCAGTCTCGGGGCTCCTCGACTGTGGGATAAACCGGTCTGGATTGTCACCCACACACACAATCAGTGGCTTCTGCGTAGTGTCTGGCTACAGATTTGCCAATTCCTCAAATGGGAACTCAGAACAGGAAACTGAGATGACATGAAGTCGGATGTGTTTTGGTTGTGTTACATTGTGGGGAAGAATACTGTGGCAAAATGAAGGAAGATTCTCTATAAATGGCTGATTAACCCCCAGCAGAATTTTGCAAAGACTTTCCGAGAGGGAGGGAGGGAGGGAGGGAGGGAGGGAGGGAGGGAGAGAGAGAGAGAGAGAGAGAGAGAGAGGGAGAGAGAGACGTAATTGTGGGAGGAATCTCAGTGCCTCAGTGAACAACCACTGAAGTTCTGAGCCAGCCGTGTGCTTCAGCTGCCCAAAAGACCAATGCAGTCCCAGGTTGCATCACCTGAGGGATGATGTGAAACATCCTGTGAAGTGTTATTTAGTTTTATACTACACTGGTAAGACCACGCTTGGAAGACTGGGTCCAATTTTGATCAACGCAACACAGAGACTCTAGAAAGAGTGCAGAGAAGAGCAACAAAGAAGATTAGGGAACTGGAGGCTAAAACATACGAAGAACGGTTGCAGGAATTGGGTATGTCTAATTTAACGAAAAGAAGGCTCAGGGGAGACATGATAACAGTATCTTAATATTTGAGGGGCTGCCACAAAGAAACGGGGTTCAAGCTATTCTCCAAAGCATCTGAAGGCAGGACGCAACGGATGGAAACTCATTCTCCTCCTACCTCTCCGACCAGTCGCAATCTGTGTTGACAGGGGGGCAGCGGTCAACCCCGAGGCGCCTAGTGTGTGGGGTGCCACAAGGGTCGGTCCTCTCGTCCCTCCTGTTCAACATTTATGTAAAGCCGCTGGGTGAGATCATCCGTGGTTTTGGGGTGGAGTTCCACCAGTACGCTGACGATACTCAGCTGTATATCTCCACCCCAGACCACCCCAACGATGCCGTGGAAGTGATGTCCCAGTGCCTTGAAGCCGTGCGGGTCTGGATGGGGAGAAACAGGCTTCGACTCAACCCCTCCAAGACCGAGTGGCTGTGGCTGCCGGCGTCCCGATATAGCCAGCTGACACCATCGCTGGTCATTGGGGGCGAATCACTGGCCCCCAAGGAAAGGGTGCGCAACTTGGGCGTCCTCCTGGACCCACGGCTGTCCTTAGAGGATCACATGACAGCTGTGGCCATGGGGGCTTTCTATCAGGTTCGCCTGATACGCCAGTTGCGGCCCTTTCTAGATCGGGACTCCCTACGCACAGTCACTCAGGCACTCGTCACCTCTCGCCTGGACTACTGCAATGTTCTCTACATGGGGCTCCCCTTGGGGTGCGCCCGGAGGCTCCAACTGGTACAGAATGCGGCCGCGCGGGGGATTATGGGAGCGTCGGGGTGCTCCCACGTGACACCTCTCCTGCGCGAGCTGCATTGGTTGCCGGTGGACTTCCGGGTGCGTTTCAAGGTGTTGGTAATCACCTTTAAAGCGCTCCATGGCTTAGGACCAGGGTACTTACAGGACCGCCTTCTGCCGCCAATTGCCTCCCACCGGCCGGTTCGCTCCCACAGAGAGGGCCTCCTCAGGGTGCCGTCAGCCAGACAATGTCGGCTGGCGACCCCCAGGGGGAGAGCCTTCTCTGTGGCAGCCCCTACCCTCTGGAATGATCTTCCTCCAGAACTGAGAATAATC
Organism: Coluber constrictor foxii; assembly: GCA_038048745.1. Taxonomy (NCBI): domain Eukaryota; kingdom Metazoa; phylum Chordata; class Lepidosauria; order Squamata; family Colubridae; genus Coluber; species Coluber constrictor. The sequence goes on from CM075960.1 coordinate 1,766,207, forward strand.
TCCAACCTCCGGACTTTTCGTCGGGCCCTAAAAACTCATCTTTTCCAACTTGCCGGTTTAGCCTGATCCCTGTTGAATTTTTAAAATTTTTAAAAAATTTTAATGTTTGTAGAGTTGCTGCATTTTAATATTTATTTGTTTTAATTCTCAGCCAAACGTATATGTGTTTTAAATTTTTTTAACTTTTATGTACTGATTTTTTATTTGGCTGTTCACCGCCCTGAGTCCGTAAGGAGAAGGGCGGTATATAAATCTAATAAATAAATAAATAAATAAATAAAATTAAGGAGAGAAGCAACCTAGAACTTAGGAGAAATTTCCTGAGAGCGACGACAATTATTCAGTGGAAAAACTCACCTTCAGAAGTTGTAGGTTCTCCATCCCTGGAGGTTTTCAAAAAGTGATTGGACAACCATTTGACCAGGATGGTCTAAGCTCTCTTGTCTTGAGCAGGAGTTGGACTAGAAGTTTAATGAAAAGAAGGCTCAGGGAGACATGATAACAATCTTCTGATATTTGAGGGGCTGCCACAAAGAAGAGGGAGTCAAGCTCTTCTCCAAAGCACCTGAAGGCAGGACAAGAAGCAACGGATGGAAACTCATCAAGGAGAGAACCAACCTAGAACTTAGGAGAAATTTCCTGATAGTGACAATTACTCAGTGGAACCATTTGCCTCCAGAAGTTGTGAGTGCTCCATCCCTGGAAAGTTTTAAGAAGGGATTGAACAGCCATTTGTCTGAAATGGTATAGGGCCGTGATGCAGGGGTAGGTTCTACTTACAGTGATCTGTCCCCCCCCTTCAGAGACCCACAAAAACACAGCCAGCCGAGGGTTAAGAATCACTTGGCACACTCCACAGTTCTTATCTCAACCTTGGCAGCGATATGCACACCGTCTGCCAAGGACTTTATTAGTTTACACAAACAAAAAAATCACCTACGTAGCTTTGCCATTCATCTAGCTTCCAAGACTACGAGGTTGCTATGTTTGTTTCACTTTGTTCGTCACAAACTTCTTGACCCACTGTCCTGTCTTATATAGATAGGCTTCTGGGTGTGGTCCAGTGACTCACTGATCCTGTGACTCCAATCAGTGACTCAGGTCTATTTCCTCATACGCCGCAGCTGCAGTAATCTTTTCTCTCGCCTTCTTTGGCGTGCGTCCAGGAATGACGTCTCTCCCTCACTCTCATCTGAGACACCTGTTTCCCCACTACTTGGCTCTCTTTCAGCTGGCACCTGAGACAGTGCCAGAGGGGGGGGGCTGGGAGATCTGGCTGGCTCCTCTTCCTCCTGCTCAGAGCTTCCTTCCTCCAATGGGATAGGCTCAGAGGACGGGGCCACAACATACAGTACCTTTACTACCGGTTTGCAGTGGGGCTGCACGCTCTTCTACGCATGCACAGAAGCGTTTTGGTGACTTCGGGGTCAGTGGGCGGAGCCTCCCGCCAGTTTTACTACTGGTTCTATAGATGTTGGACTTTTATCCTGTGATTCTATTATTCTGTTAGTTGCTCATATAACCATGGGGTAGGTACAACCTATGGCATTTTCACCTGTCTTTAGCCACGCTGATTCCTAAATATTAGAAGGAATTTGCTGGCCCTTTTTCTGGCATATAAGTTTCATTAAATGGCAGAAGCCGTTTCATAAAAGGAGCTTTGGGTAAAGTGAGCTGCAGCTCATGAAAGCTTATGCCTTTTAATAAAACCTGCAAGTCAAAAAAAAAGGTGATTCTAAAGGTGGTCCTCGACTTACAAATATTCATTTAGTGACCCTCCAAATCACTGAAAAAAGATCGTTTTTCACACTTACGACCGTCGCATCCATCCCTGTGATCAAAATTCAGATGCTTAGCAACTGGTTCATATTTATGACGGTTGCCAGGGTCCCGAGGTCCCGCTTTTGCGACCTTCTTAACAAGCAAGAATAGCTTGCTTGAAGAGCCTGGAATAGCTCAGCAGACTAATGCATTGTAATTTAACTCCAGCTGTCTGCAATTAGTAAGTTCGAATCTCCCCAGGCTCAAGGTTGACTCAGCCTTCCATCCTTTCTAAGGTAGGTCAATTGAGGACCCAGTTTGTGGGGGCAAATAAGCTGACTTTGTATAAAAATATACAAAAGTAGGCAGGCTATTGATTAATGCATTGTAAGCTGCCCTGAGTCTCCAGAGAAGGGCGGTATATAAATCAAATTTTAAAAAGAGGAAGGAAGGAAGGAAGGAAGGAAGGAAGGAAGGAAGGAAGGAAGGAAGGAAGGAAGGAAGGAAGGAAGGAAAGAAAGAAAGAAAGAAAGAAAGAAAGAAAGAAAGAAAGAAAGAAAGAAAGAAAGAAAGAAAGAAAGAAAGAAAGAAGAACATTCAGCTGCCTGCAATTACTGTAAGTTCAAATCCCACCAGGCTCAAGGTTGACTCAGCCTTCCATCCTTTCTAAGATAGGTAAATTGAGGACCCAGTTTGTGGGGGCAATAAGCTGACTTTGTATAAAAATATTCAAAAGTAGGCAGGCTATTGATTAATGCATTGTAAGCTGCCCTGAGTCTCCGGAGAAGGGCGGTATATAAATCAAATTTTAAAAAGAGGAAGGAAGTAAGGAAGTAAGGAAGGAAGGAAGGAAGGAAGGAAGGAAGGAAGGAAGGAAGAAAGAAAGAAAGAAGAACATTCAGCTGCCTGCAATTACTGTAAGTTCAAATCCCACCAGGCTCAAGGTTGACTCAGCCTTCCATCCTTTCTAAGATAGGTAAATTGAGGACCCAGTTTGTGGGGGCAATAAGCTGACTTTGTATAAAAAAGTATGAAGGCTATTGCTTAACGCATTGTAAGCCGCCCTGAGTCTCCGGAGAAGGGCGGCATATAAATCAAATTAAAAAAAAAAGTCAATGGAGAAACCAGATTCACTTACTTAACAACTGCAATGATTCAGTTAAGGACTGGTGGCAAGAAAGGTCGTAAAATGGGGGAAAACTCACTTAACAACAGTGGGATGGAAATGTTGAGCTCCGTTGTGGTCATAAGTCGAGGACCATCTGTATTTTATACTCAAGCTCATACCCACTGATAGCATGTCTGCACCCCCAGCCAACAGCCAGCTCACACTCCCTTTGCTCTAGGTTCGCTGCAGATATTCTAAAAACCCGAGCACGATCCACCTCCTGCTCCTTTGCTAAAACCCAAAAGGATTACCTAAAATCATAAATTACGGTCTCTGCTTGAAACTGAGCAGCGGATTCCGGCTTGTTATGGCCTGCTTTGTAGAAGTGGTGCTGGAGAAAACTCCTGAGAGCCAAGCCAGGGAAATAAATGTGTTATGTGGACTCCCAGAGTGTTTTTTTTTTTTTTTTTGAGCTGGGCAGCTTTCTCGCAGATATTTCATTACTCGAGTAAAGTAACATCATCGGTGCTAGAAGGGAGGGGGGTTTGCCGAGAGGAGGAAGGAGGGGGAGAAGGAGGAGGAAGAGGAGGAGGAGGAAGGGGAGAAGGAGGAAGGGGAGGGGTAGGAGGGGGAGGGGAGAACAAAGGGGAGAAAGAAGAGGAGGAGGAAGAGGAAGAGGAGGAGGAGAAGGAGGAGAGGGATGGGAAGAGGAGGAGGAGAGGAGAGGGAGGGGAGGAAGAAGCAGAGGAGGAAGAGGAGAAGACAGAGGGGAAGGAAGAAGAGGAAGAGGAGGAGGAAGAAGCAGAGGAAGAAGAGGAGAAGACGGAGGGGGGAGGAAGAGGAGGAAGAGGAGGAAGAGGAGGAAGAGGAAGAGGAGGAGGAGGAGGAGGAGGAGAAGGAGGAGAGGGAGGGGAAGAGGAGGAGGAGGAGAGGGAGGGGAAGAGGCAGAGGAGGAAAGGATAGGGAGGGGAGGAAGAAGCAGAGGAGGAAAGGAGGAAGAGGGGGGAGGAAGAGGAGGAAGAGGAGGAGGAAGAAGCAGAGAACAAGGAAGAGGAGGAGGAGAGGGAGGGGAGAACGAAGAGAAGGAGGAAGAGGAGGAGGGAGGGGAGGAAGGGGAGGAGAAGGAGGAGAGGGAGGGGAAGAGGAGGGGAGGGGAGGGAGGGGAGGAGGCAGAAGAGGAGGAGGAGAGGAGGAAGAGGAGGAAGAAGAGAAGGGGGAAGAAGAGGAGGTGGGAGAGAAGGAGGAGGAAGAGGAGGAGAGGGAGGGGAGGAAGAAGCGGAGGAAGTGGAAGAGGAAGAGGAGGAGGAGAGGAAAGGGAGGAGGGCTGTGGGATCCCTGGTGCTCTCTAACAGCCATTTTTTTTTTGGGTAGACATTTCATTACCCAAATACGTAACAGCATCAGTGCTGGAAGAGAATGGAGCTTGCTCTCTGTTTATATACACATCGCTTGCCCTGTCAGTGTTGGTGAGAGGGCAAGCCACCAATACATAAACAGCAAACCCCAATCTCTCCTAGCACTGATGCTATTACCTACATTATCTAGCTAGGTAACAAAACATCCGTCCTTAAAACTTCCCTCATTGACTTTGCTTGTGGGAAGCCATCTGGGAAAGTTTGCCAATGCCCCCCTCCCTCCTTCCCTCTCCATGCCCAGGATGCCCAAGCTTGCCTTTCCTTTCCTATTAATTTTTTTTTAAAGCTGCAATACAGGACACTTGCAGCTTTGCCTCTTCTATCCTTCCTCAGAGCCTTCGATTCTTCCACGCAGCAGTGTTTCCATGGATCTACAGAGGAGAAGCATCTACGTCCAATTGGCTGGATTTGGGTAACGTCAGAGCGACATAAATTCCAGGCGTGGGGCAGAAAAGCCCAGCAGACAGACATCCAAGGCATGCCAATTTCTGGAGGGGCAGTGGGGACTGGCCGTAAATAAAAAGAGAGAGAGAGAGAGAGAGAGATCCTTTTTGGAAGGGTTCTCCCAGCCAGACTTCACTGCAAAAATGCTGGACGTCTTGGACAGCGTACAGAGAAAGAGCAACAAAGATGATTAGGGGGCTGGAGGCTAAAACATGCAATGAACCTTTGCAGGGAAATGAGTATATCTAGTTTAAAAGAAGAAAAGGATTAGGGACAAAGGAACAAGATCACATGAAGGGTTAATACCACTTTATAAGGCCTTGGTAAGGCCACACTTGGAATATTGCATCCAGTTTTGGTCGCCACGATGTAAAAAAGATGTAGAGTTGCCAGGTGTCCACTATTTGAGAGGACAGTCCACTTTTTTCACATTATGTTCACTATTTTTTTTCCACAAAATAGTGGACATTTATTCAAAAGCTTTATGATGAAATGGTACGTAATCTAAAGCTGTACAGTCTAAGAGAATAAGGATAGGAGAATCGCATTTTGTCTTTTTTTTCATAGGTTAGAATGAGACAAAGATCGAATATCCATTGAACGCTAAGTTGTTTCAATCGAATTGATCGCAATAATCCTCCAACTTTAGAAGAAATGACGAACATCCGGTTATTATCACCATGGCGAGAAGAACTTCCACCCAACACTCCCTTCGATGACATTTCTGCCTTAGAAGAAGTTTATGTTCATCTGCAGGGCGATTCATCCCTTGATAAGTGGACGTACTTTTTCAAGAGAGAGCCAGCTCCGAGTTTACTGAAACTGGTCCAGTATTGTGCATCAATTCCGGTATCAAATGCAAATGTTGAACGAATTTTCAGTGTCATGGGAAATTTGTGGACTGACGAACGTAGCCGACGGCTTGTACCATCGGTTCGAAGCGAACTTTGTATACTTTTTAATATTTCTCAACGTTGTACTGAAATTAAAGAATTATTCCTTAAACCCAAAGAATTGATCAAAGCTGCGCAGTCAAATAAAAAATGCACACGACAGCAAAGTAAAATGTAATTTAATATTTTACATGTTATTATAATATATTTGATGTTTTGAATTTTAAGCAAAGTTTTGAAGTGATTATTTTAATACGTGTTAAAATGTTTGTAAGAAAATATATAATTTAATTGTTTGAGTTTTGAGTTTGAGTTTTATTGCATTTATATACTGCCCTTCTCCCTGAGGGGACTCAGGGTGGTTTACAGCCATATTAAAACATTTTTTTAAAATTTTTTTACTACTTAACACACACACACACACCCCGCTTGTCTGATATTTTTTGGAAGCAGACCTGGCAACCCTAAAAAGATGTGGAGACTCTGGAAAGAGTGCAGGGAAGAGCAACAAAGAGGATTAGGGGATTGGAGGCTAAAACATACGAAGAACAGTTACAGGAACTGGGCCTGGCTAGTCTAAAGAAGAGAAGGACTTAGGGGTGACATGATAGTCTTCCAATATTTGAGGGGCTGCCCCAAAGAAGAAGGGATCAAGCTGTTCTCCAAAGCCCCTGAAGGCAGGACAAGAAGCAACGGAGGGAAACTAATCAAGGAGAGAAGCAACCTAGAACTAAGGAGAAGGTTCCTGACAGTGAGAACAATTATCCTGTGGAACTGGTTGCCACCAGAAGGAGGTTTTTACGAAGAGACTGACAGATAGACAGACAGAGAAACAGAAAGGGACCCGACAGCCATTTCCTGGGATAGCATAGGGTTTCCTACTGGAGCAGGAGGTTGGACTAGAAGTCCCCCAAAATCCCTTCCAATTCTGTAATTCTGTTATTCTGAATTAAGGATTTTTTTCCAAATGGCAATTGGGCTTTCTAAGGGTTTTTTTTCCTTTGAAGACATTTCCCTTCTCATCCAAGAAGCTTCCTCAGTTCTAACTGACTTCAGTTCTAACTGATGGAACTGAAGAAAAGCCCTCTGGGAGTTCGTTCACAATTTTCCAAGGACAGGTAGTCCTCGAGAGGATGACCACAATGGAGCCCAACATTTCTGTTGTTATGTGAGTCATTTGTGAAGTGAGTTTTGCCCCCATGTTACGACTTTCTTGCCGCCGTTGTTAAGGGAATCGCTGCCGTTGATAAGTGAGTAACCCGGTTGTTAAGTGAATCTGGCTTCCCCATTGACGTCAGAAAGGTCGCAAAAGGAGATCGCATGATCTCGGGACACTGCAACGGTCATAAATATGAGTCAGCTGTCAAGCATCTGAATTTTGATCACATGATCATGGGGATGCTACAAAGGTTGTAACTGTGAAAAACGGTCATAAATCCCTCTTTTCAGTGTTGTTGTAACTTTGGACAGTCACTAAATGAAGTGTTGTAAGTCAAAGAGTACCTATATGGAGACCCCTGGTCAAGCCCATACCCAAACATCTAATCCACTAAAGTTCAATGCTAAACTGGCATCAGTAATGTCTGTAATTTTAAAATGGAATGGAATGGAATGGAATAGAATAGAATAGAATAGAATAGAATAGAATAGAATAGAATAGAATAGAATAGAATAGAATAGAATAGAATAGAATAGAATAGAAAATATGGAATGGAATGGAATGGAATGGAATGGAATGGAATGGAATGGAATGGAATATAGAGTAGAGTAGAGTGGAGTGGAGTGGAGTGGAGTGGAGTGGAGTAGAATAGAATAGAATAGAATAGAATAGAATAGAATAGAATAGAATAGAATAGAATAGAATAGAATAGAATAGAATAGAATAGAATAGAATAGAATAGAATAGAAAATATGGAATGGAATGGAATGGAATGGAATGGAATAGAATAGAATAGAATAGAATAGAATAGAATAGAATAGAATAGAATAGAATAGAATAGAATAGAATGGAATGGAATGGAATGGAATGGAATGGAATGGAATGGAATGGAATGGAATGGAATATAGAGTAGAGTAGAGTAGAGTGGAGTGGAGTGGAGTGGAGTGGAGTGGAGTGGAGTGGAATAGAATAGAATAGAATAGAATAGAATAGAATAGAATAGAATAGAATAGAATAGAATAGAATAGAATAGAATAGAATAGAATAGAATAGAATAGAATAGAAAATATGGAATGGAATGGAATGGAATGGAATGGAATGGAATAGAATAGAATAGAATAGAATAGAATAGAATAGAATAGAATAGAATAGAATAGAATAGAATAGAATAGAATAGAATAGAAAATATGGAATGGAATGGAATGGAATGGAATGGAATGGAATGGAATAGAATAGAATGGAATGGAATGGAATGGAATGGAATGGAATGGAATGGAATGGAATGGAATATAGAGTGGAGTGGAGTGGAGTGGAGTGGAGTGGAGTGGAGTGGAATGGAATGGAATAGAATAGAATAGAATAGAATAGAATAGAATAGAATAGAATAGAATAGAATAGAATAGAATAGAATAGAATAGAATAGAATAGAATAGAATAGAAAATATGGAATGGAATGGAATGGAATGGAATGGAATGGAATGGAATGGAATAGAATAGAATAGAATAGAATAGAATAGAATAGAATAGAATAGAATAGAATAGAATAGAATAGAATAGAATAGGGAATGGGGAATGGGGAATGGGGAATGGGGAATGGGGAATGGGGAATGGGGAATGGGGAATGGAATGGAATGGAATGGAATAGAAAGAATAGAATAGAATAGAATAGAATAGAATAGAATAGAATAGAATAGAATAGAATAGAATAGAATAGAATAGAATAGAATAGAATAGAATAGAATAGAGAATGGGGAAGGGAAGGGGAGAATAGAATAGAATAGAATAGAATAGAATAGAATAGAATAGAATAGAATAGAATAGAATAGAATAGAATAGAATAGAATAGAATAGAATAGAATAGAATTCTTTATTGGCCAAGTGTGATTGGACACACAAGGAATTTGTCTTGGTGCGTATGCTCTCGGAGTATATAAAAGAAAAGATACACTCATCAAGAATCATAAGGTACAACACTTCTTCCAAAAAGACAAATTAGAGACAATATAAGAATAATTTTGAACACTTTAGAATATTGTGAAGCGCATCCTGAAAAGCAAATGGCTTTGATATTTCTAGATGCACAAAAAGCATTTGACAATGTGAATTGGCAATTTATGACGCTACAAATGGAAGAGATGGGCTTTAGAAGGAAATTCATTCAGGCAATTGAAGCTGTATACTCGAAACAGACGGCAAAGTAATGATTAATGGAGAATTGACTGATTCTATTGAAATAGAAAAAGGTACTCGACAAGGATGTCCTTTATCCCCATTGCTTAAATTGACTTTGGAAGTGCTGAATAGAAACGTTAAGAGAAGAAAAAGAGATAAAAGGAATGAAAATTAGAAAAGAAGAATATAAATTACAAGCCTTTGCTGATGACCTGTTTTTTATTATTGAAGAACCATTAACATCAATAAATAAATTGACAGAAAAAAATAGGAGAATTTGGGGAAGTTGCTGGTTTGAAAATTAATAAAGAAAAGACGAAGATAATGACTAAAAATATGTTTAAAAAACAAAAAGAAGAATTGAGGGAGATTTCAAAGATGCAGGTCACAAATAAGGTAAAGTATCTGGGGACTCAACTAACAACAAGATGCAGTTCTCTTAAAGAAAATAATTAAAATAAGCTTAAGCAACAGATAGGACAAGACTTGGTGAAATGGGGAAATCTGCAGTTATCTTTGATTGGTAGAATTGCAATTATTAAGATGAATATTTTACCTAGAATCTTATACCTTTTTCAGACAATTCCTACAAAGCTGGGTAAGGAATTCTTTGCAGATTTAAATAAAATGGTTTTGAAATATATTTGGCAGGGAAAGATGGCAAGAATAAAACTCAAATTGTTACAAGATGCTAAGATGAGGGGTGGTTTTGGTTTACCGAATTTTGAATTATACTACCAAGTGGTTTGTTTACTGTGGATTAAAGAATGGATAACATTAAAAAACACTAGATTATTGAATTTGGAGGGACATGATTTGTTGATGGGCTGGCACTCTTTCTTATGGTATAAAGGAACCAAAATTCAGGGATATTTTAGAAGATATCAGATATGTGAAGCTCTATTTTTGAAACGGGAGAAGATTAAAAAAATACCATTATTTGAAGATTCCAGTCTGGGTATCTACAATTGAAGCTTTCTCTTATCCAGTGGTATTTAGAGGGGAACAAATTGTTAGATATAGTGAATTATTGGATGAAAAGGGTGAACTTAAATTGAAACAAGATTTAGAAGACCAGGGAATTAAGATGGATTGGTTTTCATACATGCAAATATTTTCCAGATATCGAGAAGGTTTCAAACAAGAAAGTATTTATAGTGTTTTGACTAGTTTAGATAAGATATTAATGGGTTCTGATGACCATATAATTAAAAAGTTATATGGATATTTACTTGTAAATAAATTGGTTAATCCATAAGTTGTATGGATATTTATTTGTAAATAAAGTAAAATTGGAAGAAGAACAAGTTAAAGAATCAATGAAAGCGTGGGGGAAAAAATTGGTTATAGTATTGATTTAGAGAAATGGCAAAAATTGTGGTCATAACTATAAAATGACAATGTCGACAGCATATAAAGAAAATTTGTATAAGATGTTTTACAGGTGGCATTTACCCCCGATGTGGATGGCCAGAATGTTCAAGAATAAATCGGAGAAATGTTGAAAGTGTCATCAAACTCCAGGATCTTATTACCATATGTGGTGGACATGCGTGGAAGCAAGGAGATTTTGGACTAAGATACAGATGTGGTTGGAAAAAATGACAAAGAGACATATTGACCTTAAACCAGAGATATTTTTATTAGGGATTTTACCAGAGACATTGAATAAAGAATTACATTACTTAATTGTGAACATTTTAACAACGGCTAGAATCGTATTTGCTAAAACCTGGAAAGGAGAGAAGATAATTACTGATGAAGAAGTTATTAAGAAAATGTTGGACTGTGCTGAAATGAGTAGATTGACATTTGAAATAAAAGAACAGGAAGATAAGCAATATTATTTGATATGGGAGATATTTTATCAATGGTTTGACAATAAAGTATGGCGATGAGATAGCATATATGAAATGAAATTTTGATGAAATGTTTCAATATTTATCTTCTGTTCGAGTAAAGAATAATTGGAGATTTGGAAAATTGCAAGCATGAAATGATTTTAACCGATCGAGATGCTGTCTATAATTGTTTGTAAGGATGATATTTTTATGTTGTTTTTTTATTTTAATTTAAAATAAAACTTTTTTCAAACAAAAAAAAGAATCGTAAGGTACAACACTCAATGATAGTCATAGGGGACAAACAAGCAATCAGGAAACAATCAATATCAATATAAATTGTAACGATAAAAGCAACAAAGTTACAGTCATAAAGTCATAAGTGGGAGGAGATGGGTGGTGGGAACGATGAGAAGATTAATAGTAGTGCAGACTTAGTGAATAGTTTGACAGTGTTGAGGGAATGAGTTGTTTAGCAGAGTGATGGCGTTGGGGAAAAAACTGTCCTTGTGTCTAGTTGTTCTGGTGTGCAGTGCTCTATAGCGTCGTTTTGAGGGTAGGAGTTGAAACAGTTTATGTCCAGGATGCGAGGGGTCTGTAGATATTTTCCCAGCCCTCTTTTTGACTCATGCAGTAGACAGGTCCTCCATGGAAGGCAGGTTGGTAGCCATGGTTTTTCCTGCAGTTCCAATTCTCCTCTGAAGTCCGTGTCTCTCTTGTTGGGTTCAGAGCCAAACCAGACAGTTATGGAGGTGCAGATGACAGACTCCATAGAGTTCTCCTCTGTAGAACTGGATCAGCAGCTCCTTGGGCATTTTGAGCTTCCTGAGTTGGTGCAGGAAGAACATTCTCTGTTGTGCTTTTTTTGATGACGTTTTTGATGTTGGGTGTCCGTTTTAGTTCTAAACTTTAGAACTAAAGTTCAACGCAAAACTGGCATCAGATAGGAAGTCAACGGAAGTCAAGAAGTCAAGGACTTGGATCATTTACAGCAGGGGTGTCAAACTCAAGACCCACGGGCTGGATCTGGCCTGTGATGTGGTGGGATCTGACCCACAGAGGCCATCCTGTTCTACCCAGTGCCAAGAGGAAAGATCAGGCCACCGTAACTTCATCCAGTCACCCCAGTGCGAAGAGGAAACATGCCAGCAGTTTGGGAAGTGGTGTCAAGCTGGCCACGCCCACCCAGTTGGCCACACCTACCTGATTGGCCACATCCACCCAGTTGGCCACGCCCCTCCCCAGCCTCCCCAAGGTCAACCATAGTCCTGATGCGGCCCTCAATCAAATTGGGAAGTGGTGTCAAGCTGGCCACGCCCACCCAGTTGGCCACACCTACCTGATTGGCCACATCCACCCAGTTGGCCACGCCCCCCCCAGCCTCTCCAAGGTCAACCATAGTCCTGATGCAGCCCTCAATCAAATTGAGTTTGACACCGCTGGCTTAGAGCAACATAATGACTCTAAGCTGTTGACATACTCAACCACACCCCCAGCTCTGCCTTCTCTTCTCCTGCAGCTGCTTCATCTCTTGCTCCGTCTGCAACGTTTCCTTCCACAAAAGAAGAAAAAAAAAGAAGAACAACTCCCATTTCCCCCTTCTAAATATAATCCTGTTTGGGTTTCTTTTTCTAGCCCTTTTCTGAATCACCAGGCCCTGCGCTTGGTCACTCGTGCCCTGGGTCTCTCTCCTTTGGATTACTGCAACGCGTTCTACATGGGGCTACCCTTGAAGAGGGTTAGGAAGCTACAATTGGTCCAGAATGCACTGAGGCGGGACTAGATGACCTACAAGTTGCCTTCCAACTCTGATAACTTTGGAGGTCCCTAGGGTGGCATATATAATACCACTCTGAGACAGTGGTGAAATCATTTTTTTTAATACCGGTTCTGTGGGTGTGGCTTGGTGGGCGTGGCTTGGTGGGCATGGCAGGGGAAGGATACTGCAAAACCTCCATTTCCTCCCCACTCCAGGGGAAGCATAAGATAAATATGATTAATAAATAAATATTTATTTATTTATTTATTTATTAGACTTATATACCGCCCTTCTCCTGACGGACTCAGGGCGGTGAACAGCCAACTAAAAACCAATACATAAAAGTTAAAATCATACTAAAAACAAATATAAATTAGGCTTAAAATTTAAAACAGAATAAATATTAAAATAGATCCCCTATGTCCTCTATGACTATCGTTGAGTGTTGTACCTTATGATTCTTTTTTTTGTTTGAAAATATTGCAAAATCTCCATTCCCACCTTACTCCAGGAGAAGGATACTGCAAAATCCCCGTTCCGTCCCCACTCCTGGGGAAGGATACTGCAAAATCTCCATTCCCACCCCACTCTGGGTCCAGCCAGAGGTGGTATTTGCCGGTTCTCCGAACTGCTCCAAATTTCCGCTACCTGTTCTCCAGAATCTGTCAGAACCTGGTGGATTTCACCCCTGCTTTGAGGTGAACTACACTGGGGGCCAATCTCTTTCTGGGTACAATTAAAACACAGAATCTGTAGGCTGGATTCTGCTCAAGACAAGAGAGCTTATACCATCCGGGTCAAATGGTTCTCCAGTCTTCTTTTTGGAAAATCTCCAGTGATGGAAAACCTACAACTTCTGAAGGCAAGTTTTTCCACTGGTTAATCGTTCTCACTGTCAGGAAATTTCTCCTTTGTTCTAAGTCGCTTCCCTCCTTGGTTAGCTTCCTTCCGTTGCTTCTTGTCTTGCGTTCAGGTGCTTGACTCCTTCTCTGTAGAAGCCCCTCCTCAAATATTAAGACACTGTTATCGTGTCTCCCCTGAGCCTTCTTTTCGTTAAACTAGACATACCCAGTTCCTGCAACCGTTCTTCGTAGGTTTTAGCCTCCAGTCCCCTCATCTTCTTTGTTGCTCTTCTCTGCACTCTTTCTAGAGTCTCCACATCTTCTTTTGTGTGTTGCGTTGATCAAAATTGGACCCAGTCTTCCAAGCATGGTCTTACCAGTGTAGTATAAAACTAAGTAACACTTCACATGATGTTGATGTCATCCCTCGGGTGATGCAACCTGGGACTGCATTGGTCTTTTGGGCAGCTGAAGCACACGGCTGACTCAGAACTTCAGTGGTTGTTCACTAAAACACTGAGATTCCTCCCACAATTACGTCTCTCTCTCCCTCTCTCTCTCTCTCTCTCTCTCCCTCCCTCCCTCCCTCCCTCCCTCCCTCCCTCTCTCTCTCTCTGTCTTTTTTGGAAAGTCTTTGCAAAATTCTGCTGGGGGTTAATCAGCCATTTATGGAGAATCTTCCTTTATTTTGCCACAGTATTCTTCCCCACAATGTAACACAACCCAAAACGCATCCGACTTCATGTCAAATCAGTTTCCTGTTGCGACTTCCCTTTTGAGGAATTGGCAAATCTGTAGCCAGACACTACGCAGAAGCCACTGATTGTGTGTGTGGGTGACAATCCAGACCGGTTTATCCCACAATCGAGGAGCCCCGAGACTGGTTGTCATTTTAACGAAACCGGCTTCTCCAATGGCTTGTGGTGTCTTCCTTTTCGGTCTGTTTTCCATTGTGCTTTCCAGCCCATCTTCAGCAAGAAACGGAGGTGAGTGATCAGGGCGAAAGGCTTTAGGCAGAAGTAACTGAGATATTGAAAGAAAGAATAACTGAATAACAGTGTTGGAAGGGACCCCAGAGGACTTCTAGTCCAACCCCCTGCTCGAGCAGGAGAACTATATCATTCCAGACAAGTAGCTGTCCAGTCTCTTCTTAAAAGCCTCCAATGAAGTTGGCAAGATGACTTGCCAACTTCTGGTGGCAAGTCATTCCGCGGGTTAATTGTTCTCAGTCTCAGGAAATTTCTCCTTAGTTCTAGGTTGCTTCCCTTCTTGATTAATTTCCTTCCATTGTTTCTTGTCTTGCCTTCAGGTGCTTTGGAAAATAGATTGAATCTGACCCCCTCTTCTTTGTGGGAGCCTCTCAAATATTGAACACTGCTATGCTGTCACCCCTCGTCCTTCTTTTCAATAGATTAGACATGCCTAGTTCCTGCAACTGTTCATCGTATCTTTTAGCCTCCAGCCCCTTAATCCTCCTTCTTGCTTTTTCTTCCTGCTCTTCTTCCAGCCTCTATAACAGCAACTGTAAGATGTTGGACTCAATGGTTCTGCTAATTAGTCATGGCCTCTCCTAGGATGCCCCTGGGATTTGCTACTCCTTTGGGTTTCCAATTCGTTTAAAAATAAGAACCGCATGGACGGCTACTGCTGAGCCTGACAAGAGAGAGGTTGGGATTAAAGAGCTGAGCTCCTCCCAA
The DNA here is from genome assembly GCA_038048745.1 of Coluber constrictor foxii. NCBI lineage: Eukaryota > Metazoa > Chordata > Lepidosauria > Squamata > Colubridae > Coluber > Coluber constrictor. The sequence goes on from CM075960.1 coordinate 1,781,298, forward strand.
AAATGCTCCATGCTCATTTTTCTTCTTGTTTCTCTTTTTTCCTTTCTTATTTCTTTTTTTTTGGGGTGTGGGTGGGGGGAGGGGATTCATAGAAATCACTCATAATTCTTAGGAATCCCTCAGTATCCTCATCGGAATAACAATCTCACTTTCCATGTTGAGTTACCTTCAGCAGAGGAAGGGCTGCTGAAAGGGTGGTAGATATTTTCTATTGGTTAGTACTAGCTTAGTGTGAAAAAATGTGATCTGGGGAAGTAAGTTATGGCCCTCCCCATCTCTGATCTCCCGCCTGTGGTGTCCTACGGTCCCTTTTGAGGGGTGCTTCAAGAGGTTGGAGAAGTGAAGGAGGCCACCTCGCATCTCTCCTCCGATGGTGAGATATGGAGCACCCTGTTTTCTCAAGGTGGGGTCCCATTAAGAAGGAGATCGCTCTGCCATTCAGAGTCCAGATTGCTCCAGGAAGCAACGCTGCTTCACACCAACTTTGTCCCTCTCAAATTAAGCCACTAGATGGCAGGAAATTAAATCCAAACACAGCCATTTATTCTGCATTTCTTGCCGATGACTCAGGAATCATCAGCCCACCGCTTCGGAGTTGCCTTTATTTGGAAAAGAACTTCGGTGCTTGTCCATGTAGGCACTAAGCGACCTCCAGTTAGGGGGTAAGTTGAAGGAGGAAAGAAGGATGTGGGACTGAGTGTAACCAGTCATTGGGTATCCCCCCAAAAAACCTTGTTTCAGAGCCATTTGCCCCCTGGAATACTCTACTGATTTGGTGCCTGTCAGTGTTTCACTCACTGGCTATGAACAGTGCTTTGAGATTTCATTGAGTTTCAAGGAGAGAAGCAACATGGAATTAAGGAGACATTTCCTAATAGTGGGGACAATTAACTCATGCCACTGCTTGCCACTCATGGAACTGCTTGCCACCAGAAGTTGTGGGTGCTCCATCACTGGACGTTTTTAAAAGGAGACTGGACAACCACTTGTCTAAAATGGTATAGGGCCATAATGGCAAACCACAGGTGGCACGCGGAGCCTTATTGGCTGGCACATGAGCTCAGCTCAGGCCTGTATGCGTGTACTGGCCAGCTTATTTTGGGGCCTTCTAGGCCCACCAGAAGTCGGCAAACGGGCCATTTCTGGCCTCCGGAGGGCCTCCGGGCTGGTGGAGAAGGCCGTTTTTGCCCTCCCAAGACTCCTAGAAAGCCTCTGGAGCCTGGGGAGGGTGAAAAATAGGCCCAGCATTCCATCACGTGGCAAAAACAGGGGTCGCGTGGCGGGGGTTGTGCACGCATGCGCGGCAGGGCAGGGCAGGGTGCATAGAATTATGGGTGTGGGCACGTGTGCGCGCAACCCCCCTCCACTCCCCCCATTTTTGGCACGCGATGGCAAAAAGCTTAGCCATCACTAGTATAGGGTCTCTTGCTTGAGTAGGGGGCTAGACCAGAAGGCCTCAAAGGTCCCTCCTGGCCCTAGGATTCTATGGTTTAACTGGGTTCCTCTTTCTCAGGTACCAAGGCCCAGGATCTACGGCTCTCGCAATCCCCGAGGTCTCTTTCGGTCCTAATAGGGGAAGTTCTCCACCTGGAGTGCGAAGTGAGTAACAACTGCATACCTGGTGGTGTGAAATGGTACTTGGGAGAAGAACCTCAGCGGAAGCTCATCTACGCAGATGTCGAGGCTGATGAAAAAGATGAAAGAATAACAAGGAATTCTCCAGGTTCCGACAAGGATTTCTCCATCTCCATCCGCAACGTTACTCAGGAAGACGCGGGGACTTATTACTGTGTGAAGGAGAAGAAAGAGGGGCGTGGAACTACAGATTGGCGTAAAGGACGTGGGACTCAGGTGTTTGTAGAAGGTGAGTGTGAACAAGCTGTGCGTGAAGTTTGTTTACTTGCCTTCTGGGTCGGGGGACCTGTGTGTTAGTGCTACAGCCATTCCGTGCCTGGTTCCAGATTTGGACCTGATACATCCCAAGTCCCTTGAGGCCTCCAGGAATAGAATAACAGAGTTGGAAGGGACCTTGGAGGTCTTCTAGTCCAACCTCTTGCCCGAGCAGGAGGCCTTCCAATGATGGAGCACCCGCAACTTCTAGAGTTGTTCTACTGATGGATTGTCCTCACTGTCAGGAAATTTCTCCTTACTTCTAAGTTGTTCCTCTCCTTTATAAGCTTTCATCCATAGCTTCTTGTCCTTACTTCATGTTCTTTGGAGAATAGCTAGACTTCCTCTTCTTTGGGGCAGCCCTTCAAATATTGGTTGACAGCTCTATCGTATCACCTCTAGTCCTTCTCGTCATTAGGCAAAACGTACCCAGTTCTCTCAATTGATCATCGTATGTTTTAGCCTTTAGACCCCTCATCGTTTTTTCAATTTGTTCCAGAATGCAAAATAACACAATGGGGAGGGATCTTGGAGGTCCAACTCCCTGCTCAAGCTGGAGACCTCAGAGGAATAGCTGTCCAGTCTTTTCTTAAAACTCTCCAGTGTTGGAGTGCCCACAACTTTCTGGAGTCAATTTGTTCCACGGAGTAATTATTCTCACTGTCAGGAACTTTCTCCTTAGTTCTAGGTTGCTTCTCTCCTTGATGAGTTTCCATCCGTTGCTTCTTGTTGTGTGGCCCCGCCATCTTGGTACTCTTCTGCAGGTATCTCCAACGGATGGTTGCAACTCTTCAAGGACCATGTGTATACATGGAAACTTCTAAAGAGAAATCTTGGCCAGGGCAATGCGGTTCTGCATTGGGTGGGTGATTCTGCCTACTATTAAATGTGAAGGGATTAGATCAGGGGTGAAATCCAGCAGGTTCTGGCAGGTTCTCGAGAACCGGTAGCCGAAATCTTGAGTAGTTCGGAGAATCGGCAAGTGCCACTTCTGGCTGGCCCCAGAGTGGGGAGGGAATGGGGTTTTGCAGTATCCTTCCACTGAAGTGGGGTGGGAATGGGGATTTTGCAGTATCCTTCCACCAGGAGTGGGGTGGGAATGGGGATTTTGCAGTATCTTTCCGCCAGGAGTGGGGAGGGAATGGGGATTTTGCAATATCCTTCCTCCAGGAGTGGGGTGGGAATGGGGATTTTGCAATATCCTTCCCCCAGGAGTAGGGTAGGAATGGGGATTTTACAATATCCTTCCATTAGGAGTGGGGCGAGAATGGGGATTTTGCAATATCCTTCCCCCAGGAGTAGGGTAGGAATGGGGATTTTACAATATCCTGCCGCCAGGAGTGGGGTAAGAATGGGGATTTTGCAATATCCTTCCCCCAGGAGTGGGGTGAGAATGGGGATTTTGCAGTATCCTTCCATTAGGAGTCGGATGGGAATGGGGATTTTGCAGTATCCTTCCGCCAGGAATGGGGTGAGAATGGGGATTTTGCAATATCTTTCCCCCAGGAGTAGAGTAGGAATGGGGATTTTACAATATCCTGCCGCCAGGAGTAGGGTAGGAATGGGGATTTTGCAATATCCTTCCCCCAGGAGTAGGGTAGGAATGGGGATTTTACAATATCCTGCCGCCAGGAGTGGGGTAAGAATGGGGATTTTGCAATATCCTTCCCCCAGGAGTGGGGTGAGAATGGGGATTTTGCAGTATCCTTCCATTAGGAGTCGGATGGGAATGGGGATTTTGCAGTATCCTTCCGCCAGGAATGGGGTGGGAATGGGGATTTTGCAATATCTTTCCCCCAGGAGTAGAGTAGGAATGGGGATTTTACAATATCCTGCCGCCAGGAGTGGGGTGGGAATGGGAATTCTGCAGTATCCTTCCCCTGCCACGCACATCACACCAAGCCACGCCCACCAAGCCACGCCCACAGAAGCGGTAGTAAAAAAAAATTGGATTTCACCACTGCATTAGATATGGGTGCCCTATTTCAGGGGTGTCAAACTCAAAACCCGGGGGCTGGATCCGGCCCTCACGGTACTCAGATCTGGACAGGTAGTCCTTGACTTACAACAGTCCGTTTAGGGACCATTCAAACTTACAAGGCACTGAAAAAAGTGACCATTGTTGCATCCTCAGGGTCATGTGATCCAAATTTAAATGCTTGGCCACCGACTCATATTTATGACGGTCGCAGTGTCCCGAGGAGGGGAGGGGGTCACATGATCCCCTCTTTTTGGGACCTTCCGACAAGCCAATGGGGAAGGCAGATTCACTTCCTGTGTTACTAACTTTAACAACCGCAGAAAGTTCTTAAAATGGGGTGAAATTCACTTAACAGATGTTTCATTTAGCAACCCAAATTTTGGGCTCAATGGTGGACGTTAAGTGGAGATTCTACTTGTACTTTGCAGAAGAATCTATAAACCGGTCCTTTCCTGGCATTTTTACTCCTCTTAGAATTTTCCAGAGACATTTTGACATAAACATAAACTGGCTTTAAGTCAAATTGAACTCTGGTGAGTTTTTTGTTCGGGGCGTCACGTACAACTATAAATAAACCAGAATTAGTTTAACCAGAATTGGAAATCCATCACACACACACACACACACACCTCTTTGTGGTTGCCCAAAAGAAGAAATCCCTCCCTTGGCTAAGCCTCTCCCTTTCAATTATATTTATTGAAAATGTTTGTATCATAATAACAACAAAGAAGAAGAAGAAAAAAAGAAGTCAAAAGCAAAACAGGAAACAAAATCCACAATATAAACAAACATAAAATGGCCCTTTTTTTAAAAAACAGACAATTAGATTCTTATTGTGTTTCGTCCCTCTTAAATATTTTAAATATTTCATCCATTTAGTCCCCATCTTTCTCAATCTTTAGATCCATACATCATCCATTCCTCTTTTTTTTCCCCTTCCAGCAAAAAAATCCGTAAAACTTTTTAAAAAGTTTCTTTCTGGTTCTCTGATCAAAGAGATCACTTTTGATATTTCTGATGTTTCCGCAATCCATTTAGGATAGGATAGGATAGGATAGGATAGGATAGGATAGGATAGGATAGGATAGGATAGAAAATATAGAACAGAACAGAACAGAACAGAACAGAACAGAACAGAACAGAACAGAACAGAATAGAATAGAATAGAATAGAATAGAATAGAATAGAATAGAATAGAATAGAATATTTATTTATTGGTTCGATTTATATGCCGCCCTTCTCCGGAGACTCAGGGCGGCTTACAATATGTTAAGCAATAGCCTTCATACTTTTGTATATACCTGCTGAGTAGGGCTTTTGCCCCCCCCCCTCCCCCAGCAGTGTTCTTTTTTATACAAAGTCAGCTTATTGCCCCCACAATCCGGATCCTCATATGGAATGGAATGGAATGGAATGGAATGGAATGGAATAGAATAGAATAGAATAGAATAGAATAGAATAGAATAGAATAGAATAGAATAGAAAATATGGAATGGAACGGAACGGAACGGAACAGAACAGAACAGAACAGAACAGAACAGAACAGAACAGAACAGAATAGAATAGAATAGAATAGAATAGAATAGAATAGAATAGAATAGAATCAGGAAGAAGAAGGAGGAGGAGGAGGAGGAGGAGGAGGAGGAGGGGAGGGGGAGGGGGAAGGGGGAGGGGAGAAGAGAAAATAATAATAGAATAGAATAGAATAGAATAGAATAGAATAGAATAGAATAGAATAGAATAGAATAGAATAGAATAGAAGAACAGAGTTGGAAGGGACCTTGGAGGTCTTCTAGTCCAACCCCCTGTTTAGCCAGGAAACCCTCCACCACTTCAGACAAAGGGTTATCCAACCTCTTCTTCAAAACTTCCAGTGTTGGAGCATTCACAACTTCTGGAGGCAAATTGTTCCACTCAGAGGTGAGTTTCAGCAGGTTCTGAGCAGTTCTGGAGAACCGGTAGCGGAAATTTTGAGTAGTGCAGAGAACCAGTAGTAAACATTTGGACTGGCTCCACCCCCATCTGTTCTCTGCCTCCCGAGTCCCAGCAGATCGGGAGGAATTGGGGATTTTGCAGTATCCTTCCCCTGCCACGCCCATCAAACCACGCCCACAGAACCGGTATTCAAAAAATGTGAAACTCACCACGGATTCCACTGATTGATTGTTCTCACGTGTCAGGAAATTTCTCCTTAGTTCTAAGTTGCTTCTCTCCTTGGTTAGTTTTCCACTGTGGGAATTTCATTCCAGATAGTCCTTGACTTACAAAAATTCGTTTAGCGACCGTTTCAAGTTACAATGGCACTGACACAGTTAAACAGCTAACCCATCCTGGTTAGACAAATTACCCATTGTTTGTGTTCATCGCGATGTACAGAAGAAATCACCGTCATATAAGTCCAAAACTCTACAACGGGACAGCTAACCAGGATTAAGTCTAAACAAAGTTAGTGTTTCTGCGAATGAGGTCAGTTTAATACCTGGGAATAAAACTGATTGAGGTTTTTCTTTTCCAGTATGACAATTCAAGATTTCTCTTTAGCTTCTAGGAATAACAATTCAGTCATCCCCATTGCTGCTGGGCTGTCTGGAGCCTTCATCCTGATTTGTTTGATCTGCGTGGCACTTTATGTCTACCTAAAGAAGAAAAAAGGTGAGCGAAATTGGGCCTGTCTTTGTTACCCATCCAAGGATGAACAGTTTGGAGGTAAGGTTAGGATGGCATTTTTTTTTTCAAACGTGGGCGCTTTAAGAGGCGTGGACTTCAACTCCCAGAATTCCCCAGGCAGCGAGCATCCTGGGAGTTGAAGTCCACACGTCTTAAAGTGACCACGTTTGAAAAAATCACAACAGACGACAGACATAGGGCGCTAAAAAAATGACTGTCTTACTCGGGTGTAAAAGGGAGGGGAGGGAAAACACAGTCAGGCTTTCAAGGCGGACGCCAGCCTTTCAAGGTAGGCCTAGTCAGCAAACTCAGCTCCACAAGTCTGACTGGAGCTTTAATTCTGTTGATGGGCTGTATGCTAAAATAAAGCCAACTCATGGCACACACTTGAAAGTAAATCAGGAGGACTGTCATTGTAGACAAGAACAATGATGTTGTGGCCCCGTCCTCTGAGCCTATCCCATTGGAGGAAGGAAGCTCTGAGCAGGAGGAAGAGGAGCCAGCCAGATCTCCCAGCCCCCCCTCCCTCTCTGGCACCGTCTCAGGTGCCAGCTGAAAGAGAGCCACGTAGTGGGGAAACAGGTGTCTCAGATGAGAGTGAGGGAGAGACGTCATTCCTGGACGCACGCCAAAGAAGGCGAGAGAAAAAATTACTGCAGCTGCGGCGTATGAGGAAATAGACCTGAGTCACTGGATTGGAGTCACAGGATCAATGACTCACTGGACCACACCCAAAGCCTATCTATATAAGACAGGACGGTGGGTCAAGACGTTTGTGACGAACAAAGCAAAACAAACATAGCAACCTCGTAGTCTTGGAAGCTAGATGAACGGCAAAGCTACGTAGGTGATTTTCTTGTTTGTGTAAACTAATAAAGTCCTTGGCAGACGGTGTGCATATCGCTGCCAAGGTTGAGATAAGAACTGTGGAGTGTGCCAAGTGATTCTTAACCCTCGGCTGGCTGTGTTTTTGTGGGTCTCTGAAGGGGGGGGACAGATCAAAAGAATGCTTATCTACAGGAAATATGCACGTGTGAATCTTGTAACAATTCTGGGTAGTTAGAAAGCTGATAAGAGTTAGACAACTTGCAGGCCTCAGCTAAAAATTAGGAATATAGATGGCCTGCAGCTAATAAAATGCGTATTAGATAACTCCTGCGGCATTCATTAGCCAAAACTTAGGAATAGGGACAGTTAGAGACCAATAGAACAAATTGTAGAATTATTACTAAAATGTTTATTAGATATTTCTTATTATCTCGCCTTGTCCCGTCTTTTCTTTTTCTGAAAATGTATAAAGCTTTCTTAAATCCTTGGTTCTTGGCATTGATCTGTCCCCCCCTTCAGAGACCCACAAAAACACAGCCAGTCGAGGGTTAAGAAGCACTTGGCACACTCCACAGTTCTTATCTCAAACTTGACAGCGATATGCACACCGTCTGCCAAGGACTTTAATAGTACACAGAAAGAAAAGCACCACAAATATTCAGCAAAGTCTCTGATCAGCTTCAGCTTGTAAACTCCAATGCCTAACCGATATAGTATAATTTGTTCATCACAGAGATCATTACCACCCCTCTGTCTGTTATATAGTCTCGCTAGGTGTGGTCCAGTGACTCATTGATCCTGTGACTCCAATCCAGTGACTCAGGTCTATTCCCTCATGCGTCTCCGCAGCTGCAGTAATCGTTTCTCTCGCCTTCTTTGGCGTGCGTCCAGGAATGACGTCTCTCCCTCACTCTCATCTGAGACACCTGTTTCCCCACTACTTTGCTCTCTTTCAGCTGGCACCTGAGATGGTGCCAGAGGGGGGGGGGCTGGGAGATCTGGCTGGCTCCTCTTCCTCCTGCTCAGAGCTTCCTTCCTCCAATGGGATAGGCTCAGAGGACGGGGCCACAACAGGCATTTTGGCCAGGAGCCCTTTTCCTTGGGGCACCTGGACCCCTGCACCTCGTGTCTGATGTCCATCACCGACTTCGGCACCAGACTCAGACCCGAATTGGGGAACAAGACTCTTGATATAAAAATCTTGACCTTCAAATTCAGATAATGTGGGGGAAAGGAAATAGATTATAATTTACAACGATGAATTTTTGCAAATGTTTGCTAATTCTGTTTTTCTCTTGTGTTCAGGTCTGAGGATCAACCATACAAGGTCTGTAAAAGCTCGATGTCTTTTTGTTAGCTAGCCCTCGATTTACGACCATAAGTGGGAACAGAATTTCCACTGCTAAACAAGGCTGTTAAATGAAACATGCTAATTTATTATGGGTTTTTTTGCCACGTTTGCCACTTAACATGGTTGTTAAGTGAATCTGGCTCCCCCATTGCAGCAACCGTCATAAATATGATTCAGAGGCCAAGGAGAGCCTGGATAGCTCAACAGGCTAAAAGCAGACTAAAGCCTGTTATTAACATCCAGCTGTCTGCAATTGCACCGGTTCGAATCTCACCAGGCTCAAGGTTGACTCAGCCTTCCATCCTTTCTAAGGTAGTTAAATTGAGGACCCAGTTTGTGGGGGCAATAAGCTGACTTTGTATAAAAATATACAAAAGTCTGAAGGCTATTGCTTAGCGCATTGTAAGCCGCCCTGAGTCTCCGGAGAAGGGCGGCATATAAATCTAATTTTTTTAAAAAAGCATAAAATGGGGAAAAGATCACTTAACAAGTGAATTTTGTTAAGTTAGTTAACACTTAACTAACACTTCCTTGCTTAGTGACAAAAAAATTGGGCTCAGTTATGGCCGTAAGTCAAGGACTAATTATATCTAACCTGGTTCTCTGCCTCATTTCACTGACTATCCCTAAGCAGGCTGCAGGATTCATTTTCCTTCCCTTACAACCAGTCCAGCCGGGGGTTGGACTAGAGGACCTCTGAGGTCCCTTCCAACTCAATTATTCTATGAAGCCAATTCTCCTGCTCTGGCTGTTTTTATGTGGGTATTCAAACCCCGCTGGGGGGTTTCAGGGATTTGATTGCCACCACAAAGCTCGGAGCTGGATGGAGTGGCGTCCAGCCAGCTCTTTCGTCCCTGCTACTTTCTCCATTTCCTCCCTTTTTCTTCCCTTTGGGGGGCGGGGGGGGGGGTTCATAGCAACCCCCATCTAAGAGATGGCATGCCAGGCGGGGGACAGGGAGGAAGAATTAAAAGCTTCATCTCCTGCAGGGCCGCTCTGCCCATCACATTCAAAGAGCAGCCCCTGAGAACAGCATTAAAGGGAAGACAGATGGATTCCCGATCTGTAATCTGGTTTTAATTGGGGGGGAGGGGGCAGGGATTAAAAGCTGCGAATGAACCTGCTGAGCCTGGAAATGGTGCTAATTTGATTCCACCCTGTTTATAGCTCTCTCTGTCTGTTTTTATCTCTCTGTCTCTTTCTCTCTGCCTCTCTCCCCCCCTCCACCCAAACACACATCTATCTTTCTATATCTATCTATCTATCTCTTCATCCATCCATCCATCCATCTATCTTTTCTTCATTCATCCACCCATCCACCCACCCACCCACCCACCTACATATCCATCCATCCATCCATCCATCCATCCATCCATCCATCCATCCATCCATCCATCCATCCATCCATCCATCCATCCATCCATCCATCTATCTATCTATCTATCTATCTATCTATCTATCTATCTATCTATCTATCTATCCAATCTCTTCATCTATCCATCCACCCACCCACCCACCTACGCATCCATCCATCCATCCGTCCATCCATCATCTATCTATCATAGAGACAGATATATCATAGAGATAGGTAGATAGGTAGGTAGATGGATGGATGGATAGATCATCTATCTATCTATCTATCTATCGATCGATCTCTTCATCCATCCACCCACCCACCCATCTACACATCCATCCATCCACCCACCCACCCACCCACCCACGCATCCATCCATCCATTCGTCCATCCATCCATCCATCCATCCATCCATCCATCCATCCATCCATCCATCCATCCATCCATCCATCCATCTATCTATCTATCTATCTATCTATCTATCTATCTATCTATCTATCTTCATCCATTCATCCATTCATCCACCCATCCATCCACCTACACATCCATCCATCCATCCATCCATCCATCCATCCACCCACCCACCCACCTACCTACCAATGCATCCATCCATCCATCCATCCATCCATCCATCCATCCATCCATCCATCCATCCATCCATCCATCATCTATCTATCATAGAGACAGATAGATCATAGAAATAGGTAGGTAGGTGGGTAGATGGATGGATGGATGGATGGATCATCTATCTATCTATCCATCCAGTCCGTCATTCTTTCCCTTTCCTTCCCTCCCTCTCCCCCGCTCCCTTTTACCAGACCCCAATCTCCTTGCCCTCCCCTTCCCCCTCCCCATCTCCTTCTCCCTCTCCTCTCCCTGCCCTTCCCACTTCCCTTCCCCACCCTATTCCGCTCTCCCTCCTCTTTTCCCTCTCCCTCTCCTTCCTTCCTTCTTTCCTACAATCCATCCATCCATCCACCCATCGTCTCTCCCTTCCCCTTCCCTCTTTCTTTGTCTTTTTCTTGCATCTAATAATTGCGGTAAGCATTACCTGCTCACTTCCAAGCTCTCTCTTTCCCCCTAAGGATGCCACCAGGAGACCCAGAAATCTGTGCCACTTCAACAGAGCTGCAGAGCTCAGAATAACAAGGAACAATATTCCACGTTTCTCTCTAGGCAAAGACGAAATAGGCACATTAAGCGTATCATAGACTTAAATAGGTGAAAGCTGTCATCCACCTCCGTTATTATATATATTTTAAAAATCCAAACCTTCCCCCGAGGGGATGGGGGGGGGAAGAAACCACCACTCAAATGCCAGAGAAACGTTTTGCCTTTTTGGCTCTCAAAAGAAAAGAGGAAAACAGACCTCCTGCGGTTAAAGGATTGTCCTCCAGTTGTTGTTTTTCTTTTTTTTTTATGGTTCCAAATTTTCTTAATTAACATTAATTACTAGCTGAATACTCATGCTCTGCTACGAAACAATGTGATTGGGCTTGATAAATCGACATTTACAGCTTGAAAAATATTTATTTATTTATTTATTTATTGGTTCAATTTATATGCCGCAGCCCTTCTCCGGAGACTCAGAGGCGGCTTAAAATACGTTAAGCAATAGCCTTCATACTTTTGTATATAATTGCTTAGTAATTTTGCCCCCCCCCCCCCCAGCGGTGTTCTTTTTTTTATACAAAGTCAGTTTATTGCCCCCACAATCTGGGTCCTCATTTTACCTACCTCGGAAGGATGGAAGGCTGAGTCAACCTTGAGCCTGGTGAGATTCGAACTTGCAGTAATTGCAGGCAGCTGGTGTTTAATCTGCTGCGCCACCAAGGCTTAGTTATGATCCTCTCCCCTTCTCTCCTGCAGGCATGCCATGACATGACATGAGCTATCATGTCTTCCATGAGACTGCTATCATGAGACATGATAGCAATCTTCCATATCTCAGGGGTTGCCCCAAAGAAGAGGGAGTCAAGCTATTCTCCAAAGCACCTGAGAGCAGGACAAGAAGCAATGGGTGGAAACTAATCAAGGAGAGAAGCAATTTGGGACTAAGGAGAAATTTCCTGACAGTTAGAACAATCAATCAGTGGAACAACTTGCCACCAGAAGTTGTGAATGCTCCAACACTGGAAGTTTTTAAGAAGAGATTGGATAACCATTTGTCTGAAGTGGTGTAGGGTTTCCTGCGTAAGCAGGGGGGTTGGACTAGAAGACCTCTAAGGTCCCTTCCAACTATTTCTATTCTATTCTATTCTATTCTATTCTATTCTATTCTATTCTATTCTATTCTATTCTATTCTATTCTATTCCTCCTTATTCTATTTATTTTCCCTATTCTATTCTATGCTATGCTATGCTATGCTATGCTATGCTATGCTATGCTATTCCATTCCATTCCATTCCATTCCATTCCATTCCATTCCATTCCATATTTTCTATTCTATTCTATTCTATTCTATTCTATTCTATTCTATTCTATTCTATTCTATTCTATTCTATTCTATTCTATTCTATTCCATTCCATTCCATTCCATTCCATTCCATTCCATTCTATTCCTTGGTTCTGGGTCCTGGCATTTT